>JAHWFO010102603.1:276821-306208 GCA_023313115.1 Rhysida immarginata
TTTCTAAGAAAAGCCTGAATAACAGGAATTCTATGCATTGAATTCTATATTGCACAAACTTTGCCTTGCATTGTTGGTCATGAGACATATTTTGTTGACCCTTGCATAGTGTTGGTGCATTGCGTGTTGACACCATTGTTGATACCTATTGTTGCACAGATATTTATTTACATTGTTGGTCATGAGATATATATTGTTGGTCCGTGCAGAGTGTTTGTGAATTGCGTGTTGATACCAATGTTGATACTTATTGTTGCAAAAACTTTGTCTTGCATTGTTGGTCATGAGATATTTCTCATTAATATGCCCTGCCATAACCGTGAATATCGATTTTTTATCAATTATTAGTATTTTTTCGAAATCTGAGGTAGACAGTGACCTTCCTAATGCTTTGAAGATCATGTATGCGAAATTTTATCAAGATCGGAATAAAACTGTAGATTTGTATAAAAAACAAACAAACAAACAAACATCCTTCTTTATACAGGGTGAATACAAAAGTCTGAACCTCCCTTTTATTTTTTGAACCGAAGCAGATATGCCAACTTTGATGAATCCAATGAATAGGAAGTTGTGGGTGGCCTATCCCATGGTGCACTTTTCATCATCCCAAATATGCAAATTAGGACACATTCAAAATTTATCTCAAAAACCCTAAGGGATAGAGAAAAAAACCCAATTGCAAACTTGTTCAGCATAAAAAAACAAACAAAACAAAAGAAAAACATCCAAATCAGACCAACCAATCACCCACAAGCACAATCCGAAGCAGAAGATCATGTTGACCATTTCCGGAACAGTATTGCTTGCCATCCTGGAATTGTTCTGTCTTCTGTGTGCTGAAACATGCCTTTTATTTGCTTTTCCGTATGAAAGGGAATGTGAGTATGGTAATTTATGTTAATTTCTTGATTTGCATGCTTTACATGGTGGAAATATCAATTTCAGTTTTCTTTGTGCAGTGTGACTGTTTGTAAGCTACAAACAGTTCACCACGTGATTGTGGATGACTGGTTGGTCCGATTTGGATGATTTTTTTTGTTTTGTTTGTTTTTTTATGCTGAACAAGTTTGAAATTGGGTTTTTTCTCTATCCCTTACGGTTTTTGAGATAAATATTGAATGTGTCCTAATTTGCATATTTGGGATGATGAAAAGTGCACCATGGGATAGGCCACCCACAACTTTCTATTCATTGAATTCAACAAAATTGACATATCTGCTTCGGTTCAAAAAATAAAAGGGAGGTTCAGACTTTTTTATTCATCCTGTATATATAGAAGAGGTACCCGGAGAACAATCTCAAAAAATTACACTTGCAGGTCAATTATTTTTTTTTATCAATAATTATTATCTTTTCGAAATCTGAAGTAGACAGTGACCTTCCTCATGCTTTGAAGGTCAAGTATGCAAAATTTCATCAAGATCGGAATAAAACTGTAGATTTGCATAAGAAACAAACAAACAAACAAACCCACAAACAAACATCCTTCTTTATATATGTAGAAGGATTTGGAGCAATTTCTGAATCGCCACCCAGATGTTCGGGGATATGAGCTCCTAGCTGCATCAATTAACATCAAGACGCTTGCGCATTATGAAGTCACTACGTGGTGCTCTTTGCGTCGGATTCATATTCCCTGAACATTTATAAAAGAACTTTTGACATTTTTAATGCTTCGACGGGGAGTACCGTCAACCTCCTCACGTCTAAAGGAATTGCGATTGGGAATTGAACGATGGAGTGTCTTAAAAACATTCCCAATAATATGTTGTGGCCAAATTACATGGTGTGTGTTAGGATACATCTTTTCTTTTCTGCCGACTATGGACTCTATGGACTGGCAGTAATTGATTGAGAAGTGTATCACTCGCCTTGATAAAATCCTTCGTTTTCCATCATCGATGCTTGTCAAGGCGAGGTTCCTCAAAACGCATGCCCTGTCTTTATTAGGAGCTTTAGCATAAAAGCTACTTATAAGAATGCGCCCTTGGTCTGTCCGTCCGGCCGGCCGCCGTTTGCACGATAACTTGAAAACGGATTAACTTTTTCAAATTCTGTTTCAGAAATATGACTATCAAAGTCTTAGCTCGGCCGTATCAACTTTTCAGAATTTTTCGTGGACCTCTTCAAGTCGAATTCACGTGCTAAAACAGTGAGTGTAGAGAATACAAAGATAACGGCATGTCATATAACAATCGATTTGTCAAGAAGAAATACATTGTTACTTTCTGTTCATCTTTTAAGCGTTACTGACATCGGCGCGCGCACGTGAAATCGCTTTGTCCACGCACGATTGCTCAAATACTCATAATCTAAATCATTAAGTAGCGGAAGAATGAAGCTAATTTCGGTTTTATAATGTCAGTCCGTTCCCTTCATAATTTCCACATTTTTTGAGGTAGAATGTTGAAATTCGGAATGTAGCTTCCTATGGCCATGTCCATCTGCACTATTTAGTTTGGTTTTGATTGGTACACCGGGGTCGGAATTACGGGGGTGGGATTCAGAGAGGTCAACATATCTGTGTGCTACTTAGGTACGTAAAGGCGTGAAATTCAGTATCCAGATTCCTCTACGCAAGATCTACAGTACTATGAAGTTTAGGCCCAGTTGTTCCATTGGGGTCGGATTTGTGGGGGCGGCAGTCACTTGGTCTTTAGAACTATGGTAACATAATGGCATGTGATTTATCATACGTTCGGAAATGATGAGAAAGGAAAGAAAATACATGCTTTTTTTACATTTTCTACATATTACGTTCGAGAAAATTAATTTTTTGATTAAAAAACTTGCTGAGAGGTAAAAAATGCAGATAAAAGGGTAAAAATAGATGACTGCAGGATCTGCTACCTGTCTTATCCTACTCGGGAGGGGGGGGTTAATAATTTCTTTTTAATAAAGGTATAAATGAATTTCTGCTTCACTGCTAAAGCTCCTACTTGGAATGTTTACAAGATTTTATTGAGTACCGAAAGGTGCTTTATGCTGTCAATGTGGGAAATGTGTCTGTCTGTCTGTAACTAACTCCTCCAGGCTATGAAAGGTTTTCAAAATCGGTTTTCGTCAGTCGATTAATATGGTTCATGACACGAACCAATCACAAAGATGATCAAAAGTGGTTCAATGGCACGTGCACAAAAGGTACCTTCATGATCCCACCTAGCAATTTTTAATGGTTTGGTTTCGTTTGTTTGGTATTAACGTCCTTTTCAACTGCCATGGTGATTTCAGGACGCCGTTATAGGGCCGCAAATTTTGCCTCGCAAGGGTTCTTTAACGTGCAGCCGGCAAAATACTACACGGGACCAACGGCTTTACTTCCCTTCCGAAGGAAGTGCGTGATCTCTGGATTCTCCCCCTGTAAAAAACCCTCATCGTTCTCGGCCGGGGTCGAACCCGCTTTCTCGGGCATCAGAGCCGATCACGCAGCCACTGAGCCACCGAGGCCGATCAATTTTTAATGGTAAGAGATAGTAAGTAATATATCAAACAAATTGTAACGACGAACTATAAGAGGTTATTAATTACTGCTTTCGCCAATTGATAAATATGGTTTGGCGCATGAACGAATTTGAAGATGGTTGTAATTGATACAATGACACGTGCTCTAATGGTACCCTTATGACACTCTCAAAAATTTTCAATGATAAGATATAGCAAGTAGTATATCAAACAACTCGAAATGATAAAATAAGATTACATAAAACGTTAATGTGTGCGTTTTCTCCCATGCATGTTCAATCGAATTCATATCCGGAGATCTTGCTGGCCACTCCTTGCGTGAAATATCCTCACTTTGTATAAAGTCCTCCATGTCACGGAATTTTAATAAGATCAATAATTCCGGTGACATAGTCGATCGTTTTCGCTCTAGAGTATTCTACAATTCGGAGCGAAAACGGAATCGACGTCGTCAGCGTCATAGTCAACATCAAATCGCAGGGACCAATCAGGAAGGAGCAAGGCTCTCGAGTGCGGGCTCGAAGGGAGAGCAGAGACAGAGAGAGAGAAGGAAATTAGCGACGACCGATGGACGATGGAAGGAAAAGAGGCTCCTGGCCACGACTGATGGAATGCAGCGGGTCGGTTTAGTTATCGACACACCGAAGGGGAAGGCCCGTCCTCAAGCCGCTGCGACGGAGACGTCTACGGAGACGGCGTGTGTCTCGAGATGCAATGCCGTGCCATGCGGAGAAGCCCAGACGGCGGAGTCTCGTGCCGACGTAAAACGCAAGAGTCTGCTTCGTGAAAAGTGCCCGTTGCCGGTGTTCGGCTTGCTTCCCCGTGCGCCGAGCGTTTCAGTCACCGACCAGGGATTTGCCCTAGTAAGTGCGTCCATTACAGTAGGCTTTGTAGCCACACTAATTAAGAAAACATTTTCTGACCTAAGTCGCCGTGACGTGCATAAGTGCACTCAAGTGTGTGGGCTTTGGCCCTGCGGCATGCGGGCATATCTTACGACCCAGTTTGGTTTCGTGATAATTAAGTGTAATGATGTGGTATTTAATTCACGAAGAAATTAAGTTGGAGTCGAGTTATGTAATTGCCCATTTTTCTTAACATGCGCACTTAGTGTTTCCCCTTCCATCATAAATTGTATTATCAAGTAATGTCTATTTTATGCCTTATAGACCTCATGTGACACTCGCATTTCTATTTTGCAACAAGTGTACTTGGAGCTTATTTATTTTGCATTCATTCAATAATAAGCTGTTTGGCCTTAAAAAGGTTTTCAAAGTGCTGTGTATCAGTTCTGTGTTGCTTGTAAATGTGATGACTAATTGACTTTCCCGGACAATGAACTTTAGCCCGAATTGTGACTATTTAGATGTAGTTTTGCTCACTACTAAAGTTCTCGCAACTGGATCTTTTATCTGCAAGCGGTCGCATTATGATGCGTGGTTTTCTTATGTGAGATATAAAATTTACTAGCATGTAAAGTGTGAATTTCTGTGATAGTGCAATTGAATCTTTTTGGAATTCATACGTTTAAGCTTATGTTTAACATGTTGCTTGTTATTTGTTTAAAGTAAACAAATGTAAGGTCGGCTTTGTTAAAGGCATGTTGGAGACCGACCCAGCTAAGTTGCTATTTCTACTTTGACCCATATCAGTGTCTAGTGTTAAACAATTTATTGTCATTGAACTTTTTCCCAATAGCGTCTTTTGGGATGAAATTTATTTAACTAATTTAGCTCTCGCAATTGGAACTTTGTTGGCGAGTACGCTGCTTTGTGTTTATGTAAGCTCTTATGGTGGCTGAGAAATTTATGTAATTGAGTACTGTAAATTACTGTAACTGTTCAATTGATTTCTATTAGACGTTAGTTGTTTAAGCATTTGTCTGGCATATTGTTTACTATTTGCTTAAAACGAATAAGTTGGAGGTTGGTCGCTTTTTAGGTGTTTTAGGGACCGACCCAGTCAACTTGCTATTTCTATTTTGACCTATATCAGTGTCTGGTGTTATGCATTTTAGTTAATTGGCTGATAAGCTAATTGTTTCCACTTGCCTACTCGGGTGGCCAAAGCAAGTAGGCCAAGTTCATGTTGCCTCGTTAGAGGTGTTTTTTTACGTTGGGTGTAGCATTATGCCACCTGAAGATCTTTTCAGATCTTATAAACCTGTGGAGGCAATACCATCTGCCCTGCCACTTCAAAAGTGGCGCTTTAAGCTATTTATCTTTTGTGAATTTAGTAATTACAGTTTTTGGTCGTTTAGACATTAATTGTAGTATTCATTTATTTAGCTTGTAAGCTTTGTGTTGGTTGCTAGCTGAATTATAATTGTAAAGGCTTACGTTAGAGCCTTTGATGTAATTTACTTTTATGTGAATTTAGTAATTACAGCTTTTTGTCGTTAGACATTAATTGTCGTATTCATTTTTTTTAGCTTGTAAGCTTTGGTTAGGTTACTAGCTGAATTATAATGTAAGGGCTTGTGTTTTAGCCTTTGATGTAATTTACTTTCAGGCTAGTGTGCCTTGAAGGTTTGATTTAAGTTTAAGATTAATCCTTTAGTTTGGGATTATTTCGCACTTAGGTGCAGGTAAATGCTAACTAATTTGCCGTTTTACCCTTGCTTGATTGTTATTCATATTTGTGAACAGTGGTGATTATTTTTGCTTAAAGGGACCCGCTTGGTTCCTTTATAGTCATTTTTACTTTTGTTTATAATTTTTCAATAAACTTTATCATTTATTTATCCTATTCAGTGCGCTGTTGCATGTTACTTTATTTCCACTGCGCTACTCCTAAATTAGCCAATATTACATGTGACACTCCACCATCACAACTATGTTGGGATATGCTGGGATATATCAAACGACTCGTAACGAATGAACGAATAAATAAGAATAATTACAAAGTTCGAAGATGTTGAATTTGATTCATAAGTACATGTTCAAATGATACCATTATGGTTCCATTGAAAAATTTCAACGTTAAAATATGCCATGTAACATATCAAACAATAAGTAACAACATGCCATGAATGAATATATAAGAATGGTTATAAAATTCGAAGATTACCGAATTTGAATCAATGAAACCTGTTTTAAGGTTTTCAAAAGCAATTCAAAAATTTTGGAATAATGTTTCAAATAGTCCATGTGCCAGCGATTACTTTAGCCTTTCGGTACTTGATTATGTCATTCTTTAATGGTTTATTAAACTCCAAATGCCTATTCATCTTGCCTCTGTCTAACGATCTTTGAAGACTATGTAGCACGATTGTGAATTGCGTGTGGGGGATGTCTGCTCATTTCAGCCTTTACGAACAACGTTCTTTTTTATCCCCTTTCAGAGGGGTGGGTTAGGTTTACTGATATCAAACTATCTTATCGCAGCCAATCTGGCCTCGACGATTCGGGTATTCCTTTTCCCTCCCCCTATGTGGCCGAACTTTGTTTTCTAACACCTACTTTTTTAATTTAAGGTGACTAGACTACCGTTATCCCCGTTGTTGCCAGTGATCATGCAGTATCGTCAATCTGACATATACAGGACTTTCACCATTGATTTAGTAACATTTCTTCCTCTACTATGTCGCATTGATCCTCACATTGATCTACATCTTTCGTGGTTTTTCCATCAGTCCGACTCTGGAGAGCCAACTGACCATCTTCCATCTACAGGGTGAAAATTAATTCCACTGCCAAACTTGGAGAGGTAGTAGGGATAGTCGGAACAAACAACTTTTCTTTATATCAGTTTTGCGAGAAAAATTTATTTACCAACACAGAACAGTTACAGCAGTTGTTCAAAGTGTTTGTGTCGTTCCACAAATGGCGGTTGAATTTCATAAATTCCACTACCAAAATTGAAGAGACCAACTGTGCTTCATCAGAAAACAAAACAAGTTCACCAAACGCGGGATTGACGGCAACATTCCGAAGATACCACTCGGAAAAGTGCACACGTAGTTGGTAGTCGTTGGGTCGCAAAGCCTGCACAGTCTGTTCGTGGTATGGATGTTGCCCATTGTTATGCATGACGTTCCAGACAATTCTTTGACTGGTCCTCACAGCATGTACGACTGCACTGGTCCTTGTTGAGTGATACTCTGCAAACCGTTGCAGTATCTCCTCTTCCACACGTCCTGTTCTTATATGTCTTGGAGTGCTGCTGTAACTGTTCTGCCTTGGTAAATAAATTTTTCTCGCAAAACAGGTATAAAGAAAAGTTGTTTGTTTCAACTATCCCTACTACGCCTCCAAGTTTGGCAATGGAATTTATTTTCACCCTATATATCTAGATTATCCGTGGGCAGCAGTACTAATCCTACCAATCCTTTTCCTTTGAACGAACTCTCTTCAACTACCAATGGCGACTGGTTGCATCACGGATTTCACTCCCTTGAGCATCTACATCAATGGAGGGTGGTCGGCTCTGCTGGATGTCTTATCTGTTGCGTAGTCGAGACAGTCAGCCACATTTTTTTACTAGTGCCTGTTCGCATAGTCGATCTGGTATCGTTTGAGACAGCATTACGGGCTGATGTATTTCTCATATCAGTGTGTCCGCTTCTTCATAAACGATTACACTGGTGAGGCATTAAAACCGGATCTAGCCATTGCGATCGCCTTCATCAATAAAGAACTTTGGCTGGCCCGATGGAGTCGATCGCAGGGTTAGGTTAGAAGAAGGTGGCCATTAAACTCCTACATCACCCTCGATCGTTTGGAAGAAGGTGGCCATTCAATTACGATCTTTTCTTCTTTTGGAATGGTAACGGCTAGGCCCGTTTATGTTCAAGAAACGTTTTTTGTCTTCCAAGCGTCTTTGTTCCAGAGGAGACCTGACTTTTCATCTTACTTTTCCGATGGTCTTTTTATGCCTCATTAGTTTGCTAGCGGGCCTCATACTAAGGCGTTTACATAAGTGGAGCAGTCCACGAAAGATTACGGGCCGGGACGCCTAAGATTTAAGATCCATGTTCAGGCGTCTGCTGAGGTAACTCTAGCAGCTTCAGCTCCAACAGCTCATCTTGAACTCAACATGAAATTTTTTTCCAGTATAACTTGTCTTTAAGTTCTTAATTTGAATTTAGAAATTTTTGTGTCAACCTCTATTTGTATTGTTTTCGCCCGAAAAACAATGGATAATCTTTACCTGATGATGTAATATCACTTTTGTAACTTCTGTGGTGGTGAGATTGTTACTTTTATTTTTGTTTGTATAAGTTGGCCATAATCATATTATTAAAGAGGTATGAGATTTAAGTAAGAAAAGTTAAGAACTAAACGCATGTAGTTATTTTCCGCGGATATTTCGATCTCGTTTTTTTTTTCTTCCATTATTTTAATTTTTTAAGCAGGTGTATTCTTGAAATCTCGTACAATGAATCTTCAATAAGCTATTGTATAATATTTTTCTAAATTATTTTTCTTGTGTCTTCCATTCGGCTATACAGTGTACTCAAAAGTATAACATCAAGCGCTTTTTTGTGCTAAAGAAAAAACAGACGCATCATTTTTTCTGACATTTTTTATATCCATAATGAACACAAATGTCAAACTAAACTACAACTTTGGATGAAGTAAAAGTAATTCTGGAATAAGTTATGCAAAAAACACACAAAAAGCACATGTGCAAAAGATTAAGACTATGAACAAACAACACTGCGATCATGCTGTTTTAGTATTTTGTAATTCCTCCAAAATTATGGATTACATCAGAAATACGTTCTGGCATAGACTCAACCAATCTCAATAAAGTTTCACATGAAACAGACTCCCATGCAGCGAAAATTGCCGATTTCAGTTCATCAGTCGTTTGAAACTGCCGCCCATCTTTATAAACATCTCTTGCCAGTAAACCCCAAAGGTTTTCAATGGGGTTCAAGCCCGGTGATCTTGCGGGCCATGGAAGAAGCTTAATATTTTGTGTTTGAAACCACAGTTTCATCATTTTGGAGGTGTGGCAGGGTGCATTATCATGTTGAAAACAAAACTCGGGCCCTCATAGAATTTCACCACAGGTCTGAAGTTGCTGGTCTATCATCTTCTAATACTCCACTCATGATAACAACACAGTCCATTTTCCGAGAGCAGATAATCCACACCAAACCATGACTGCAACTCTTCCCATTTGGCGGCTCATCTTCACTGTTGTAGCTTGCCGTAGATCGCGCCAGTAATAGTGAATGCTCTCAGGCCCGTCGAGATTAAACTTCTTCTCATTAGAAAAAATTACCGTGCCATTCATGGCTCCATGACATGGTTTTACGGGCAAAGAACAGACGTTCTCTTTTGTGTCTCAGTGTTAGGGGCGGTGCTCTCTTTTCTTTACAGTATCGTATGTTCTGTGAAATACTCAAAACTCTTGTGTAATGGTACTCGTGGAACAGGACATGTTCACGGTGTATTTTATTTTCGCTGCTGACATTTTCTGCCTGGTAGCAAAAGCACAGATGTGACGACGAGATCTTTCAGAAAGAAGTTTTGGTCGTCCTGTCTTAGGTTTCACATACACATCATGTCCTTTGGCTAATACATTGGCAAGAGCACATTTTGAACGACCAATCGTTGCAGCTATTTGGCGCTGCGATTTCCCACTACCACGGATTTCAGATTGGCTGGGATGTGTGGCCTTAGGCTTTGTCTATAAACCACTGTATGTTCCTTCTGATTGCACTGCAGCACTTCTAAAGTTCGGTTAGTTGTGCCAATTCATTTATATGCAAAAAGTGGTAGGACAATTCCGTTTTTTCAGGGTGGTCTTATACTTTTGCACATGTGTTTTTTGTGGGGTTTTTTGCATAACTTATTCCAGAATTATTTTTACCTCATCCAAAGTTGTAGTTTTGTTTGGTATTTGTGTTCATTACGGATATAAAAATTGTCAGAAAAAATGATGCGTCTGTTTTTTCTTTAGCACAAAAAACGCCCGGTCTTATACTTTTGAGTAGCACTGTATGTACTTTGAAATTTTCTTCTGGCTAGCTTCATTTTTTTTTAATTGATTGATTGTATCCAATATGTCCATCCAGAGCCTGTATGGCCAGAGGCCGTCGAGTTGGGTCCCTGGATGGACCTGGATTAACGACTGCTGTAAGATGGTCGCAGCAGCCGGGGGGGGGGGGGGGGTGAAGATCGTTTCTCACTGATGGTCGCCCATCCAGTGACCAGCCGTGGCTGGTGTTGCTTAACTTCCCTGAAGTTGTGTGGTTAGTGGAAGCCCATCAGGCCACGGCCTCCCCAATTTAAGATGACTTATTAGCTGCACTGAAAACATGGAGTAATTCAATTAGTGTCGAACAATTTTCTGAAGTAAATTTTAAAAACTTATCTGTTCCATCTTGACCACTATCTTTTACTGGCTGTAGTCGATAATTCGGATTTTGTAGCCTTTAGAAAATTCTTTTTTCAAGTTTATATATATATTTTTGAAACTTGTTTTTTTTTCAATTTTATACTTGTTGATAAATCATTTGATTATCCAAGTATTTTATACATATGTAACTTAGTTCCTGTCTTACTCTACGCATGTTGTAAGCCGTAGTACAGGAAGTGTTATTTAATTTCAAATTTTACATTTGTTAAAATCTCTGATTTCCCCTCTTAAATGCTAAGAATGTATGTTTTGACGTAGAATACGTCTTACGTTTAGGATGCCACGCTTAAATCGTGAATGTCATGAAAACTGTTGATCACAAAAACTTTAATAACATGAGAACTATTAATGATAGAGGGATGAACGATATCGCATTCGATAGAGTATAGAACAAAGCACGTGGTAGACCATCACTGACTTCGCGCTGACCTCATTGGCTGATGCAATCGCCGTGCAAATTTGAGTCAGAAATCTCCTCTATGGCGGATATTAAATTAGTCTAGCTCCGGCTTCCTTTGTGCAACCACGACGTTTGATGTGTCATTTGTTTTATCTTTCTGCGCTTTATAAAATGGCTTAGAAATTAAGCCTCTATATTTAGTAGTGTTCAAGATATCGGCCTTCAAAGTGGGGAAATTTCGCAAAAATTACAGAATTTCCGAATTTATTCCTAATAAACAGGAGAAAAATTATAGAAACTGTCACAGGAAAATAGATCGCAAGATAGGGAATCCATGAAGACCCGGATGTCCGATGTTGAGTGTTAATGGGCTCAGCAGGAGCGCCTCAAAGTTAAGGCGCCGCGTCGCCAATGTGAACTATAGCTCGATACGTAAGCGCCAATAACTGAGAATTCGACGCAAATAACATGATGTGATAGAATTCAACATGGAGTGATAAAATTCAACCTATGGAAGTCCATAACGAGCCATAACCGTCAACATTAACAGCATCTTAATCAGATATGATTTATGTACGAAGCAACATATATGCGAAAATTTGGGAGACTGAATTCATATTTCGTTTTATATTCATCTATCTATATATATAAAGAAGGATGTTTGTGGGTCTGTCTGTGGGTGGGTCTGTACGTTTTTTATACAAATCTACAGTTTTATTCCGATCTTGATGAAATTTCGCATACATGACCTTCAAAGCATGAGGAAGGTCACTGTCTACATCAGATTTCGAAAAAATAATAATTATTGATAAAAAATCGATATTCATGGTTATAGCAGGGCATATTAATGAGAAATATCGCATGACCAACAATGCAAGATAAAGTTTTTGCAACAATGGTATCAACACGCAATTCACAAACACACTGCATGAACCAACAATATATATCTCATGACCAACAATGCAAATAAAAGTTTGTGCAACAATAGGTATCAACAATGGTTTCAACACGCAATTCACCAATAACAATGAGCTCAAAATGATGATGCAATGATAAAGCAATCCTTTCCAAGAATTATAACAATGAACATAGAATGATGATGCAATATGGATAAGTTTCAATTTGTAACAATGCATAGAATTCCTGTTATTCAGGTTTTTCTTAGAAAAGAGAGTTCTTAGTACTTAACAATTTCTTGAAAATCTTTAAAAATGATCAGTAGCTGGAGATAATGGAGAGTTAGCAGACTATTGAGAAAGAGTGGAAAGACGACAGAGAAAGCAAACCTTTAGCTCCGTGCTGTATTGAGCAAATGGAAAGCAAGTAAATAGAAGAATTGGCGACCGCTAGACTACCCAAAGTGATGAAAGGCCAAATTTTGCTTCAACACAACGAGAGAAGAGTGGAAATTGCAACAACATCAAGTGTACATCTGAAGTAAGATTACCTGAGTAAGAAATTATTGGAGCGGTCCATCCATTGTGAGCCTTTAAAAAGATTTTTTTCGAATTTTCATTAAGAATTTTTACTGTATTAATTCTAAGCATTTTCATGTGTTTATTTTTAAGATATTGCAAAATTTAATTTAATTTTTTGAGATTGTTCTGTTTACATCCAAGTGTAATTATCCCGGGCAACGCCGGGTACCTCTTCTAGTAAACAATAAATTTCGATATTCATGTAATGTTTTTAATAGATATTAGTTTGAGAAGGACTTGAAGCACCCACGTAACAATAGCGTGATCTGTTTGCTCCATCAGTTTTATTAATCCAATGTGAATGATATCTTGCTGTGTAGTCACTGTAGAACAAATTTAAAACTATTAGACACGGTGTAGATGTGTGCATAAGAGGCGGGATGTAGTATCTTCTACCTCAACCCTTTGATCAGCCACATTTGTAGATTAATTGCTAACATTTCAACCTTTTGTCCAGAACAGACACAAAGCTAAGAAGAGACTTGCAGTGATGGAGAAAGAAGTTTTAAATGAAAATTCAACAGACTAAATCTATGAATCAAAAATATGATGAAAGACCAGCAGAATTAGATAGCATAAGTTTAACGGATTTTATTGCATGGTATACACAGGTAATGAATATAAGACTTATCAACATAGAAGATGTTAATGACACAGATGGCCATGAAGCCACTGAACAACAAAATACTGATAATGAAAACGATGGTGCCCATGACATTTTCAGTTCAAACACCAATATATTTAGACGCAGAAACATGGGCACAGAGTGATTAGATACATTCATTACAGCATCTATGACACGAGCAATTGTAAGCCTGAAATGGTTACATTGTTCTCTCCATTTCGCAATGAAGTTGTAGATGTATTAGATATACACAAATTCATCCTACAGTACGATGCGAACGAGGTGATCATTTCAGCCAAAAGGAAAGAATACGAAAGTAACAGATATACTGTAGATGCATTGATTGCAGAACTTAGAGAAATGTGCAAGAAAGACGATGACAATGCAAACAACTTGAAAGTAGAACAAAATGAAAGAGAGGAGTATACGGTTCCTGTTCACGGTCCGTTATAGCGAAGGTGTACAAAGAATGAACAGCAAGGAGAGAAATCGCGTCCCAACGCCATCACTGTAAAGGATCACGAGCCATCGACTAACGGGATGAGCGGCGCCTACGACGACTCGTAAAAGATGACAGGAGAGCCAGAGTCCATCAACTGAACCACCAGATTCAACAGTGGTGCCAACAGACGTGTATCCGACATTACCGTTAAACGCACCCTGTTACTGATGGGCCTGAACAGTCAACGCATGGTTGCTGCACCCATGTTGACCAGTAGTCATCGTCAACGACGCCTAGACTTTGCACGTGAGCACCGCCATTGAACCACAGACGAGTGGGCTAAGGTCGCCTTCTCCAACGAGTCAAGGTTTTTGCTCCATAAGATTGACGGGCGATGGCAAGTGCGTCGTGAACGCCATGAAAAGAGACTGCAGTTATAGTCATTTATTGTTCCATTATAAGTCTATTGAGTAAATCCGAAAATGTTCGAAATCATTTTTCTAGTGTTGTTTATTGGCCCTGTGCTCGCTCCTGTACAACATGTGAAAGAGATTAATGTAGTGGATTATGGTTATGAGTTCGAAAAGAAAGAAACGAGGGAACACCATCTACAATATCAGCGAAAATAATGCATCCGCCGTTTAGGATTACAGTTGCCAAATGAAGAAATGGGCACGAATCAAATGTAAGCCACCTTTGATTTCCAAGTTCAAAGACAACATAAATGATGCTTTGAAATGGACACCGATCACTAAACGTACAGCGGACATCAATTTAGATGGCACGTGCACATATCAGAACAATATGAACTGGTTAATGTTTGGATTGAGTAGAGTAACCATCATAGATGGATTATATTTAACTAACTCAAAAGACTGCTGTAATTGCTATCTCACTGCAGGTAGTCAAGCACCTTCGATGAAAGAGTTCAGAGACTAGTACGACAGATTGGAATCGCACATGCTGTTAATATTCACTAAACGCATAAAAAATTTCATATTAAAAATACATACAACGATACTGTTAGCTACAACAATGATGACAGTTCCTTTGAACAACAGAATATTTTAAACGTTAGGTTAGGTGTTAGGTTTGCATTAGATCCGATGCACTCACCAAACATGGTGTAATAAGTTATAGGAGAGCAGGCGGTGTTGTGATCTTCAGAAATAATAACTCTTTAACCGAATGCGAACATATACTGACAGACTGGTCAAACTATAGACGACTGGTTAACGCTGATATAAGTAATATTTGTATGGTTAACGTGAAGTGACATTTATACTAGGCAGTGTTTATATTCGTCCTAATGTGTCGATATCTGATATGGCAATGTTGTTATTCGGTGCGATGATGAAATATTCACCAACAACAAGACCAATCAAAGACAACTTGGAGGTGGATACTGATGTGCCAATTATGATCTTTGGAGACTTCAATGTAGATGCTATATTAAACTTACACGCTCTAAGCTTTGTGAAGAAACGTTTTAATTTAGATTACGTACCCATCGAATCACCAACTACATTGGGTGGCAATACTATAGATTTGATATGATTCTAGTCTGGTGACATTTGTATCATGCTTCTCTTATCATAGAACCCTGAATTTTAAGTTGAGAATGCCTTATAATTAAGGTTTGGTTAAAAATAATGAGTTTGATGAAAATTTTTTGATATATTGCAGGTATATTAATTGTTTGAACATTTTATGTTAGAATTTAAATGTTTAAATTGTGTTGTACAAAAGTACTTCTTATTCACCATGTAGCCACAAGACGTATTCTACGACTTAACTAGCGGCCGTGTTCCAACACAGCCCCGTGCAATTTTTTTTTAAACACTATTTTATAGCCATGATTACTGTATGGCGATTGTGAATTCATTTTATGACATTTGTTTCATGACGTACAGCTCATTAAACTAAATAAACGGGGTTTTTTTGGAGTAGATGATAATTTCCCATTTTGCACTGTAATTAATGTATTTTGAATTTTCTCCCCAATTAATATTCAGTGTGAAAAGATAGAAAAGAATTGTTTAGAAATATTTATTTTTTATCTTGTCAAGTCCCCTTTAACAATTTGAGCTATCTTTTCCATGTAGTTTGCTCTTTACTGCTGCTGGAAAATGACAATTCAATAACAGCTTAATGATTTTTATATTGCCTTAAGCTTTAAATTTCTCCTTAATAAAATTTGATTTTGAACGCACTACTTTTGTCATTGATTCGTGAAAGGAAAAGAATTATTTTAGTATTAAAATTATGATTAAATTTTAAATAAAAATAAAAGCTATATTCATGATTGAAATAACTTCAGTTATGGAACCTTAATGTTTAGTTATTAAAATGGGTTATTGCGGCACAAAATAAAAAAATAAAAAACACAACCCAAGTAGCTTTTAAAATTAATGCTTATTGAATTGGTTTTAATCTGGTAATGCTTATTAAATGAAATAAAACTGGTTAATTTGGGAGATGCTATGAATGAATAATTGGTCTTTTCTGTTGCGAAACTTACTTGTAAATTAACTTAGATATTGTATAGGAGTGGGACTTAATAACTATTTTGAGTTAGAGTCATGCTTAGTTCTTTTGAGGGACAGTTACTTTAAGTCCAAAAACATTAATTATTCTGTGTGGGCTGTTTCTGAAGTTTGTCAGAAAGACAGGTCCCCACACAACACAATCATGAACAGACACCTGAAGACTTCATCACTCGTCAAGATTTCGCTAATTGGGTATTCAATTAAATGGACCAGCGGCACGACTGGCTTTTCACTGTGCTTTGAACCGAAGAAGCGCATTTCACACTTTCTGGCAGCGTGAACACACAGACAATTGCCGCGTGAAAAATACGGAAAATTCACATGCATTTGTTGAACAACCCCTGCATCAGCCAAAAGTTACAGTTTTGTGTGGCTTCACCGCTTATTTCATAATCGGTCCATTTTAATTCGAGGAAGTCACAGGGAATATTCTAAAAACAGTTACCGTCACTGATGTGCGCTACTACAGTGTGTGCAGCACTGTTACGGACCACCATCATTCCTGAATGGCAAGCGCGACAAGCACTGCATAGTCACCTTTATGCAAGATGGAGCACCACCGCATATTGGTGCAATTGTGTTTAGATTTCAGCTGTATAAAAAAAGATACCGATACGTGCTTTTGTTTTTGCCAATACGATAATCCATGAAAACACGTCAATCCGTGCACGTCGATTAACATGTTTTGATCGACTATGCAGCAATGCTC
Source organism: Rhysida immarginata (assembly GCA_023313115.1). Classification (NCBI taxonomy): domain Eukaryota; kingdom Metazoa; phylum Arthropoda; class Chilopoda; order Scolopendromorpha; family Scolopendridae; genus Rhysida; species Rhysida immarginata. The sequence goes on from JAHWFO010102603.1 coordinate 293,864, forward strand.
AACATATTAATTTTTCAATGCAACGACTGCTCTATCAACATTTGGGGAGAATCCTGTCCTCAGTCGGTTCTCAGCAACAATTCCTTGACCATCGCGGTCTGAGCAACAAGCCAATTGTCATTGATTCTAACACACGAAAAAAACGCGGATTATTAAAATCCAGGTAGAGGCAACGATAGTTACATTTTTGCTCGGACCTCGATGGTCAGATGGACCGCGTGCGTCGATAGTATTGCTTTAATAACAGATGAATCTACAGGAATCGATAGCTAAACCTTAGATTTTGAAACTAGTTATTGCTTTATTGGATATTCTATTCATTTCCTAGATGGCATTAATAGTTGATTTATTAGTCTGGGAGTGCCAATTTACTCTCAGAGCGCGTAGGCTTTCTAGTTCTCGAGTTCACCTGGTCGTGGGTTCGAATCTCGCCGTGGGCATGGATGCTTGTGTTTGTTCCGGGCTGCGTACAGATATAACTTGTGTAAAAGGCGCAAAATGACCTTAGTAGTCGACGCCAAAAATTCTAATAAACCAACCAACCTTTTCCTCTACTTTAAAGCCTTGTCAATCATAATTATTGTATTTATGTTTGTAATCTAAAATTTTTCATCAATCTTTCTTTGTTATTTTAATGTAAATTTCAAGTCATTATCTACAAATGTAATTGAATTCTTCAAGCTATATATCTCAACCATCATAAGGAATTTGGAACTTTATTCCAAAGCGCAAGTAAATTCGGTGAAACTTAGGTTGAAATATAACACGTTCGATCGATGTCAAGGAGGGCATCTTCTGGCAAAAGCGAAACTGAAAATGCAAATTAAACTTAACATTTAAAAATTATATGGCATCATAAATGTTTTGTGCATTTCGTTTAGGGCCGCTGGCGATCATAAACGAGCTTTAAGTTTACATAAGATTTCATTAACGTGTGAAGCTGATAGTTGATTTTTGCATTGCTCTTCATTGCAGGTTTTTCATTCGTAATGAAATTGCCAACCGCTACAGAAGGCAGATCCCACCAGACTTCATAAGCTTACGAATAATTGCTTTTTATAACGATAAACTATTTTTCTGAAGAAGTTGTAAAATTCGTAAATTAGACACGAAAGTTGTGTAAGTGTTCTTTAGATAGTGACTGTACAAGGCAATTTCGTTTTCACTGGCGATATTTTACGGATTTCTTCTTGTAATATTTGAACAACTGATTATTACTAGGGCTGAAATAATACTTCACGAATTTCCATACGAACTAATTTTCAGTACGTTCCTGTACGAAAAGTAACAAGTGATTTTCTCCTATTTCAAAGTATCTAAATGCAAATCTACGATATTCTGAAAATTCTTTAATATGCAATTTATTTTTAAGTAATTTATTTTTATGTTTATTAACCGTATTTACTTATTTAGTAGTTTTATTTGCAAATCCTAAGCCACATGCTCCCTATATTTTCCGTAAATATTATTAACACGTTTAGTCTAAATTACATCAGTACCCTATAAATGATAGCACATGGAATATGAACGACTTTCAATGCCATAAAATATTAAATACATGAAATTTGGAACGAAAATCATTAACCGTTTGCATAATCGTGACAGATGTGAACCTTCTCTACATTCATCGCCCATCTGCCGTCTTTAATGAGCTGACGCTTGAAAACAAGACATCAGTAGCTAGAGACCAGACGATGGAATGCACCGAAACGCACCACTGTTATAACTGGTTAAGCAATAGAGCAAATTTTCCAAATACAAAATAATGATTGTGGAAGAAAATGAATATTCCTCTTTGAAGACACAATTCTTAATAGTTCCTTTTTGTCAACGAAATGATTGCAGTCGAAATCTTTGAAGAAACTGGCAATCTTTCATCTCTGCTCAGCGTTGTTGATATCACTTGTCTGGAACTGGTGTCAATTGCTAATTGCAGTCGTAATTTATTACAATATTAATATGATAATGTTTTAAGGCTGGACATCATTCTATAAAAAACGTGATGCAAACAACGACACCAAAAAGCGTTACGGAAACAGTTTTGCATTGGTTTTGCACGTTAATTGGTTTAATAACTTTGTGAAATGTGAATATATGATAAATATTTATTTACTGCAGCAGCCTTAGAGGGGGTGAAGTCCTTCCTACTAACATATTGCTTCGATGCTCAATTACATTCTTCCTCTGTCCATTTTCTAAGGATTTTTTTGAGCGTTTGAATAGACAACAACTGCACAGTACGAATCCATGCTGAATTAAATGTCAAATGAAGAACCAAGTCAAGGCACTGAGATATGGCATGGTTTTAATTCATCCATGATTGTGGGCATGTTATAAGGTGGATGCACAGTGAGACATCTGGCGGATTCAGAAGAAAATAGCAGACTTGCAAAAGGTAGCTAGGATATCACGAAATCGTAATTTTGCTAACACTGACAGTGCTGGTAATCGACATCTACTGCTGTCAGCGCCACCACTCGCCAGGAACGTGCATTGTACCAACTCTTGCCATACGATTTGCCTGTAAATTCCGAACTTGTAGTAGAAGTAATTTTGGCCAGAGATAGCCTCCCCCCATATTCCTTTGTAACGGCGCATAATTTTTGGACAAGCCTTACTGAAAAGCTCTGGCCCTAATTGCACCCCTGTAGAAAGGGATATATTGTATAAAATTAACAGCACGATATGTTTGTTAGAGTTCTTCTTCCGAACACGTGGAAGGGTGTACGTGAACCCTGCATAATTTCACCCCAAACAATGACACCATCAGCCCCATAACGGTCCTGTTCAAGGATGTTATATAGACGGATCATACCTACTGCCAGATTCTATCCAAATGAAAATACGGCGTGAATCAATGGCTAAACCTGAATTCATCCGTAAACAATACATCTCCATTAGTTTGATGTCTAAGCCTGAATCTTTGTGCTCCAGTTAACAGGGGCTCTTCTTTGGGTAGTACTGAATGAGATACGTCTTGTTGGCCTTCTGGCATACAATTCATACTCGTGTAATCGTCTGTAAATCGTATCCTTGGAGACAGACACTCATATAGCTACTCTAACGTTCGAACTTATGTCGATTTATGTCTTCTGGCAGTTAATAATTCAGCTGTACGGTTGTAACTCTTGGACGCCCTCCACTAAAGCGCCGGTTGATGTTTTCATCTAATTGGAACCTTTGCCAAAATCGGGAAATGACGCTCTGGTATTCAGGTCTTGAGACACAGTCATCTAGAGTTTGACCAGCCTCGGCACGACCAACATTCTATCTCGCATTATATCATCGACTATGGCTATGGCAAAGGCAGTTTTTTTTCCACAAACAATACTAGTTGTACCATTGATTAAGAAATACTAGAGATACGACAAGAGATTCTTGAAAGTGGGGAAATTATCACCATAGATTAAGAAATACAGAGATGCGACAAGAGCGCGTGAAAATGGGAAACCGCTGACGTCATGATCGTGACGTCGGCGACGCTAGCGTTCCTGGTGAATTAGTTGGGCCCATGTATCGTTTCCAAAGCAAATCTGTGAACAACTCTGTATTAAATGAGAAGATGAACAAAAACGTTAAGTAATTTCATTTGTGGATATGCGATCTCTTGCTTCTCTTCAACGTTAAATAAATCTTTTCAGCTTCCGAAATAAAAGTTTTTCTCCAGAAAATGCAAATTTTTCTTTATGTTTTTTAAACAATGGATAATACAACAAAAAAAGAAAAGGTTCTTGGTGTGGTGCAATTAATTGTACTAATTCGACATACAAAAATCCAGCATTAAGTTTTTATACCTTCCCAAACGATTTAGAACGGTAAGAAATTGCAATAAAAACAACTTACTTAATATTTAGTTTATTATACATGTAAATAATTCAAGAAATATATATATACATTGTATAATAAAACAAAAATAAAATCATTTTAATGAAAAAACTAAAATAAAATCTTGTAAACATTCCAAGGAGGAGCTTTAACAGTGAAGCAGAAATAAAATTATACATTTATTAAAAAGAAATTAACTCAGTAATTGCGATTTGCGATTTGCGACGATGTCAGTAATACTTAAAAGATGAACAAAAAGTAACAATATATTCCTTCTTGACAAATCGATTCTTATGACATGCCATTATCTTTGTATTCTTTACACTCACTGTTTTAGCACGTGAATTCGACTTGAAGGGATCCACGAAAAATTCTTAAAAGTTGATACGGCCGAGCTAAGACTTTGATGGTCATATTTCTGAAAACAGAATTTGAAAAACTTAATTCGTTTGCAAGTTATCATGCAAACGGCTGACGGCCGGATAAACGTACAGACCAAGGGCGTATTGTTTTAAGTAGCTTTTATGCTAAAGCTCCTAATAAAAAGGAAAGTTTGCATATTAAGAAACCCAAGGTTTACTCTGACTGTTTACGAAGCGAAATTAGGATTAATTATGAAACGTTCGTCAGGCCGACCGCCGTTTGCACGATAACTTGAAAACGGATTAACTTTTTCAAATTCTGTTTTCAGAAATATGACCATCAATCATTTTCTGTTTGTTGTTTGTTTGTTTGCCCACTGACAGTTTTTGCCATCGGATGGCGCCAACGTCGCACGTCGATTCTTCTTCGACCATGATTCTTATTTCGTTTAGGGCCGGTTCTGTAAACCTAGAATAAGTACTGGAATAAAGCTCAGATAAGTCAAAACTGTGTTATATCATCCTCAGATAGGATAAATCCTCAGAAAAACACCAGAATAAATCAAAGATATCCTGATAAAGTTATACGGTCAGCTAGAGGTCGGATAGCCACTTATTCAGGAATCGTTTCGCTCAAATTTACGATCGTTAATGGCGGTACTTCCGGTCCGCTTCGATTTGAAAATGCCTTCAAAACCATAGTATTTCGTGTTATATAATTACCATTTTAAACTACGACGGTATGAATAAGTCTTAGGGTGCAAGTGAACAGTAGATTAGATCTAGATTGCCTGTCTGTATTTCATTTCCAATGATCATGATCAACAACATATCCCCCAAAAGGAGAAACGAAACGGAAGTTTTGCGTCTCTGAGGTCAGAGTTCTCCAGCTGAATTTGTTTTTCACGTTTTGTTTTTTCTGCCGTGCCACATTTTAACATTGTAACTGGCCTTTATTGGCTAATAATGATTTTGTGCTGGTTATTTTTTTAAAATTCTTTTTATTGTTTCTTGGCGTTAGTTTTAAGATTTTTCGATGCGCATTATTAATTTTTTTTTTTCCTTTGGCTTTTATAACCGCATATTTTTTCTGTACATTTTTTCCTTTCTAACAATGGTTTTCTTTTTTGTCTTTATTGCAGTGTTCCTTTCTCGAGAGCTTTGGCTCGTTCCTCTTGTCTTGCGGTTTTATTCACGTTTTTTTTTTTTTTTGCCTAACCGTTAGTTTTCTTCAGTCATGTTTTTGGAATTCAGGTGTTCGACTGGTCGTCGGAGACAAGCTGGTCTGCCGACCGATCCAGTTGTATTTTTTCGTCATGAATCTTGCTTTTACATGAAGATGACTGTGTAATTGTATTGTACTTTGCTTTTCAGCTGAACTGTCTTTGTTATCGCCTATGTGTTGGAGAGTCATGGAGCGCTTTCTCAAGCATGCTTTGACTAAGCTGTATAAAAAGTTTTTTTCTTCGGTTGAGTTTTTACTTTCAGCCTCCGGCGTGTTCTTGTTTGGATCCTCCCTCGATTATGGACCGAATCCGAGCCGATTTTGAGTTGGCTGCGCTCGCCGTCGTGGAACTGCACGTGTTCCGTTTTCTTCGGTGTTTCCTTAGTGGACCCGCCGTAGCATTGACCGTTTGCGTCTCCTTCATGTTTTGGCTCCTGCTTCCGTTGTGTTTTCTGCGTCTTTCGGTCCGAGGTTTCCTGTACAGGTCAGGTTTAGGTTAAGCTTTTCCCATTTACTTTCTTTACTAACCATTTAACCCTCTCATCTTTTCTCCCGTTATTATTATGATTAGTTCTCTTTTAGTTTCTTCCCTTTCTTGGGATGGCTTGCCTTCTCCTTTCTGTCCTGTTCTCTTTATCTTTTGCAGGTGCCTCGGCTGGATGTCACTTTCTACTCGTCGTGATGTTAGCTAGTGTTCTTTTTTCGCCGTCCTCTCCTCGTCGTGTTTTCGTCTGTTTTCTTCGTCTTTAGAAGTTCCAGCCCGTCCTTTCGCCATCTTGGTTCTCCACGTTCGTTTCGTTCGTTCTCTGCTGTCGTCTTTTCTCCGGTTCCTTGTTGTCTTTTCAAGTTTCGTCGAACTGTCTTTTGTCATGTAGTTTTTTTTACTATTCAATTTTTTTTTTTTATTTTCCAAACTTAATGAGATTTGTTGTAACCCTAGTATTTATCTTTAACTTGTATTCTTTGATGGATTATCTATGTATCTACCCTTTTTCCTTTTTCTTTAATTAATTATGTAATAAACCGTGCATTTTTGTTTGGTTGATTTGGTTTGGTTTATTTGGTATTAACGTCCTTTTCAACTACTATGGTCATTTCAGGACGGCGTTATAGGGGCCGCAAATTTTGCCTCGCAAGGGTTCGTTAACGTATAGCTGGCAAATGACTACACGGGACCAACGGCTTTACTTCCCTTCCGAAGAAAGTGCGTGATCTCAGGATTTCCCCCTGAAAAATCCTCGTCCTCGGCCGGGATCGAACCGGCGTACTCGGGCATCAGAGGCGATCACGCAACCGCTGCGCCACCTTTTGTTTGGAATTTTCTTAGTGATAACTTTAACGCTTTGGGGCCTTGAGTTCGATGATTCGTAATTTTAATGTGCTTGGGATGATTTTTTTTTTTTCCTCGATTGGGAGTCAGGTTTTTTGGATTTTGATCTATGATTAAGGGTTGGGAAAGTTCTATTATATTTTCTTTTCATTAATTAACTTACCAAGGCATTTAATCAACTCCTTTCCTTTCGGATGTACGCGTCATCGAAAAATGGCACGTAACATCAACACTGACTGGAAAACTTTGGTTGTTTTTCCACGGTAGAGGGCTTTCCCTTATCAGTGGATGTAGAGAGCCTTTATAATGATTTAAAGGCTCTCTAAGTGGGTGCGTTCGCGAAACAGCCACTTTTTCCACTGGTGAATTCCCCGTGAATCGAGTGGAATTGGCGTGAATTCACGAAAAGCGAGAGAATCGCGAACGCCTCAGTGAATGATGAAGTAATGGCGATTGCCATGAAGATCAAAGCCGAAAACCTGGTGGGGCTATGCTCCTGCTTTGTGAGAACATAAGTAGAAAACTGATAAAACATAGAAAACAGTGAACAAGGCGAAGGAAATATTTTAAAACGTGCAAAAGTAAAATAAAAAAAATATAATAATTTGGTAAAATCAAGATAAATTACGAACGTAAACTTCATAAAGAAGTCTATTTTATAATTTTCTTGAGTTTTAAAAGTCTATACTTTAATAATTTACTTTGTAAGACTTATTTTTTAATCGTTTTTAAACAATTCGTAGTAAAATGTTCTCATTTGCATATTATATTATAATTTGATCTGGTTTTACTTTTACTATGCTATTAGCAGTGAACCATTAAAAATAAATTAAAATAAATAGATACACAAATTTAATGCAAATACATTAACATTAAATTGGTTATTACATACGGAATATAGTTATACACTGATGCCTCTAACTTAATTTAAATCACGTATTTTTGAAAATAATTATCCAATTTTTAAATTATTTTGTAATTTTTTAAAAAATAAAAATTTATTGGTTAAAATAGTAATTTAAAAAATCAACTTTACAACGGGTTAAGAATGCAATTTTAAAAAAATACAAATTTAATACAAAATTACTCGATCTGGTTTTAGTTTTGGGTGGATGAGAAAAGTAACAGGAAGTAGGAGGAAAAAGTGTATTCACTTTGAATTTTCGACCACCGTGAATTCACTGGTGGTGGTTTCTCGAACGACAAAGTGGAAATAGTGGGAAAAGTGACTGTTTCGCGAACGCACCCATTGTAAGCTAGTCACAATGATGTCAACAACAATAAAGACTGAATCGACCCATCTATGACGACACCTCCTAGAAAGAAAGCCTATGCACTGAAAACTCATGCATTGCTACATGATCATAAGAAGTGATAATTTAGGGCTTATTATTGGTAGAAATATGATTAACAATCCCTTTTTATGATGATGTAACAATGTATAAATTTTCAGTGCACAGGCTTTCTTTTTAGAAGGTGTTGTCTATGAGCGTTTCGCTATTCAAACGTGTCTAAGAAAATGATAAGCATCAGGCATAGTTCTCTATGAATACTGTGGACGCATGTTCAAACTAATGTCAACAACAATAAAGAATAATGAAGTCTTTATTGTTGCTGACATCATTGCATTAAAAATACATTTAAGATACTGTAGTTAGTTTAACAACTTTCTGTTGAAATCTACTGCCAAAGAAAGTCCTTATAATTCCATGAGACCTAAAAAATTATTTTCAGCTTTTTTTAATGTTCAAAATTATTTTCTTATACTTTACTGAATAGCTACCAGACATAGGCGCACGATGGTAAGTGTGGACTTTTCCAGGCAATTCTTTAGACATGTGCCTGTATTTTCGCTGGCGAGCACTTGATCCAAAGTCCTTTGATTTAGCATTGAGTTTCCTCCTCTGGTATATATCTATCTCTATGTTTAGAAGGCGATGGTTATGCCAACACCACCTCTACTCAAAGCATGAGCACGAAAACGTCGTACATTGTAACATCACCTCAACCGTGACCACCGAGCGAGAAGGCCTCCGCAATGAAACTGAACACACTGTTACATCATCAAAGATAGTGAAAATCCAGGGCTTATTATTGGTAGAAATACGAATAACAATGCACAATCTATGTGATGCAACAATGTATTCAGTTTCATTGCGGAGGCCTTCTCTCTCGGTGGTCACGCCTCAACACCTCCTAGAGAGAAGGCCTGCAGACAAAAGGTGTATACATTGTTACATCATCATCAAGCAGCTATTGTTAATCGTATTTCTACCAATAATAAGCTCTAAATTTGGTCGCTTGATGATGATGTAACAATGTAGACACCTTTTGTCCGCAGGCCTTCTCTTTAGGAGGTGTTGCATTGCCCACGGTAGGATATTGTTAATCATATTTCTACGAATATTAAGCCCGAAATTGTCCCTACCGTAGGTGATGTAACACTGTATGATTTTTCCGTGAGCAGGCTTTCTCTTTAGGCTGTATTGGTTAAGCCCCTTCTATTGCATGATTTTGGCTAAGTTCAAACTTTTAACAATCGTACAACGTAACAAATTCTTATAGATCTAACAATGAGAAACCTAAGAGATCTTGGAAAAAAATGGGAGGGGTGTCGTTTTTCTCGCAGGAGATTTTCGCCAAACCCTTCCAATTATTCCACAATGAACATCTGCAGATGAACACAGTGCAGACCACACAAAAAATTAATTACTAATATGAGAGTGCGTATTCTTGATGACCACAATCATAAAATTTATCAACAACTACTCAGTTTTAGAGACGAAAAATTACCCACAATTGCGTCAGGTTTAATTTCTCTCTCATCTGATTTCTGTATACTGTTGTCGTCAGTGCGAGAAATAATTATACATAATGTGTTCCCGAAGATAGCCACAAAAATTGAGGACCGACAACGGCTTTGAGAACGTACGATTCTTGCACCAAAGAATGAGAATGTAAATAAAAAACGACATCATTTTCAAGAGTTGCCAAGATCTTGCTTACTTACTTACTTACTTTTCAAACCCGCTTATCCGTTAGGGTCGCGGGGGCAGCAGCCCTATGGAGGATCTCCAGCGATCGCGATCTTCCGCCATCAGGCGCATGTCCTCCCTGGTAATATCCAAGCGACTCGAACCCAGATTCTCCAGGTAGTCTAGCCACCTGGTTCTAGGCCGACCCCTTGGTCTCTTACCCACCGGCTTGGAAAATAACAACTGCCTAGGAAGACTAGTTTGCGGCATCCGTATCACGTGGCCATACCAGCGCAACTGAGATCTCTCAATGCGGAGAAGTAGCGGCTCAACACCTAAAGATTCCCTTATTGTGCTGCTGTACACTCTATCTAGTAGGGTAACACCTGCCACACCTCTCAGGAATCTCATTTCGGCCGCTTGTACCCGCGATCGCACTCTTTCGGTCATTACCCAAGCCTCATGACCATAGGTGAGAATGGGGACAAAGATGGATTTGAAGACGGAGAGCTTAGCTTTGTTACTCAGCTCGCGTTTCGTTACCACGGATCGCCACAGTTCACGTCTGACACAGCTTGCTGCACCGATCCGAGCATCCAATTCCTTCTCCTGCCGTCCATCACTCGTGAATGCAATCCCGAGATACTTGAATTTCTCCACCTGTCTCAATGAGGCTCCACTAACATGGAGAGCGCACTGAGCAGGCTGTCTTGAAAGGACCAGAACCTCGGTTTTAGCCACACTGATCTTCATCCCAGCTTCTTCACATTTGGCTGCAAGCCGGTCTAGTGCATGCTGAAGGTTCGTGCGAGAAGACCCAAGGAGGACAAGGTCGTCAGCAAAGAGCAACCTCTCCACCAGGCAGTCGCCCACACAAACACGCTCATCGCCTCGGCTGCCCCTGTCTATCCAGTCCATAAAGATAATGAACAAGATGGGCGACAGTACGCACCCTTGGCGGAGTCCAACACCCACGGTGAACGGTCTTGACTTAATGCCATTTATCCGGACACACATCTCAGAGCTTTCGTACAGAGACATGATAGCAACCAGTAATTGCCCATCCACTCCATACTCTTGCAACACTTGCCAGGGCTTCTCCCGAGGAACTCTGTCATATGCTTTTTCGAGGTCCACAAAGCAAGCGTAGACCTCTTTTGCATACTCCCAGGATTTCTCAAAGATTTGCCTTAGAGCAAAGATGTGATCCGTCGTGCTTCGGCCAGGTCGGAAACCACACTGCTCCCCTGACAGTTTGGAGTCGACTATTTCCCGACTTCTCTTCTCCAGACACTTAGCGTACACTTTCCCAGGAATGCTGAGCAAAGAGATGCCTCGATAGTTGTTGCAATCTCTCTGGTCTCCCTTTTTGAAGATAGGGATCACAATTCCTGTCTGCCATTGCTTAGGGGCCTGTCCAGATATCCAAGCAACCTGACACACTCGAGACAGCCACAGGATACCATCCTGATTTAAGGCCTTTAACATCTCGGACCGGATTTCATCATCACCTGCAGCTTTGCCAGTCTTCAGGGACTTAATTGCCCATCTGACTTCTGTTTCAGTGATACTACCGTGACTATTCTCCGCTCCAAGGTGCATCTCGTATGTCTCAGTTGTTGTCGTCACCGGATTAAGAAGAGATGCAAAGTATTCCTTCCACCTATGCAATACGCTCTCCTCCGTTTTCAGAAGCCTCCCATCTGAACTCTTAATAGTTTGTGATGAAAGAGACTTCTTTCCACGGAGGCGGCGCACGGTCTGCCAGAACACCTTGTTTGCCGAACCATAGTCTGCCTCCAATTTCTCCCCGAACTTCTCCCAGGTCTTGGCTTTAGCTGTTGATACTGTCTTTGCTGCTGCTTTTCGCGCCTCAGTGTACCGCACTCGGCTCGAAGTTGACTTATTTGCAAGCCATAGCAAATAGGCTTCCTTCTTTGCCTTGACAGCTTCTTGGACTTCACCGTTCCACCACGCAGTCCTTTTCTCACCGCCCTGCGCCACACTCAGCCGCTTACGACCACAGCACAATGCAGCCGAAGTAATCACAGCAGTTTTAAACAACTGCCACTCCTCTTCAACAGTACCACGATCACTGGGAAGTTCTTTGAAACTTGAAGATATGTTATCTGCAAAGGTCTTCCTCACAGCTCTATCCTCCAGTGCCTCCCATTTGATGCGCCAAGTTTGTCTGAACCTAGTATTTCGCTTGGTTGGCATGGATTCAGAGAACCGCAAAGTGCAGACAACAAGGTGGTGATCAGTTGATAGTTCTGCCCCTCTTCTCACACGAGTATCCAACACTGATCGGAATAAGTCAGCTGAAACGATTACAAAATCAATCAGTGACTTCTGGTCCATTGCATCCCTGTACCAGGTATACTTATGGACATCCCTGTGCTGGAAGAAGGTGTTTGTGATGGAAAGTCCATTGTTGCAACAGAGATCCAACAAGCACCTCCCATTCGCATTTAAATCGGGGTCACCATTCCTCCCAATCACGCCTTTCCACGTTTGGTCATCAGCCCCTACGTGTGCATTGAAGATCTTGCATTACAAATAAATCTATTGACACTATTTCGGACCAGGAGCAAGCTGAAAACTAACCCACAGAATTTTTAAATTCAT
>JAHWFO010102604.1:0-18181 GCA_023313115.1 Rhysida immarginata
AACATTCAGTCCATTTTTATTTTTACTGAATTCTAAGAATAAACATATTTATTTATGCAATATCCTGATAATGATAATGTTTCTACCATTTTGCAGTTACCGGTAAATAAAACAATGCCGCGTGCTTTATTTTGACTAGGCTAGCATTTCTTAGTTTGAAGATATTTACCTTCATATTCATTTATAATTCAAGTAATATTTTGTTCTTTTAACTACAGTACATTTCTTTCCGGAAATATTATGATTTTAACAGACTGGTTTCGACTATGGAGCCATAATATTGGTCTCATAGTTTATAGTATCGATTTATCAAGATATATTGTCTATTATTATAAAGATGTTACAGAGCGTTGATAATGTTCTAATATTTAGTAAATATTATTTACAGTTATTTTGAGATAATTTTCCCGAATAACCGAGTTTTTGTAAACTGCGCTTATAATATTAACTTTCAATTCCCCGACGTTGCTGTAACTTGATATATAACATGACCCTACTTTTCTATAGTGTATAATTGATGAATAAAAACTTTTTAATTTCATATTTTCTAGTGCCTCAAAATGCCCAGAAAATGCAGTGTTTACGGTTGCAATTCAAATTACGATTCACAAATCAGAGCCAGCTAGAATAAAATGGCAACAAAACTTAAGTTGTATAAAAAGGGAAGATTTAAACGGAAGAATGTTTTTGCAGTATATTAATAGTGAAAAAAATGAAAAATATTATATTACTTGATTCTAAAATTTTGTTAAATGATTTTACTAAAGTTATTAATGATAAACGCTGTGATGCTAAAAATTGTAAAAGAAAAATAAGAAAACTTGGGAGCTGAAGAAATAAGGAATTTGTAATTTTTCTGTATTGTTTTTTTGATATTACTTTGAAGTTTAATAAAATATTTATTTAATTTTCAATTTATCTTTTTTTTATTTTTTTATTTTTACACTATAAATTTTTTAGTTTGCAAATAAATTGTTAAATCATAGCCAGTTAAATTTAAAATGATAAACAAATCTTATAATCAAGTTTAAAAAAAAAGCAAGATCTCATAATCTTTTATGATTCAGTTAATTATAAAAGTTAAAAAGTTTGTTTAACTTTAATATATGTACTAAATTGTTCGTAATAAACATTCTGAGTTTTTGAAACTACCAGCCTACGGGTATGATGTCATCGCTTTGACCTTGGATCGCGCCACCCGTATTTTTAGTTGGCTATAGTAAAGAACTCTATTTGAAGTATAGCGTATCCTCCCGCTTCTGTTCATAACATTTTGATGCTATAATTTTTGAAAGAATTGACCTAGAGGCTTGAAATTTTCTACACACGTAGGCCTTATACAGAGGACGGTGCGAAAAATATAGCGAATCATCTTGAGCGGCCCGGGGCCCTTCAGGGGCCACTTGTATGAATTTCATGGTTCCTTTTTTATCTTTTGAACGAAGAGGGCAAAAATCCTGAAATTTCGTAAATATGTAGTGCGGTTCTAAAAAAATAAAACCAATATATAACGTTAGTACAAATGAAAACGAAAATTATTTATTTTATCCAAAGTGTATACAAGGAATTTAAAAATACTCTCCAAACGCATTAAGGCATTTATCCCACTGTGTAACAAGGCGTGTAATTCCTTTATGGAAGAAGTCTTTCGGTTGCGTGTGGAACCATTCCAAAACCTCTTCCTTCACTTCATCGTCCGACTGAAACCTGCGGCCTTTCAGATGTTTCTTGAGATCCCCAAACACGTGAAAGTCACATGGGGTTAAGTCAGGGCTAGGGTGACCAGGCGTCCCGGTTTTTGAGAAACTATCCCCGTGTCCCGAAAATAGTTTTCGGGACGTTAATATGTCCCGGCAGGCGCGGATCCAGGGGAGGGGGGGACTTTTTGATGAGGTCTACCGTTGCTTTCGAGGTGAGGACGCGCGTTATCGTGGAGAAGCACTCCTTCTGTAAGAAGTCCAGGACGCTTGCATTTGATGGCCGCGCGCAGTGCCATCAGTGTTTCCCCATATCGTGCTGCGTTAACCGTGGTACCTTTTTCAAGGAAGTCCAGCAAAATCGGGCCTTTGCGATCAAAAAACACGGTCAACATCATCTTCCCCGTGCTGTTTGCGATTGCTTTTGATTTTTTCGGAGGTGGTGACCCATAATACTTCCATTGATGACTTTGACGTTCGCTTTCGGGCTGGAAATGAAAGCACCGAGTTTCATCCCCTGTAACGAGTCTGTCGAGAAAACTCTCTCCTTCCTGTTCATAGCGAGCCAAATGTTGCAGGGACATGGCCATTCAAACTCCCAAGTTGTTCTGATGTCAAATGATGCGGGACCCATTGTGCACAGATTTTTCTGTAGTGCAGATGGTTCCTGATAATGGAGTGAACAGTTCCACGACGAAGGCCAGTTTTAGCAACCACGACATCGATTGTAAATCTTCTGTTTTCCTTTAAGACAGCGTCAATTTTGGCTTTGGAATCATCCGTGATGGGGCGGTTTGCTTGTCCAGGTCGTTGATCATCTTGCAATGATGACCGTCCCTCCGAAAACCTCTTGCTCCATGCCCAAACACGAGTGAAGGGCATTGGCAGTCATTTCCATAGACCTTCTGCAAACGACGATGAATTTCAGAAACTGAAACTCCTTCATATGCCAAAAAACGAATTACTTCTCTCTGTGCCTGTTTCGTTGACTCCATTTTGTTGCTTGATCGAATGTGGGCACTCCAGTTAAACTTATCATCAGTAAAGAACCCCAAAAATCTATGACAGCGTCTGAACGGAAGATGAACGTTTTGCAAATAAACTGACAAAGGGGGGGGGGGGAGGACCTGATTTCACAAAACACATAACTACTGTCTTTTCTGGGAAAAAGAAATGGAATTGTTTAGCCCCCAGCTGGTAAGGGAGTCGCAAGTGTCTTGCAGAAGAGTTCTAACACACGGGATGGATTTGTGCGAGACCCAAAAAGCAATGTCATCAGCAAAAACGCTTTTCCCCGGTGCTGGTGAAATATAACGAAAAATATCACTCACAAATACATTAAAAAGGGGGGGACTCAAGACAGAGCCATGGGTGAGACCGTGATGGGCCTTGGACGAGATGATACCGCTTGGAGACTATTCCCATCCTTCTCATCCTAAGAAAGAAGGAGATCCAGATGATTATCCTGCGAAGGGCGTTAAGGTCGATTAATTTGTTAACCAGGAGGGTGTAAGAGACTGAGTCAAAGGCACTTTTGATATCGAGGAAAGTTACACCTGTGCATTCGTTATTTTCTTCGGCCGATAGAATGTCGTCGATTAAGCTGATGACTGGTAGGACATGGTTACAGCCCTTCCTGAACCCAAAGAAGTACGCAGGCAGAAGGTTCTTGACCTCCAGGAAGCGCTGTAGTCTGTCGTTGACCAGCCTTTCAATAATCTTGATGAAGCACGAGGTGAGGGCGATGGGCCTGTAGCTAGAGGGGTCATCAGGTGGTTTGCCAGGTTTTAGTACGGGATGGATTAATGTATCTTTCCATTTTGAAGGAATAATACCAGTGATCCAAGAGGCGTTGATCGCTGTCAAAAGGAACCCTCTCTGACCCTCGCCTAACATCTTAAGGTGTAGTTACTAGACCGTCTGGGCCCGGAGCAGTGTGACTGGATTTAAGGACTGACACCAGGGCTGACCCAGAGAATGGTCGCTCCCATAAAGAAATTCACTGGGAGGACAGTAGGTGGGCGAAGGATGCTTAGGCCAACACAAGGGACCCCCCCCCCGGGTGGGTGGGGGTTTATTTATTCACTATGGAGAACATGGTGAATATGATTGCCGACGGGCCCTTTTCCATCGGCATGTTAATGAAGGAGTTATACTCTAAAACGAGCATTCCTCCTGTACTTCCGTCTGGCGACCCCGCTGCATTGGTTCTACAGAGGCTTACTCCGACTGAGTCGAGGATGCTCTGTGGGCATTGTAATGTGGAAGACCGTATTGTGTCTGCTGACACTAATAAGGTTGGGCAGACCACCGTCCACCTGAGCTATGCAGAACCCGGATATGTACCAGTTATTATCCGGGGTGCATCGCCGCTGATGACTCAGAAATATCTCAAGGGCTACATGTCAGACTACAGTGTGGTGCATAGAATTTCGTACCCTCAGCATCCCGATTCTCCTCTTCAGAAGACGGGCGACATCGTAGTCTACATGGACTTGAATAGAGACATTCCAACCGAGGTTGTAATGCGCGGAGATTGTGTCTTCGTGTCTTACAAGGGTCAAAGGCAGTGCTGCTGGTACTATAAAAAAATATCTCACGTCAGGAAAGACTGTCCTCTCCTTAAGAAGTGTGACTACTGCAACAAAGTAGTCAACAAATTCCATCAGTGCCCGGAGAGGACGTTTGCATCACCAGCAGCTCCAACATCGCCTAAAGGAATGTCGATTTCCGAAGATGACATCACCGGCCAAGTCACCAGAGCCGAGCAGAGCTACGACGCCTTCACGCCCACCTCGAAGGCAGCGTATGACGCCATCTCCACCGCCTTCGGAAACAAGGAAGGAGATGCCACCACCTCCAGCGCCACTATCGGTGAAACCTAGAGAGGAGATAACACATACTCCTCCCCCATCAAAGGACCCGTCTTCCATCACACCGGATTTTACTGTGGGGAAAATCATTCTACTCCCTAAATGCCCGGATCCAAAACTCGTGACCCAGTGGAGACCGATTACATTACTCAATACGGACTACAAAATCTTCACTGGGGTGTTCCAACAACGGCTTAAACTCATCGCCGACGAGTTTTTTGATCCGGGTCAATCCTGCTCAATTCCAACGCGCAGGATGACAGACAATCTTATAACTATTCGGTGTGTAATGGAAGAAGCGCAAGTTCGTCAACAAACTCTTGCAGTGTTAAGTCTCGACCAGGAAAAAGCGTTTGACAAGGTGAATCACGAATTTCTATTCCAAGTGTTTCACCAGCTTCATCTTCGGACTTTTGCTGTGATTATTTCTTCCCTGTATGCATCGGTCACATCATGTGTGGCGGTTAATGGCGCCACATCGTCTACTTTCGAATTCTTAAAAAGTGTCAGGCAGGGATGTCCTCTATCACCTCTCCTGTATATCTTCTATTTGGAGCCGTTACTGCAATTCTTGAACCGCCACCTGGAGGTTCGGGGATATGAGTTACCAGCTGCGTCCATCAATATCAGGACATTAGCTTACGCCGACGACGTCGTGTTGTTTGCTTCGGACTCATATTCCCTGAGCATTTACAAGGAAACCTTCGATCACTTCAGTACTTCGACGGGGAGTACCATCAACCTCGTCAAGTCGAAGGGAATTGCGATTGGGAAAAGGGACAGTCGACATGCTCAAGTCATTCCCAATAACATGGTGTGGTCAGATCACAGTGCTTGGTTTTATTTTTTCATTTTCACCGAATATGGACTCAATCCACTGGCAGCAAGTGGTGGATAAGTGTTTTACCCGCCTTGACAGGAATTTTTGTTTTTCCACGTCAATGCTTGTCAAGGTGCGGTTTGTGTAAACTCACATTTTATCATTGTTGACTGCTAAATGCCTATTCACTTTACCATCGGCAAGAATTCTTCGCAAAGTTCGTAGTGCTATTGTCAATTGTGTGTGGGGGAGTTTGTGCACCGTCATCCGGTTCGGGCAGAGTTTCTCTTCACTCCCTTTGAAAGGGGGGGGGGGGGGTTAGGCCTGCCCGAGATCCGGCGATACCTCATTGCAGCATGCCTTGCAATGACTCGTGTTTTTCTTTTCCCCACACCTTTGTGGGCGAACTTTGTGTTTATGTATTTACGAGTGTTTTTTAAAGTGAATAGGATACCGTTGCCTCCCTTGCTGCCAATAACTACTAATGTGCGTCACCCGAATATGTACCATCTATTCTTTACCAGCATTTTTACCAGCGTTGCGCAATTTAGACTACCAAGATTGGGGTTATTTGCGTCTGTCTTGGTTCTTCCAGCAGTCTGACCAGGGCGAGACTACCGACATCTTTCGTCTCTGCCCAGATTATCCGTGGTCAGCCATTTTAAAGGCAATAAAAGCTGTTGCCTTTGATGGAACTGTTTTCTCTTGTCAATGGCGATTGCTGCACCACGGATTTTACTCCCTCCAACGTCTTCATCTATGGAGGGTGGTTAGATCTGCTGGTTGTCTACATTGTGGCATCATAGAGACAATTAAACATATATTCTTCGAGTGCTCGTTTGCCAAATCCATCTGGAATCGTCTGTGCCAACATTACAGTCTACCTAAGATCTCTTACTCGTTTGTGCGATTCCTGATGGATGATTCCACCGGTGATCCACTGAATTCAGATCTAGCGATACCTATTATGTTTTTGAATAAAGAACTCTGGATGGCAAAAGTAGAAAGAGCGAGGGAGACTTTTTCCACACCGTCATCTGCGTGGAAAAAAGGATCTTCACATATGCGGTCCTTCCTCCTCTTGGAATGGTATCGGCTAGGTCCTTTGGTATTCAAAAGGCATTATGCTACATCTAAACGCCTTTGTGAGGTCATCGGAGGGGACCATAATAATAATTATGTTCACCATTATATGTTCCCATTAGACTTCTGATGACCTACCGGTGGAAAAACGAGCCTCGAAACTGAAGCGTTTATTAATGTGTAGAAGCTTATAAAAGGCTTCACGGAAAACATGTTAAGCATGTGCGCTTGAGCACCCTGCTATGACATCAATTTAAGGGTGTTCCCTGGAGCAAATACCATCTGCTCCAGCTCCAACAGCATGGAAAGACAGGTCCCCCGAGCTTCGCCAGCTAAAGCGCTCCTCACCGAGCCGACGAGACTGGAAGGCCAATGGGAAGACTAGCCAGCCGGGACTCAGCTTCCAACCGAGCCGTAAGCCAAATCACTTTAGCTTGAATGATAATAGACAGTCTATTTGCTTGAAAGCACATTGCAGAGGACGCCCGCCTAACCACAACCCAAGGACGAAAGAGACGAAGTCAGTCCGAGTTGCTAAGCCATTCAGCAGTACGCAATCGGCTCAGAGGGAAATAGGCCCACGGAGCCGACAGAGACGTAGAAAAGCAGCAGAGTGACTTCGCTCAGGGAGGTTACAATGAACCCGCCGGTGGTGCACGAATATTTATGCAGGCAAGTGAATGCTCTAAGTTTTGCCTAAACAATTCCCAAAGATTTGTATCTGATCAAGGTGTGAGTGGACATACCCAGAATTTACGGCAGCCATCTCACAGACGAACCGGACCCACCCGGCCAAACGAAAGCAGAACACACCCCATCCGCCAAGAGGAACCGCAGACAGAAAAGGTCCCGCCGCCCCATTCACTGCCCGAAGTAGAGGACGACGGATCCCCCAGAGTGGCTGACCACGCCAGCAAACAAGGTGCTAACGATCTTGATCAACTACCGCTAAGTAGCAAGGGTTCGGACAGAACGGCATCGAGCTTCCAAAGGCCTTCTTCGGAATCAGAGGAGCTCGTCAGACACGGCCACCCAACCAGTCCACCGTCACCACTTCTGTCCTCATCGGAGGACACCAACAGGCAGACCGAGGAGAGGATAGCGCAAACCGACAACTACCCCTATGCAAGTTGCGACCGCGCGGAGAGCTCGAATCGCGTGTCGCGCTTGGCTTCGCCGATATTCCTATCTAGTGAGTGCGTTAGGGCATAAGTTTAGTTTGCTAAGTAAAACATTGCACGTCTCCTTATTCTTAATCATTGACTATTCTTCACGGGGAAGGACCTAGGCGACTTGTTCGAAATGCTAATCGGACTTTGGTTGTGTGTTAATATCATATTGTTTGTCATTCACAGATTCTATGGTCTTGCTCCCAAACCCGATTGGGTCGACGCCTTCTAGGATTGCAGCGCCAACTTTTGAGTACCGGATTTTCTATCGTGGATTTCAGATTCCTGGCTACGACAGAGTTTCAAGACCGCCGGAAATACCAACGCAGGGCCAACGCCCTTAGTGGAACGTCCTCCACATTAGCGACAAGTTCGAAGACTACCATTGTAACCGGAAGCCCACGATTGTAAAATTCCTAGTTATTCACATCATATTTTATTGTACCCCAAATTAAAAGCAAAGAATTAAATTATTCATGAAATTTAACCCTTTCCGCCTCCTTCCTTCTCTGTCCACGAATTGTGTTAGCCTCAGGGGGATAGGATCGACTCTGCTAATCAAGGCCTATCCTAACACAGTTTGCGATCATGACATAGTGTTGGTGCATTGCGTGTTGACACCATTGTTGAAATCTATTGTTACACAAACTTTTATTTGCATTGTTGATCATGAGATATATATTGTTGGTCCGTGCAGAGTGTTTGTGAATTGCGTGTTGATACTTATTGTTGCAAGAACTTTGTCTTGCATTGTTGGTCATGATATTTCTCATTAATATGCCCTGTCATAACCGTGAATATCGATTTTTTATCAATAATTATTATTTTTTCGAAATCTGAGGTAGACAGTGACCTTCCTCATGCTTTGAAGGTCATGTATGCGAAATTTTATCAAGATCGGAATAAAACTGTAGATTTGTATAAAAAAAAACAACAAACAAACAAACAAACAAACACCCCCACAAACAAACATCCTTCTTTATATATATAGAAGACTAGCAAAGGTACCCGGCGTTGCCCGGGATAATTCCACTTGGATGTAAACAGAACAATCTCCAAAAATTAAATTAAATTTTGCAATATCTTAAAAATAAACCCATGAAAATGCTTAGAATTAATACAGTAAAAATTCTTAATGAAAATTCGAAAAAAAGGCTCACAATGGCTGGACCTCTCCAATAATTTCTTACTCATGTAATCTTACCTCAGATGTATACTTAGTGTTGTTGCAATTTCCACTCTTCTCTCGATGTGTTGAAACAAAACTTGGCCATTCATCACTTTGTGCAGTCTAGCGCTCGCCGATTCTTCTATTTACTTGCTTCCCATTTGCTCAATACATCACGGAGCTAAAGGAGTGCTTCCTCTGTCGTCTTTCCACTCTTTCTCAATAGTCTGCTAACTCTCCATTATCTCCAGTTACTCATCATTTTTAAAGATTTTCAAGAAATTGTTAAGTACTAAGAACTCTCTTTTCTAAGAAAAGCCTGAATAACAGGAATTCTATGCAATGTTACAAATTGAAACTTATCCATATTACATCATCATTTTATGTTCATTGTTATAATTCTTGGAAAGATTGCTTTAACATTACATCATCATTCTGTGCTCATTGTTATTGGTGAATTGCGCGTTGATACCATTGTTGATGCGAACACAATGGGCCTATTGTTGCACAAACTTTGCCTTGCATTGTTGGTCATGAGATATATATTGTTGGTTCATGTAGTGTTTGTGAATTGCGTGCTGATACCATTGTTGATACCTATTGTTGTACAAACTTTGCCTTGCATTGTTGGTCATGAGATATTTCTCATTAATATGCCTTGCCATGAATATCGATTTTTTATCGATATTTATTATTTTTCCGAAATCTGAGGTAGACAGTGACCTTCCTCATGCTTTGAAGGTCAAGTATGCAAAATTTCATCAAGATCAGAATAAAACTGTAGATTTGTATAAGAAACAAACAAATAAACCCACAAACAAACATCCTTCTAGATAGATAGAAAATGAACGATGCGACCATGCTAGCAGGAAATAGAATAAGTCCAGGGGCGTATGGTAGATTTTCTCAGTATGATGCAAGTCTATGCAAATGTCGCCAAAAGCCGCCCCCCCCCCCCGGTGGGGGTGGGGGCTAAGCCCGCCCCCTTGCGGAGCCGCCGGGGGCGCTGCCTCTCTGCATCATAGCACGCCACAGTCCTGAATAGATTTGGGCGTTATATCTTTCGGGACAGTTTTAGATTCTGATTCTGACATCAGCTTTTCACTCCCACTTTTCATCATTCTTCAGCCACCCAATCTTCCCATCGGATGCCACGACGAGTTGGATAGAGGCACTTCGACCTTTTACTGATGATTCAGACGCCTTCATTACCCGTCCTTTCACCGAAGACGAAGTCAAGAAGTTTCTATCAGCGGATGGTCGTCCAGCCCAGGCCTAGATGGCTTTCCAGACTTGTTCTATACCACGACATGGATCCTTCTTGGGCCTTTCTTCATGCAAGTGCTTGACTCCATCATAGCAGATTTCACGGTGGGGAAGATCATCTTTCTCCCTAAAGTGTAGGATCTAGAGCGTGTGACACAGTGGAGGCCGATAACCCTTCTCAACACGGATTATAGGTCTTCACTGAGTCTTAAAACAAAGACTCAAATTATTCACCGATGAATTTTTCGATCTCAGACAGCCCTGCTCCATTCCGTCTCGTAGGATGTCCGACAACATAATAACCATCTGGTGTGTTATGGAGGAAGCTCGTTTTCCATCAACAGACTCTTGCTATATTGAGCCTTGACCAGGAAAAGGCCTTTGACAAAGTGAATCACTTATTTCTTTTTGAAATGTATCGTGATCTTCGACTTCGGGCTTTTGCTATGACTATTTCCGCACTGTATGCTTCGGCCACATCATGTGTGGCGATAAATGGTTCCATTTCGTCCACCTTCGAACTCTTAAAAGGTGTCAGGCAGGGATGCCCTCTATCTCCCCCCACATGTACATTTTTATTTGGAACCATTACTGCAATATCTGAATCGCCATCCAAATGTTCGGGGGGTTGATCTTCCAGCTGCGTCGATCAAAATCAGGACGCTTGCGTATGCAGACGATGTAATGCTTTTTGCGTCTGATTCATATACCCTGAACATCTTTAAAGAAACTTTTGATCATTTCAGTGCTCATTGGGATACTCCATCAGCCTCATCAAGTCCAAAGGCATTGCCATTGGGAATGGGACTAGTGATTATCTGAAAGCATTCCCAATAACTTTGTGTGGCCAAGTGACAATGTTAGAATATGTGTTTTCATTTATACCAAATATAGACTCTTTTTACTGACAACAAGTGATAGAAAAGTGAGCTCCCACCTTGACAAGAACTCTCGTTTTCCTACTTTGATGCTTGTCAAAGTGCGGTTTGTTAAAACCCACGTTTTGCCTTTACTGACTTCTAAATGCCTATTCACCTTATCCTCTGCAAAGATCTTCAAAAAGTGCGAAACGTAATTGTGACTTGTGTAACATCTTCAAAAGGCAAGGCGCGCACTGAGGTGCTGTGGCAGTGGCATGGTAAGAAGTGGTGCGTGGCAACAACCTTGTGTGGGAGTGGAGTGATGGCGAAGTCGTGTCAAAGTGGTTTAACGCGCACTGAAGTGGCAAGTATCAATGTCGTGCTACCGACTTGCCAATTAGTATATCGTCCTCAGAAGATGAAGATGCTTTGTTATTTGTGCAATTTGTTTATCTTAATTATACACCGCAAAATCAATGCAGGAAAAAGCGTCCGTGGATTCACCCTCTTTGGCAAAAAATAAAAAAATATGGAATATACACCGTATATAGACATGATTTAAATTTTAACGACGATAAATTCAAACATTTTTACCGAACGAAGAAAGTAATATTTGCAAATTACTTGAAATACTACGTCCTGTGATTCAAAAGAAAGGCACAAATTTCTCATAACACCGCAGTTTCCCACTCTGCCTACTCAAATGGCAGCGAAGTGGCACGCCACTCGAAAATTAAACATGTCGGAGACGAGTGGCACCAGACTAGCGCCACGCCACTTCCACTTCACATCACCACCGCCGCCACTCCACCTTGATGTGCGCGTTTTCATTTGTTTACATAGGATTTAAAAATTCCACTTGCCATTTAACCATCACGCCACTCACACGTGTCACATGGTAAAGAAACAGAGACGGAACTTTAAGAAAAATTAAAAGAAAACGATTTATTGGAGAATTTTTACAGTAGAAGCTTTAACAAAAGAATATTCTACTAGAATAATATCACAGTACTAAAAGTTCTCGAGGGGACTGGCTCGTCTTCTAAATCGCTGTATATGGCTGGAGCAGGTAACAACACAGACACTTGCTGATATGAATGAAAAGCAGCTCAAAGGCTTATTGATGAACACTGACTTGCGTAGGACCAGGTCGATACAAACCATCACTTAAGTATTCACAAATTAATTAGCATGAGCCACAAACACAAACTACCGTTACTACCCGTCCCACAAACTTGCACCAACACACTGTAGCGAACTCAAAAATGACGGAGCGCACCATACAGCCACTCTGGGCTATTCACTTACACTACATGATCAAAGGAGTTGGGACACCCCTGTGAACACCTGGGGTGTTTCTCCTGGACTGGACTGGGCCCGCTCATCAAGATGGACGGAAACCTCAATGCTGATGGCTATAGGACCATTCTGGATAACGGGGCACTTCCAGCGCTGTGGGAACACTTCGGTGACGGGCCGTTCCTCTTCCAGCGCGACAATGCGCCTTGCCACAAAGCAAGATCCATATCCGACTGGTTTGACGAGATGCGGGTTGAAGAACTGGATTGGCCCGCCCAGAGTCTTGATCTCAACCCCATCGAACATCTTTGGGATGATTTGGAACGACGTGTGAGATCCAGGATGGTTCGCCCTACATCTGTCCAGGAATTGACCATGACACTCCTCGAGGAATGGAGGTAAATACCTGTGGACACATACCGTAAACTTGTGGACAGTATGCCATGTAGGGTGGAGGCAGTGATAGCTGCTCGGGGAGGTCTTACACACTACTGATTGAAGCTTTTTGCGGCTTTACAGTAGAGCAACAGGTGTCCCAACTCCTTTGATCATGTATTATAAAACTGAAGAATCACACACGTGCCACAAACCATAAATAATAATCATTATTAATTAATTTAATTATTCAACATTCGGTGACACAGTCGCAAATGACACTTTGGCAATTTTGATACCAAATCTTTAAGAGAGACTTTTATGCTGCATTTTAGAAATAGGCATTCAGTTTGTGCGTTATATACAGGGTGCGTAAGGTATTTGAGGACAGATCCACGTCAAGAAAGAAAACAGAGATATAAGTCGAGATAATAACTTTATTATCGAAACATATCATGAGCATACACAAGAAACCTTTTTGTTATATGGCTATTCAATGAATCCGCCTTCAGCTTCTATAACTGCTTCAATGCGAGTTCGAAACCGTCGACACGCGAATCAAATGGCCATGGATCATATTGGTCATTACTCGAACAATGGCAGCTTTCAATTCATCTTTGGTGTTATGGGGGTGTTCATTGACATCTCTCTCCACAACGCTCCATACGTAGTAATCCAACGGATTCAGGTCAGAGGAGTTAGGAGGCCAAAGGTTAGGGGTTACGTGATCATGGAAGTTGTCGGCCATCCATTCCTGTGTCATGCGAGACTTATGTGCTGGGGCAGAGTGTTGCTGAAACACGTAAGGCCTTCCGTTGCGTACCGTGATTGATATCTGATGTTTTCATGGACAACATTTCTGATTGTTCCTTCCGACACATGGATATCTTTGGCAAGTGACCTCATGGATGTTCTTGGATTGTCATCGATGGCCTGCTGCACTTGCTGAATAAATTCAGGTGTTCTGATGATGTCAGAGCGTGAGGCATGCTTTTTATGCTTTGTTACTGGTGCAACATTGCCATCTTCGGTCTCCAACTCCTTCCGCACTTTGTGGACGAATGATCTTGCGACCTTTAGAAATCGTGATATCTCTAAATAGCTGTGCTCTGTCTTTATTGCCACGATTACTGCATGTCTCTTTATGATTTGTGTTACTTGATGGTCCGCCATTTTGCTTTTCGGAAACGGAAAGGACATACAATTTACTATAGTGCAGTAGTAGCCAAACGAAGGTGTGTCCTCAAATACCTTACGCACACTGTATTTTAATTATTTAGAAACACTGCACTGAAATACAAGCACGACGCACTCGAAGATTGCACTACACAAACACGATATACTTGAAAGTTGCTTGACGCTATCAAAATGGAGCACCACAATTTAGAGAAAATATTGTTGAGCACAAATAACACTGCACTCCGTTTACTATAAGATTGTGTAGGAGAATGGAGCACATAAGGACGCACTTTCAATTATTCGGATACACAAATTGGCGCTTGGACGTGAAACTCGTACACAGTCTAGCCGCCGCCTGCTCACGATGCTATGTAACAAATGTCACAGTTACTCCTCTAACGCTGTCAATGAAAGATTACAAAAGTCAGAGAACTAGACAGCCGACATTTGAAGCAGAAATAATATTATATACTGAATGATAGTCCATTAACCTCGTTACAAAGAAGGACGGTGCTACTAGTTTGCTTGGATGCCAAAGAGAGTTTCCTTCAAAATGCTTTGACTTGATTCAGAACTGGGAGTCACGAAACCCGCTAACTGAGGAAATATTCCCCCTGTTCCTCCAAGAAAGAAAGATCTCATGGAGAACGGGAACACTCCCAGCAAACTGAGATTCGAGTCCGTAACAACGAGAGAGAAATGTACGATAACACACCGTTACCCTCGTGCTGAGCATAGTCCAGAACCGTTAGGTAATTGAATTCGTATTCTCCTACCTTTAGGTAAAGACTACAGGAAACCGAACACAGCGTCTGGCGTTCCCCTTCCTCGTGGCTGTTGTTCTGAGTGGAATATTCCTCCTCTCGGAAGCTTTCATTTCCAGTCCTCGTGTTTAGGGTGAAAACTCCGCTGCTTGGAAAATTTTCAGACGGGCTTGCGTTGAAATTTTCCCTCGGCTCATTTCCCGTAAACGATTCCTTTTCCACTTGGAAATTGTTGACAAAACGTTTATTACAGTCTTTACGGCGTAGTCTCTTTCTACGCATCCACGGCTCGCTTGACAACGTTCACTTCGTTGGCTTCGTACCGCCGTCTCGCCCTCGCCTCTCTCTTGCTTACCATCCCAATCGCCGTAGTAGTTAGCCTTCGAAGCTTCTCCTTTCCAGTTTCTTTTAGGATTTTCACTCCGTTTATTAGGGCGTTTGTCGCCGTCAATCGTTTTCCGCGACCATTCTCGTCGCTGTCTCCGTTCTTTCTGTTTCTCGTTCTTTCCACGTGATTTTCTCGGATTGATGCGTTGGTGACGTTCTCTTCCTCCGTCACGGAGGCTGGAGCGCGTCACGACCCTCGAAAGGTACGGTTTACCAAGTGATAACACGCCACTCACACTCCACTTGCTTATCACTTCAGTGAGCGCCTTGCCTAAGGCGTCTGCTAAGGCAACACCATCAGACTCACTCCAACAGCGGAAATGGTGAATATGGTTCTCTCCTTTGGTGAGACAAGGCAAAACTATCATGCATCAGTTGGGTTGTATGAAGAAAGATCCTATCCTCGCCATCCAACCCGTCGTGCAATTAGATAAATTGTACAACGGTTTCTAAATACAGGACCTGTCCATCAGCACCAGCGTCAAGGTTGACCAAGGACATAGATTGATGAGGAAACTACAATAGCAGTCTTAGCAGCAGCTGCTGCTGCTGCAAACCCTCACAGAATAATTGCTGCAGATGCTTGCTCTTCTCAACGAACTGTCATCAGGATCCTGCATCCACATAATTTCCGCTCATATCACGTACACAGTTATCAAGAACTATTGACGTCCGATTACATCAGTCGCACCATCTTCTGCAACAGGTTTCTTTGTCACCTTGATAATAACCCGAACTTTGTCGACGAGGTGATGGTCAGATGAAGCCCAGTTTTCCCGGTATGGAGTTGTCAGCAGGCACAGTTTTCATTGTGGGCAGAAGATAATTCTCGATGGCTGCAAGAAGCAACACATCAAGTGAACTGGAGGATAAAAGTATGGTGTGGGATGTACAGTCGGGTGCAAAAAGATTTTTACCTGCCTCGTAGGAACTGAGCTTACCAGATGCTGATCGGTTGCAAAAACCAGGTACTTTTGACTGTCACTGGGGACTGTCCCTTCTGAATGAAAATAGGGTAGCAGGTATACGCTTGGGATGTGCTATTCACGTGCTCAACTAAGTCTAAACCTTTTTGCACCCGGCGTTACAAAGGCTCCATTGTGGGACTATCCTTTTATGAAGAAACTCTCACAGCAGAACGCTACAGGGATGAGATTCTCAACATTGTAGTGATGGATTTTGTTGATGCTTTGCCGCTAGCGTCTTACCAGCACATGTGGTATCAGGAAGATGGAGCAACAGCACATTACGGACGTGAACGTTTGCGGGAGAGGTTTCTGGCTTGACTTCTTCTTGTGGAGCTACGTCAAGGACAAAATGTATCCTCACCACCCATCTCACAACAGGATCTGCAACTACGAATTCAGGAAACATGCAGGGCAATATTACCAATCACATTTGTAAGTGTAATGGCATCGTTCAAATGCCGTGCAGAATTATGTTATGGTGCAGGTGGACGTCACATTGAAACAATTTCTATATTGACTGTAAAGATTTAATTTGTACACTTGACTGTAAGCAACAAACAATACAAGAGCCGATTGTCCAATTGCAGAGATTGCAAGAAGGTTTTTGGGTGATCCGTTCATCGGATTTTGAATTTTTTTTTTTGTTTTGTTGCTTCTTTGATTCTCAACAAGTATGTAATTTTTTTTGTCTATCTCCTACGGTTTAGTAGATACGATTTGCATATACCCCAATTTGAATGATTACAACACTGTAAGTGCCACCATGAGAAAGAGCACCCTCAACTTCCTATTCACTCCCTTTATTGGAATTTACATAACTACATTTGCATCCAAGACAGAAGAGGGTGTACAGACTTTTGACTCACCCTGTATAATAATTTACAGTTTCTAATTAGTGTTCGAACTGTAATCCACCTTCCTCCAAACACTTTCTCACTGGGAGACACATAATCTTTGCGCCTTTCTGAGCATGTAGTTATTCCCTCTTATGGTTTCAATTTCCTGCGTGGTATTATCTTTTAATGCTTGTAGCGTTCTCTTTTAATTTCCCTTTTATAATGAATAAAATTATAAATATTATTTAAACACAATAACTTCTAAAGTTAAAAAGTAATAAAATAATTTCTATAATAAATTGACTATGGGGCCAGACTTTTGCACCATCCTCTATATATACTTTTTCCTTTCCTTGCATTTTAGCCCGTAGATACGAGTTTGGTTTCTCAAACAAAATAATAATAACAACAACTTTTGAAGTAAAATGGAATAAATTATCATATCAGGATAATGGATACATAATAAAATCTGCTTTTTTGGTCCATTAAAAAACTTATATACGGCCACTCATATGCCAAAGACACACACGAATACATCGTTAAAATTTATTTTTCCCTGAAAAGCTAGCTAAAAGTATGAAAATATCAAATGAGGAAATTATTATACAGTACCTGTTATAATTGAAAAGTGGTTCGGAAAGGTTTTCGTGGTGAAGGCGCTAATTATCCCGTTTGGAGCATGGGCGCCAGCTTTCGCAATTGCTTGAAACGCAGGTAAATCATAGTTATTGTAGTAATCATACCTATTAAAGAAACGAAATAAAAACGCAAAAAAATTTGATTATATGTGAAGAGCAAAGGTGAGTTGGAGCTTCTGTCCCTTCCATCCCTTCTTAAAATTTTGAGCAGAACTTGCTTTGTTTTCTTTTTTGTTTGTACAATATTTAAATATACTTATTTTTAAATATACAAGGTGTCTCGCCTAAAGTGAACCAATAACTAACGTCTATAATATAAATTTGACAGAGTACTTTCAATGGAAGAATTATTGTACTTTTATGCGAGGGATTTTTATGTGTATTCCATTTACAAAAAATATGAATCGTGTGTTAATTGTTAAAAATA
Organism: Rhysida immarginata; assembly: GCA_023313115.1. Lineage (NCBI taxonomy): Eukaryota > Metazoa > Arthropoda > Chilopoda > Scolopendromorpha > Scolopendridae > Rhysida > Rhysida immarginata. The sequence goes on from JAHWFO010102604.1 coordinate 17,810, forward strand.
AAATAATCTAGGCCTACCAACGCACACTGCGTCCCGGTGTCATATGATTGTTCAATGCAGTATTGTAAGTAAACGGAGCTGCGGGGACCCCATGTTCATGTGACAAAAAATACTTCTAAGGACCTCTTCTATCATCTCCCAAAAAATCTGTACTCAATTCAAAAACACCCTGTATAAAAGTTCAGGTTCAGGGTGCGTCTGTAAATGTTCTAAAAACTCTTGAACCACTTATCCGATTGAGCTCATATTCGCACCATATGTTCGTTAGGTTCAGAGTAAGGTTTATATGTCTCCAAAGGGAGTGGGTGGGGGTTAATATATCTTGGTTTATATTATTGATCTAAGGAGTTTAAATGATTAATTTTAAATTTA
>JAHWFO010102604.1:33570-45441 GCA_023313115.1 Rhysida immarginata
TTGCTATGTAAATTTCTCAGAACATCTGGCAGCAAAATGTGTTGGCTTCACCATTTCCTATGAGGGAGATAGTAGGTTTCATGTTGCAGAAGATGAAATTGCTAAAAAGTATTATTTACGCCCTCTGTAGGGGATTCTACAAGTGTTCCTTTAATTGTTTTGAGCAACGTACATTTGGTAAAATATTAATAATGCTTGTATAAGTACAATGAAATTTGTTAATTTTAATCATATTTATCAGATTATGATTTAAGTACTTTAAAATAAATTATACAAAGTTGATACAAAGTTTGTCAAAATTAGAATAGTGTGACAAGGGCCAAGAAAGAAAATTATCCAAGAGCCGAAGCTCATATTAGATATGTTATAAATAAAGAAATAAGGGAATAAGGAAAATAAAAAAAATAAAGATATGAAAATAAGGAAAATATAACCTATAAATCTATAATCTTACAAAATTTACAAATTTTTAATATAAAATATTTAGACTGGAAAAGGAAAAAAAAAGTGTTCAATATTAATTACTGAAAAAACCCATTTCTTGAGTTTAGTACGCCAATTTCTAATCAAAGGTTTACATTTGATATATGTAGGAATGAGATTGTATATTCTTTTAGAGAGAAAATAATATTGGTGTGAGGCAAAGGTATGGATTATTCGAGGTATTTGTATTGGGTATGATCACATACGCTGTCATATCAATGAATTATGACCAGCACCCCTTCAAAGCACACGCATGGTTCACCGCAACAACGATTACACATTGCAAAATTTGCATAACAGGCTGAGAAAGATTTAAAGCTGGTGCATCAAACGGCAGGTGCACGAGCGTCAAGATGGGTAAACGTCCAGATTTAACGGACATCCAAAAAGGGATGATAACAGGCTGTCACAGGAAGGGTGGCACCATCTCCGAAACGGCGCGATTTGTGAACTGTTCACGGTCCGCTGTAGTGAAGGTGTTCAAAGAGTGGACAGAAGGGACAGAAATCGCGTCCCAACGCCATCACTGTAAAGGGTCACGAGCCATCGACCAACGGGGTGAGCGGCACCTACGACGACGCGTAAAAGGTGACAGGAGAGCCACAGTCCATCAACTGACCACCAGATTCAACAGTGGTGCCAACAGACGTGTATCCAACATTACCGTTGAACGCACCCTGCTACGGATGGGCCTGACAATGCACCCTGCCACAAGGCACATCTCCTTCTGGATTGGTTCGAGGAACACTCTACTGACTTTCAAGTGCTCCCTTGGCCCGCTAATTTGCCGGACATCAATCCAATCGAACATCTGTGGGAGCACCCTGATCGCCATGTACGGCAGCTGGACCCTCCACCTATGACTCTCTAAGCTCTGTGGACAGCGCTTCAAGCGGAATGGTCTGCCATACCATCGGACACATATCGCACACTTCTTGCGTCCATGCCACGACACCTAGCAGCAGTTGTAGCGGCGAAGGGTGGCTACTCCCATTACTAAGCGGGTGGTCAGAATTCAGTGATATGGCAGTATATATCTGGTCTTGTAATATTTGTGCGAACCAAGAGTAGAATTATTCATTAAAATTACACCAGTTGCAATTTTTAATATAAATATTTTTCTTCTGATAAGTAAATGTAATTGATAATCATTGCCAAATAAAATTCTCAGAATAGCATTATGATATCCCTCTAGTTTTTTAATGAGTTTTATATGAGCCTCCCCATATGATAATTCCATATTGAATAATAGAAAGAAAAATACAAGTTTTGCAATAATGGTGTGGGTGCATAATATTTCAGTTGAATTAAAGTCCATCCAATATATTTAATTTTCTTGATTGGCAATGTAAATTCCAACTTAATCTACAGTCAATAATAACACTCAGATAATTAAATTCATCAGTCTGCTGTATATATCCACATCCATTTGAACAAGCATTCTGACATAAGAATCTATGAAAATTTAATGGACCATAACCCTCAATTTCATTATAAGAAAAAAGCTGATATTACATTAATGTATTAAATATCGAAGTTGCTTTACACAATACTTTTGTTTTAGTTTACGTAATTTATCAGAAATAACTTCCTCTTCTTGTTGGGCCCGCAGTCTGATCCTCTTCTTTTCACTTTCTAGTGTTTTTTTCTCATTTATTCATTAATTGCTCTTTTTTCCGATTTTCTTTTAATATCTTCAGTATTCAGCTGACGTTTTTCCTCCAAGTAAGACTCGTAGCGCCGACGTGCAGATTGGACTGACAGACTCATTCTTTGATGTATAGGCACATGGTGTATTCCTCCAAAATATTGAATAATTAACAATGTCTCCAATAGAATCTCTGATATTTCCCAGAAAAACTCTCATTTCCTTGACAAATGTATGAAAATGGCCCTTTTTCCCGGACTTTCCCTGACAACTTTTCATTTTCCTGACAGGCCCTGACTTTCCAGAATGTGGGAACCCTGATTCAATCTGAAATGTTGCTTGCCGTAAAATAAACACGCTGGCCATTTTCTAAATGGTGCCTAATTTACGCATACTTAAATAGCGTACAACGGAAGAAAAATACTAAACTAACGGGCAGCAAGGTGTTCAATTAACGATAAATATATATAAAAAGAAATAAAATCACGAAAATTAAATAGCTTTCAACCGAAAGGGTTCAAAAATAATAATGGTCAACGGGAGATAGTTGGTAAGAGAGAGATATACCTAGAGTTGTAAAAAGTAAACCTTGCACATTCAAGACAAAAAAGAAAAAGGAACAACGATGGATTCCGAACCCCTTACTGAGAAGGAACAGAGATAAGAGACAAAATATTTAATTTGTGGTAAACTGCTCCGATAAACGCTGAGATTTAAATTGTTCGGTGATAGAAGTATAAGGAAGTAAGCCTAAGCAGCCTTGCTTAGCAACGTTGAGCACAGATTACCTATACATAATTGCAAAAATCAATGATAAAGTTGCAACTGGATGGATGGCTCATTGTTTCGGACAAAGGAAAAAAAATTGCTGAAATCGAAGACAATCGAACAGCGCAGGGAAAACGAAACGAGCGGTCCGAAAGCAACGCTTTCACTGCCATACTCATCCAGGAAGTAACCAGGGGAAGTATACTGAACTAGGCAAGAAACCAGATGAAACCTAGTTAAGTCATCCAGTGGATAAGATTGGGTCCTTTCCTATAAGGACGAATAAGTTGATTGTTGATTGACGAGGGACACGAGGAGCTATGAGATCCAGTATTCGGGAAAGATGGCCTTTTGGATGTCATCGAAATTGATGTCGAGGCCTGCGATGCCTGAGGAAACTTCTAAACGTGAGTGGATGCTCCAGAATATCTGCAACCAGAGGATTGGGATGGTCCTTAATCTTCGGAAACAACTTCTTCAGTGACTCTTGTACATAGTTACCAATGGGAGGTATCTCAAAATCGATTTGTTGTAACTCTCCTGTCAAGTTGGGCAAAGGTCCCCACGGTAACGTTTTGGAAGGTTTGGAGGTCCTTCCCATCTGGACTTACATATTGTAGCCCAGGCAGGCATACGATAAAGCAAGATGGTTCGGATCACCGTCCTGTACAGCAATAGTTTGCAGTCCAATACAAGCGCGCTGTTTCACTCCAAAAGAGCTACCAGACTGAATTTTGCCTTCTTTGCCTTGTTGATGGCGTAGGAGACATGGTCGCCCCAATTTAGCTTGGCATCTATTACCACTCCGAGGTATTTGTAATGCTTTACCCATTCGAGCACTATACCAGAAAGGAAGAGAGGACTCGGGGGGTTTCCGAAGTTTCTTCGTAATGAATATCGCCTTGCACTTGTCAACGTTTAGGTCGAGTCTCCACTTTGCAAACCATTTCTCGCACAGATGTAAGGCCTTTTGTAACCGTGATATGACGTGAGCGGGAATGCGGTCAGTGGTCATGATGGACGCGTCGTCAGCGAACAGATACAGCTTGTATTTGTAAATGTTGGGAAGTCATGGATGAAAAAGTTGAAGAGTGCAGGGCCTATGACAGAACCCTGGGGAACACCATCTTTGACGTCACACGGGTTAGACATGGAGCAGCCGACCTTAATACGAAATATCCTGTTCGACAGAAAGGATCTAATCAAGGCAATAAGATCGTCCGGAAAACCACAAGTAATCATTTTGTAAATCAGGCCTTCGTGCCAAACATGATCAAAAGCTTTTCGGACATCCAAAAAGACAAGACCACCATATTTAGCACATTTAAGAGGAGTGTTTAAATCTGCAATAAGCCTCCAGATCTGGACGAAAGCCGAATTGCTCTTCACGAACAAGATTGTTAGCCACACAGAAGTCGTTAAATCTCTTAAGAATGACGCGTTCAAACACTTTTGATAGCATAGGTAACAAGCTTATAGGCCTATAGTTGACAGGGAGAGCAGGGTTAAGACCAGGCTTTTGTATGGTAACGATAACAGACTCTTTCCACTGGTCGGGGAAGTAACCATGTCTCCAGCAGTCATTCATGGCTTTGGTAATGATCGAGACAATATTAGAAGGCAAGTTCTTGAGAGCACTGTTAGTGATGGAATCAATACCTGCTGCTTTCTTGATTTTAAATCGCTTGATGACGTCGGAGATTTCTTGAGCACTAATGACTTCCTCAGGGGTGGGAACACGATGAATGCACTGGTAAGCGATACACCCATCGTTAACTAGTTGAGTGTTTTGGAAGCTGTCCAAGTTTGTCTCACCAGGCGTGGTAAATTGACCTTTCAGGGAATCAGCGATCAATTGAGCCTTATCCCCGTCACTGGTGACAACGTTGCCATTGCCTGGAAGCAGTGGCGGCAATTGGATTGGTCTGTTACCCTTTAAGGCCCTCACAGTTCCCCAGAGCGAGTTGTCCTGGACAGACAAGGACTTCAGTTTTTCGCTCCACCTTTGATTTCGTAGTGCTTTAACCTCTTCCTGAACCTTGCGAGAAAGCCGGTTGTACTTGGTCTTGAAGTGGGGAAGTCGCTTACGCTGCCATAATCTTCTGTAAGAATTCCTTTCGAGAATAAGACGCCTGATATAAGGAGGCAGGTCGAGGTGTTCAGGATGCTTACGATCGATAGTAGAGGTACTGGAAGTAGTGGCATCGTTGACAACACGGGTGATAGCATTAACATTACTATTGATATCCTTGTCAATAACCTCCTTGTAAGAAATGCTAGTATCTCTAAGAATATCTCTAAAGAGCTTCCAGTCTTGTTTAGAGCGGAGCGCAATCTTCTTATCGATGTTTAAGCCCTCAAACATAAGCATCACTGGACGGTGGTCAGAAGATAAGTCGTCGACTGTGAATATGTTATAGGGCTTGAGGAAACCTTTAAGAACTGCAATATCCAGCACGTCGCATACAGGAGAGTGGTCGCAGTAGTATGTGTCATCAAGGGGACCGGCAACAAAGGTGTCAATCTCGTTTAAGGTATATCCATATAAGATATTGCAGTTTTGATTGGGGCATTTGGAGTTCCACGCATGGTGCTTGGCATTCAAGTCGCTCGCAATAACAACTGGAATGGGCCCAGACAGCAGCTCGTCAAGTTCGCACGTATCAAGCTTGTGCTTAGGTGAGTTGTATAAAGAGATAAACTTGATTTCACCTGCGTCCACATCGTTTATAATCACGGAGACTGCTTCCATTCCCACAAAGTCTGGAGTGACAGACTCACGATGATCAATGTCGTCCTTAACAATGATCGCTGCTCCACCAAAAACGTGGCTGGAATTATTACCCAGTGGCCGATCCTATCGATAAACACGATGACCAGGCAAGGTGAAGATTTGAGTAGATTTCAGGTGCGTCTCGCACGCGAATGCGACATCAACATTCCAATTTGTAAGGAAATTGTAAAACTCGATGTGCTTGCGAGCGATTCCCCTCGCATTCCAAATATTGCAACGGAGTTTCCCTTGTTGAACGATCTTGTATGGGTGCCTGTCCATGATCATTCGTGAGAGGCAATCTGTGGCACTGCTTTCCACTTTCCTTGTAGTGATTTAGCAAATTTCCTAGAAACCTGCAAAATATCACGCAATTGATTGTTGTCGACCATTCGTGAGTCCCTAGTATCAGCAGAACTGGATGCGACCGAAGCGTAGGATTTTCCCTCTACCGTTTTGGTGCTTTTGATCCTTTTAACTTGTGGATATTTAGGACACTTTGTGTAACTAGATGTGTGCTGACCATCACATTGAATACATTTAGGGGGGGTCTTTACCCTTAACATTGCTACATTCCCTGGACTGGTGGTTGCCAGCGAACTTGTTACATCGAGGCGACTCGGTACAACCTTGGGAGACGTGACCGAATCGTAAACAGTTGTAACACTGCAAGGGTCTTTTGTTACCTCTAAAAATTTCAACACTAACAGCTAGAGGACCGACACGTTTCAAGCTTAATAAAGACTTGTTGTGTTCCGTATTTTGTAGTATAAAAAAGACCAAAAGCATATCAACATCACCATTTGCTTTTTAAGCCTGATTGCCTTTTCAGGAAAGTAATTTGCCTTTCTGAGGTCTTCGCAGAAGTCTTCAATGTCATAAGTCGAATCAATATTTCGTACAACGTATTTAAGCGCTTTCTCGGACTTGAGCTGATGATGCTGTATCTTTAGCACATCATTACTCTTAACTCCAGACACTAGAATTTTGTGAGTTTCCTCATCATGACATTTGATCTTAACGGTGTCCTTCCGACCTGTGTGAGCAGTAATTTTGTCTAGGGACACGTGGTTCTTGATCTTGTCTAAAATTTCTTTGATTGGCTTCCCATGGTGACGAACGATGATTGGTGGGATATATATTGCCCCCTTTTCACGGGTGACATTAATAGGGGAAGAATTGTGCTTGGCCTTGTTAGCACGAAGGGCTACAGAGGCGCTAGCGCTGACATCAACAGTGGACCGAATATTGTCGATCCTAACACCTCCTTTGTTCCTCTTATTCTGTACAACAAGCCAGTCACCTCCATCAATGTCAGCAGAGTCATTATCAAGCCTTCTCTGTGTGCTGGTTCTTGATGAGGAGCTACCATCGCTGACCGCGCCCAGGTCTGCACGACCATCTTTACTATTGAGTGGAGGAACAGCGTTATCCACTAACATGGGCGAAACAGAAGTAATGGGAGGAGAGCCCATAAATTCTTTGATAGCATTGCTAAGATTGGCAATGCCGTTGGTAGTTTCCGAATTTGCACGCTTTACATCCTCTCTAAAACTATCAATATTTGTATTCATAGTACCAATATCCGTAGTCAGCGTTTCCAACCTTGCTTCTAAGTCCAGATATTTTTTGTTCAATTCGGAACGTAATGCCTCAAGCTGTTCATTTATAATGATGTCAAAAGCAAGAAATCTGGGATCCTTACATGCATCTTTGTACGCTTCATCACAAGGTAACACCTTACCGTCAGCATATTTAATAGTAATGCTAGCGGATTTCGACGCTGCGCCTGTAGCCGCCATGAAGCCTGTGTCCTTAGAAGGACAAACCTACTCAGGACGACGCAGTCTGTAGAAAGACTTAAAAAGTCCTACCTTTTGGAAAATCCACAGGTGAATCCACAATAGCAACCAGGATCAAAGATGAAGCAGCCGGGCAACTCCAAGTCCGCAATAGCTGATGTGTGAGACGACTCTTGAAGACACCGCTTAGGAAGTCTGATGTACCATAAGCTACTCTGTACCTCAAGTCAGGTTTGCGAGAAAGTTAATTCTACGCCAGGGACCCGCTTGTGGATGATTAGGATGATAATAGATGATATGAGAAACGTCCTTAGGTTTGCGAGGAAATTAATCCCAACGCCAGGGACCTAGACGGATAATGAGCGTCTTGATGTACTGGTTTACGGGAATATTGTTTCCAGCGCCAGGGACCAGCACATAAGACGTAACCGAAGGTGAATATCGCCCTGAAAAGGGCGCACCGTGAAATGAGAGAAATGAGATGATACCTGAAATGAGAGTAGAGGTGACACCTTGAAGAGCTGAAATCGAAGATGGAAACTGAAGATTACATAGTTGCTTGGACCAATGACGTACACTGTCATATCAATGAATTATGACCAGCACGCCTTCAAGCCACACGCATGGTTCGCCCCAACAACGATTACACATTGCAAAATTTGCATAATAGGCTGAGAAAGCTTTAAAGCTGGTGCATCAAACGGCAGGACCTGCCGGGCAGGTGCGAGCCTCAAGATGGGTAAACGTCCGGATTTAACGGACATCCAAAAACGGATGATAATAGGCTATCGCAGTAAGGGTGGCACTATCTCCGAAACGGCGAGATTTGTGAATTGTTCACGGTCCGCTGTAGTGAAGGTGTACAAAGAGTGAACAGCAGGGACAGAAATCGCGTCCCAACGCCATCACTGTAAAGGGTCACGAGCCATCGACCAACGGGGTGAGCGACGCCTACGACGGCTCGTAAAAGGTGACAGGAGAGCCACAGTCCATCAACTGACCACCAGATTCAACAGTGGTGCCAACAGACGTGTATCCGACATTACCGTTGAACGCACCCTGCTACGGATGGGCCTGAACAGTCGACGCATGGTTGCTGCACCTGTATTATTATCATCATCATTATTATTATTTCTAGCTGATATACCCGGCGTTGCTCGGGCTCTTTTTTTTGATGAAAATTTGCAGTATCTGAATGGGAATATAGTGTAAAATTAACATATTAAAACAGTAAAAATTCATATAGAAAAACCGAAAAAAAAAACTGTGTTGACCAGGGGTCATCGTCAACGACGCCTAGACTTTGCACGTGAGCACCGCCATTGGACCACAGACGAATGGGCTAAGGTCGCCTTCTCCGACGAGTCAAGGTTTTTGCTCTATAAGATTGACGGGCGATGGCGAGTGCGTCGTGAACGCCATGAAAAGAGACTGCAGTAGGCTTTTTTGGACCGGAAACAGGCTGGTGGGGGTTGTGTGCATATGTGGGGGATCTTCTGTTGGGAGCAGTTAGGTCCACTGATTCGTCTAGAGGGCTATCTGCCACTGACCAGGTGCACCAGTACATGCTTACGATGTTCCCCCAATGTGATGGTGTGTTCCAGCAGGACAATGCACCCTGCCACAAGGCACGTGTCCTTCTGGATTGGTTCGAGGAACAGTCTACTGACTTTCGAGTGTTCTTTGGCCCGCTAATTCGCCCGACATCAATCTAATCGAACATCTGTGGGAGCACCTTGAACGCCATGTACGGCAGCTGGACCCTCCACTTATGATTCGACAGCGCTTCAACCGGAATGGACTACCATACCATCGGACACATACCGCGCACTTCTTGCGTCCATGCCACGACGCCTAGCAGCAGTAATAGCGGTGAAGGGTGGCTACTCCCATTACTAAGCGGGTGGTCATAATTCAGTATATACGAGCGTTGGGGCATAAGTCATGGCAACTATTATTTTTGGGAGAATTCGACCGTGAGTGGAAAATGTGAAATATATAGATGAAAGGACAAGGAATGGAGGAAAGGTATGGACACTTAACAAAACGGAAATATTTTGCTCTTCATGTTTATTAATTTAATTTAATTTTAATTTTAATTTAATTTTTAAATTCCTTAAATTAATTAATTAGATCCAATACGTCCATCCAGGGCCTGTATGGCCAGAGGCCGACGAGTTGGGTCCCTGGGGATCTAGGCTGAGTTCATCGACAAGCAGTCGACTGTCGACAAGTTTCGATGGTCACGTGGTTAATGACGCATTTGTCGATTCGAGCGAGCATGAACACGACTTTTCTACAGAGTCTACAGTGTAGATTGTCTACTTGTCTACAGAGTCTACAGTGTAGAGTCTACACCGTCGATTTTCTAGTGTAGACTTTGACCATCGACAACTGCCTTATTTTTGTCTACAATTCAAGAGCAGTCGACTATGCACTTGGCGATGCCTTGGCGATCGTTATTTTAGAATTTAGCAACAGATTTCTTATTAAAATCTTTTTTCCTTCGTTTCCGGCCTGCAGGCTAAATACACATAGCTCAAGAATACACATTTTCTAAAAATATTAGCAAAAACTTGTTTTAAAATATTTACATACATGAAGTACTCTCTTGTGCTAAGAAACTTGAACTGTGAAAATAATAATATAGTGTGTCTACAGTTATGTGTTTATGTATGTATTTATGTGGATACATGGATAAATGTGTAAAATTATGTCTAAATGTGTGTAAACTTGTGTATATCAGTGTATATCATTTAGCCTTACGTGTATAAACTTGCGTAGAAATGTGTAATATGCCACTTATCGACGGTTAGATTTTGTCGAGATCGACAGCTTGTCGATGAGTTCAGCCTATACCCCCCTAGATGGACCTGGATTCACGACTGCTGTATGATGGTCGCAGCAGCCGGGGGGATGAAGATTGGCTGTCACGGATGGTCGCCCATCCAGTGACGAGCCGTGCCTGATGTAGCTTAACTTCGTACAAGTTGTTCAGTGAAAGCCCACCAGGCCACGACCTCCCCCATGCGGCAGTTGATATAACGTTACAACTTTCATGTTCCAGAATCATTACAGCACACATATCATTCTAAAGGGCCTCAAAGTAATCCCCTGAACGTTCACAGTACGCTGCCAACGATGTTACAGGCTGCGTATCATCTGCTTCACCATTTCTCTCACCATGTGGAAATCTGGTCATCTCCTGTTGCACAATACGCGTATTTGCAATGTCCATTCGTGTCCGAAGCTGTCTACCACGTAATGGTTCCTTACCGTCCGTATAAGGTCAAAATCACATGGAGAAAAGTCCGGAGAGTATAGTGGGTGCTCCAATTCTTACCAAAGCCAGCGGAGACCGGCTATATTGATATACGAGCGTTGTTCAACTCGGATTACATCCATCCTGCACGGCGGTTGACTAAGAACTGATTTAACATTGTTCCCAATGCAACAAAAGGAAATCACAGAGCCATCTGGTGTTGTGGAAATATACTATGACTGAACGGTTTCCTCGAGACATATGACATTTTGTGATACCATCCCTTAGCTATGAGAAAAAAAATAGTTGCCATGACTTATGCCCCAACCCTCGTATTAAAGACTAGAAGCGAACCCACCCGATTGTATAATCGGAAAATAACCCATTGTTATATTTTTTCTTTGTTGTGACAACGTCCACCGTCGCCGATTTTATATAAATGATAAGACTCCGAATCCTATTGTTAACAGCGGCAAAAAGTGAAGCAAATTGAGCAATGACAGTTCTGGGCAGGAGTGAGCAGTGGAGTAGTTGGCTGTTTGTTTTTGAAGATTTTGGCCCCGAGGAATAATTAATTCAAAACCATTCCTCAAATCTTTCTGCATACAACTGTACAGACTCGAAAAGGGATCAGGAATCATTTTCCACAAGCATAAATCAAAAATACGTAAGTAAAATGAAAATGCATAACTGAAATACGATCGAAGCGAAATTGAAATTGAAACCTTGATCGAAAAATTGTTTATAAAATATAATAAAATACTGCAAATACAAAGTAAACGAAAAGATAAACTTATCACCCTGTGATCGGCGTGTGAAAGAATTATTAATCAGCTACTCTCATGTTTAGCCATGTGTTTTGCATCATCTTCACTCACTTTCGGCCATGACAGTTCTGGGCATGGAGCTTCCCAATTTGCTTCAAGCTTAGCCTACAAGAAATGAGATAGCCTGTCCACTTTTCCTTCTTGCATTGTTTTCATGTCGTCTCTCTTCTATTGTTACAGATAGTGGAGCGAAAGCAGCGACTCTATAGGGAAACCAGGAAATCACAAAAATATTTCATTTCACGCCGTGATTTCATGCCTTATTTTCGTATCTGCCGTTAAACAAGACCCGTGAACAATCGATGTCG
>JAHWFO010102604.1:60441-74614 GCA_023313115.1 Rhysida immarginata
ATGACTTGGTGACTCAAACCATTTTATTGCAATACTTTGTTTTTTTTTCTTGTATACATTAACTGATTATAAAGACACAAAGAGAATAATTACAATCTTTAAACGTTAAAATATTGATCTTGCATGATAGATATGTAAAAAGATGTATAGATTTATTTTTTTCATTGTTCCTTCAGTAGTTCATCTTCGTAAATTAATAGGGGGCCGTACATAAATTACGTAACGCTTGAAAAGGGGAGGAGGTGTTGAGCAGGGTTAAGTGCCGTTACAATGTATATGCCGTTGCATAACGCTTTTTCTGTGATCTTATTTGAGACTAAATTTATGGGATGATTAAAATTATGAAACACAAACCAAGAGATCATTTAATTTATTTATTTTTATTTTATTTTTATTTATACAATACAATACAACGCAATATAATGCAAATGTAGACAAAGCCAGCACTGGCAAGCAAGCTTGTAAAGTGCTGGTGGTTTTAGTAAAAAAGATTAATAACAAATAAAATTAATTTTTTTTAAAAAAAAAACTAACAATTAAATAGAGATCATAAAAAACTCAAAATAAAAATCAGGTATATAGGAAATATTAAACAACCATTTTTTTAAATTTATATTTTCTCCTAAAGGGGACTCTTAAATTTTCCTAATCATAATTGGTATACTATTAAAGAAATGTGGAGCTAAGAAAAATAATTGATGGAAGGCAAACATAGTAATGTATCTTTGGTACAACAATGGGATTACCTTCCTGAAATCTGGTAAGTATTTGGTATTGTGATTATTATAAAAATCAAAGTTTTTAAAAGCATCAGTACCCAAATAATAAAAATATAATTTTGTAAACGTTAAAAAAACAAATTGCCCATCTCTCATTTTAGGTAAGGACTTTAGCATTCTATTATACAAGGTGTTTAAAAAATACTTTTACAAACTTTGAGGATAGGTTCCTTATACCAAAACAAGAAAAAAAAAAGGATAGGTTCCTTATAATCATAAGTCCGAAAACCCTTCGTTTTTGAGTTATTAATGAAAGTTTATAACGTAGGTGATTGAAGCTAATCCACACATAAATTCAGAATAAATGCTCGAAATTGCTTCCTCTTGTTTCTAAACACGCATGCACTCGTCGAATCATGGACTGTCGCACCCTTTCAAATACTCCCTCCCGGTTTCGAATGAAATACTCCCTCACGGTTTTACGTTGATGAAGAGTTTTTGCATCCGGGTGGTCTGCTGCATAGACCAATTGTTTAAGGCGTTCCTAGAGATAATAATCCATAAGAGTGAGGTCGGAGGAACGTGCAGGCCATGGAACTGGTCTTCCTCTACCTATCCATTTGTCATGTAGATACCAGCCAGTGTATCTCGAACATTACCATTCGCGCGACCGTACATAAAAATCATGTCTGCCTGCTCACGAAATATCCTGCAATGTTTGAACGCAGCACTGTAATTCATGTGCACAATGGACACGTTGAAGACAGACGAAAATCGATTGTAAACAATTCTCTTAAAGCTCTGTATATACAGAGTGTTTCAAAAGGTATAATCCACACTTTTAGGGGAGGTAGTATGGGTGATTCTAAGCAAAAAAGTTCATATGAACATGGGTTCGAATTTGAACGCTAACAGAAATAAAAATGCCGGCACCAAGATCAACATGTTAATAACTCAGGTTCTATAACATCTAGGATGATGAAATTTAGGGGGATAATAGGGATATAAAACTGTGTACACCGTTAAAATCTCACCCTTTTGATTTTATTGATAAGAACATTATGAAAAACAATTTTTTTTTTTCCTGTTTTGTAATTTGGTAAATGAACTAATATTAACGGACATTTATCCATGTTGTTGGAATGCCTTTATGTTAAAACTTATTCAAAAAGAAAAAAAATAAGAAGAGGGTGTCTAATTATAGACCTGTGATGGTATCAACTACAGCATGTAAAATATTGAATAAGTTAATTTTTAAAGATATAATTGATTTTATTGAGAGCAAATTATATAAGAATCAATTTGGAGCGAAAAAACTCTGCCTGTTTTTTATGCGATTTTAAAGATGTATAATTATGTTTTGAAGGCGTTTGTGTTGGGAGAGTTCTTATTATTCTTTCTATGGATTTGTCTAAAGCTTTTGATTGTGTGGATGTAAAACTGTTATTAGAAATGCAAAGGAGACGATGGATTCCACTATTTCCGCAAAGAATTTATTCATCATAACATAGATGTACATTTCGGCTGCAATGTAGCCATCTTCAGTATGAATCCAGTAGGATGACAACGTTGTAGGACGACAACGTTGTAGCCGAAATGTACATCTATGTTATGATGAATAAATTCTTTGTGGAAATAGTGGAATCCATCGTCTCCTTTGCATCAAAGTATCCACAGATTGGACAGGTCACTCTTGTTCTTATGTATATTGTTTATGTTATAAGCACTCTGTTATTAGAAATGTTATTGGTTGAAGGTTGCCCGGCACAATATGTGAGGTTATTATCTTCATTCTTCATTAATAGAACTATTTTTATGGAGGGTCAAGAAAGTTTTTACTATGTTCATAGAGGAATTCCGCAAGGGACTTTTATGTCGAGTCATTTATTTACTTTTTAATAAACGATGTTTTTAAATTGAAATTGAATGGAAAGATTGTAGTGTATATAGATGATATTTTTTTAATGTATGAATCCGAATATTATGATTCGCATGTTGTTGAATTTTGGATTCAACAGGATGAGAACACACTTAGTGGCTGGGCTAACGAAAAGCAGTTGATGTTTACCGGTTTAAAAACGAGAAAGATTTCCTTTGGTATTAAGAAGGCTTTTAGGAAAGGGAATATGAAAGTGTTGGGAGTTTACTTGGATAGCACCCTATCTTCTTGTATACTTATTGATAGGATGGTAAATAGAATTACAAAGTTCTGTTTTTTGTTTAAAAAGTTGAAAGGGTTAGTGAGTTTTAAATGGAAAAAGGCTATCTTTAATAATGTGGTTTTCCCAGCTATGAATTATGGTTCAGTCTTTTTAATACATGCAACAAAGTTTCATTTAGCAATTTTAAAGTGTAAATATAATATGTTATTAAGGATTTTATTTAATTTGGGGAAATATTCATCTATTTCTATGTTTTGTAAGAAAAGTAGTATTTTAAATTTTAATGCTTGGCTAAGATGGCACGTGATAGTGAACACCCTTTGCATGTCTTTTCAAAATATTTTATTTCTAATTATTCTGTTAGAGGTACTCAGATTTTTAAATTTGTTATCAATGAAGATGTCTCTTTTAAGATTTAAGTTTTTTCCTATATGTATGTTTGAAAAATGGAATAATTTACCTTTAGTTGTGAGAGAAAAAATTTTAGTTTGTCATAATATGTCATGTAAGAGAAATTGTAAACATTTTAATGGAATGCTTAAGGATTATTGTATTAATTATATGTAACTGTTAATCAGTATCCTCTTGGATGTTCAATTAAATAAATAAATAAATTTTGATCGAATTCCAACGAGTAGTTTCCGAGTTACGCAGTAGCATGGTAACACGTGCTGATTAGTACTCACATGTGAGCACTGTTATGATTTTGAATACGTAACTCGGAAATTACTTGTTGGAATGCGATCAAATTTTAACGGTGACACCGTTTAATGTACCCTATTATTCCTCCTAAATTCATTATCCTAGGCGTTACAGAACCTGCGTTATTAATTTGTTGAACTTGGTGGCGGCATTTTTTTTTCTGTTCATATGAACTTTTTTGCTTAGAATCACTCATCCTCCCTCCCCTAAAAGTTTGGATTATACCTTTTGAAACACCATGTGTACTAGAGCTTTAATCTCCCTTAGAGTGCCTTTATAACCTTGGTTATAAAGGCACTCTAGTCTCCCTTGCAACACAACGCCATCTGGGATACAATGAGTCAAACGAACGTTAATAACTCGAAAACGAAGGATTTTCGGACATATCTTTATAGGAACTTTTTTTCTTGTTTTGGTGTAAGGAACCTGTCCCCAAAGTTTGTAAAAGTATTTCTGAAACACCCTGCATAATCTCATTAAAGGAAAAAGATGCGTTTTATACGTAGCACCCCAAACAGTAAAACAATATTGTATATATGATAAAAACAGAGAATTAAAAATAGTTATCAGAAAGTTTGAATCAATGTACTGTTTCATTTCTATAATAATAATGTGCATATACCTAAGCCTACCAGAAAGTTTTTAACATAATCTTGCCAATTTAATTAAATGAATATCAAAAGTAAGACTACGATAATATATATGTAAAACCTTTTCTAAGAGTAGGACAAGTACAGTTGTCTCCCTGGGTTGTACAGTTAAACCTATGAACTATAATTTCTGAGGGAAAGGTATTACCAAATGGATATTGCAGTGAAAATTGCTGATATTTGAGAATTTAAATAAAGTCTATACTTGCCAACCAATTTTCGATCTTCCGTAGGTTAATATAACAAAGTTCGGGCGAATCACATGTTCCTCTATATAACTAATCGCTATATTATCCGCATAGGCCTGGATTGCTCCGCAAAGAGTTTATTTGACCATTTGCAATACGAGTTAGTTTTTTTCAAGATTTTAATTAGAAAATTATTTTTAACTTTTAAAAAATTTCATTTTTACTATAATTTTATAATATCTAGACGTATTTGTCCCGAAAGGAGATTTAAGAAATATTTAAAAAGTAACACGAACTAAATGTAAATAAGGCTTTTTTCACACTGACCATTTCAGATACTGTGAAATTTGTTAAAACAGTTCTTTTCATCAATAATTTAAGCATCTAAGGTTTGCCGTGTAAAAAATCTCACAGGCCATTCTTTATTAATTCTTTTTATTGTTTAGACATAAATATAGTTAGCCAGAATTGCAGATGATCGATGGTTTCGATCTATTCGCTGCTTGGTGCAGATTTCATACTTTCTTCGATTATTGCTCATTACAGGCCAATATTTCATACAAGAGATTTGATATCCTAAAATCGGTACTTTTGAATATCTGTTTCTATGTAAGCCATTCCTCTTAAGACTAGCGTTTTGATATTTTCACATACGTCATTAGAAGATTATCCGGGGCCGACGATATTTTCTATATCGTCGGCCCCGCAGATTATCTTTTAACCTCATGGGAGGATGAATAACTCACATATGCTCATATTAACAGTATTGATTGCCTCTATCTATCTTGTCACATAATATTACATCAGTTTTATAATGATACTCTTACTCATAAATACGATGTCCTTCAACAACTGTTCAAAATTTTAATTTGCCTCTGTAATTTTACTGTAATTGCTAATAAATTAATACTTTGAAAATTAGACGGTTTTCGGGAATGATTGGGGGGAGGGGGGTTCCAGACGTGCGTTACAAGGTGAGGAGAGGGGTTTAAAAATGAGCCAATTTTGCGTTACGTGATTTATGAACGGTCCCTAGTAGTAAAGTAATTAAAATTTTATAAGTAACATAAGTTTAAAATGATAACCCTGTTTATTTATTAGGGTTGGCGTCCTAAAAACTTTTAATATTTAAGCCTATATAGTAACATCAAAATAGATGAGGGTAACATAATTCCAATAATTAGCTAATAAGCTCAGTGAGTAAATATTAAACATATCACACTTATATCAAAAATTTTACTCGATTTTTAACGGTGACATCATTTCAAGAACGAAAACACTTCGATAACATTTCTCATATTCTTATGTCTTAATCAGTGTTTTAGTCTTTAGTGAGTTATATTTCAAAAAGCATAGAATTAATTTATTGAATCAACCGTTTCATCAAGGCATATCTCAAAATATTTTGATATTAACAACTATCTCCCGAAATCTTATAAAAGAATTTGATACCATTTTCTATTTAGGAAATGCAGCAATAAAATATATTTTTAAATCTAATTATTTCGTTTTCAATCTAATTATTTCGTGAATGTAGAATGAAGAAACCATTAAAGATATAAAGGAGGTCATGGAAGAAACTAATGTGTCGAAACGAGCAAATAACTAAACCAAATGAGATGAATGTGTTGAGTTGAATGACGAAATGATTCTGAAACGAAACGAATATGAATGGCATAGTGAATGTGTCCAGTCGATGGAGTGACAAAACGATTCTGAGATGAAGTGAATATGCGAGTTGACTGAGTGACAAAATCAGGGGCAAATTAAATGAAATGACTATGACCAAATGAAGCGTGATGAACGGAATAAGAAAACCTTTACAATTTATTTTTCTTTGATCATATTTGTCATTTAAATTTCAGGGAGTTCTTTAATCGATTTTATCTTTCTAACTCATATGAATTAATTTGAATGCTTTTTATCACTTGTATGTCTTAAAAGAAAAATAATTCCTCGAGTTCCTCTACTTGCTTCCTTATTTATTTTTTAAAACTTCCTCATGTTTTTTTTTTTTTTGTTTTTTTTTTTTTAGTTCGATACATAAACATAATCGAAGGCTAAGAGAAACCACTCCATGATTGATTTATGAGTAGGCTAAATTGTTGTTTCAGTCTTTGACATTCTTGTATTCCGTAAAATGTACTTGTTGAACTGAGAAATGAAAAGTATTATCATGGTTATTAGTGGTTGGTCAACTCCTTTGTTCTCGACGCTATAAACATAATTGGGGAAAACTGCTCCCATTAAGTGGCTTCGATGTCGTTAGTAGTCTATTGACTGCCGCAGTGTTGCCAAGTTGGAGGATTCCCTTCAATACTGAAAGTTTTTTTAAATTGTCTGAGGTTTTTTTGAAGGTAAAAAATTCCGAAAATATTTTGAAGGTAAAACTGAAGGTTTTTCTTCGTGCTTTAAAGGAGGAAAATTGTAAAGTCTGTTGAGTGAGAAAAATTCAATCACGTAAGCAGTACTTGTTACAGTCACCATGTTTCCGCGCTTATAAGCCAATCAGAAGCGGTTACCTGTTAATTTTTCATCTTGTGTAACCGCTTCTGATTGGTTAATTCGCCCAATAAATACTGCCGTACTACACTCATGTTAGGCGATTCACATTTTAGACGTATATCACTGCTACTGCACGACGATTCTACCATTCGACGGACGACGACGTACCTATTGCAGTCTGGTCCAGACTGTGTCAATTTTACATCGATTCAGAAATTGTTCGGACCATATTAATGCAGAATGGTTTAATATTTCCAACATGAATAGGGAAACTAAATCTGGCTCTGGGCCATTTTGGGCTGAAGTTATTAGTGATAAAGATTCAGCCGGAAACCCAAGATTTAGCCATGTTGGTGCATTAGCTGTTGGACTGTTATCTTTGCCCTTGTCAAATGCAGTGGTGGAAAGAGCATTTTCAACTTTGTCAGTGATAAAAAATAAACTTAGAAATAGAATGTCAATTGAAATGAAAACAAGCATTGATGATGTTGCGTTATTTTTTACGCAAGGAACATTTAAACTGCACTTCATTCAATCCAAGTGAACATATGATCAAGGCATTTAATCAAAATATGTATGATCATATTTCAGGTGTGATGGAAAATAATGACGTTATAACTTTAGAGTCATTTACTTCCAGTTAAAATATTATTGTATAATTTTAAATAATTACTGTTTTGAAACCGATTTCAATTGTGTCAATAAATGATTATGATATAATTTACTTCATTGTTTAATTGATTTTTTTTACATACTTTGACATGACATCATATGCTAAAGTGATCTATTTAAACATCATTAAATTTTAGGGGGGAAATATAGGGGATTTTTTCAATACATAGGGGGTTTCTAGGGGGTTTTTTGAGTTTTGACTTGACAACACTGAGTCTGGACGACTTTCAGTGCATCGGTGAAATCTCCAAGAGGACTAACAAGGTAGGACTTTTTTAAGTCTTTTAAACTGAGTCGTTCTGAGTAGGTGCGTCCTTCAAAACCCAGCACCACACATGCTTCATGATGACGTCAGGCGCTGCGTCAAAATCTCCTTCATGTACTGCTAAGTATGCTGATGGTAAAGTGTTACTTTGTGAACTGGCCTACAAAGATGCGTGTAAGGATCCGAGATTTCTGGCATTTGACATTATTATTAACGGACAACTTGTGGCATTACGTACTGAACTGAACAGCAAATATCTAGAGTTAGAATCAAGGGTGGAAGCGCTGTCTAAGGAACTTGGTAGCAAAATTGATAGTTTAAAAAGTGATATTCAGAGTGCTAGTTTAGAGACTGCCAATGGCTTTGCTAACCTTGGCAATATTATCAAGGAGTTTATGGGTTCTCCCATTACTTCTGATTCGCCCATGATAGTGGCAAATCCTGATCCAACACATAATAATGAAAATGTTTCTACTTGCCTGGAAGCAGTCAACGAAGGAAACTCCTCACTACGAACAAGCGTTAAAAGAAGGCACGAAAATGATTCTGCTGACAGTGATGGAGGTAACTGGCGTATTGCGCAGAATAAAAGAAACAAAGGTGGTGTTAGGATAGACAACATTCAGTCTACTGTCGATATCAAAAATGGTGTCTCTGTAGCCCTACGAGGTAACAAAGCTAAGCTTGGTTATTCCCAAAGCAATGTCACTCATGGAAGGGGAGTTATTGACATTCCTCCGATTATTATTCGTCATCACGGAAAACCAATCAAAGAAATTCTAGAGGAAATCATAAAACATGTGTCTTTAGAGAAAATCATCTGCCACACTGGTCGTAAGGACACCATTAAAATTAAGTGTCTTGATGAGGACACGCACAAAATTCTAGTATCTGGAGTAAAGAGTAAAGATGTGCTAAAAATCCAGCATCATCAGCTCAAATCAGAAAAGCTGCTGAAATATGTTGTACGAAATGTTGACACAACGTATGACCTGGAAGACTTTTGTGATGACCTCAGGAAGGCAAATTATTACCCAGAAAAGGCAATCAGGATGAAAAAGGCAAATGTTCCGTTGAAATGCCACTGGTGTTGGTTTTACACCAAAACACTGAGCATAATAAGTCCTTTTTGAGTTTAAAGCGTGTCGGTCCTCTTGCTGTTACTGTAGAATTATTTAGAGGCAACAAAAGACCCTTACAGTGTTACAACTGTTTACGTTTTGGGCACGTCTCCCAAGGTTGCACCGAATCGCCTAGATGCAACACGTGCGCAGGTGACCATCAGTCGAGGGACTGTGCTAATGTAAAGGGTAAAGACCCCCCTAAATGTATTCGTTGGGATGGTCAGCGTACTTCAAGTTACAGCAAGCGTCCGAAATATCCCCAAGTCAAAAGGATCAAAAGCACCAAAGTGGTTGATGGCAGAACCTATGCTTCAGTCGCATCCAGCTCTTCTCATTCAGATGCAGTCGATCCAATCCAATTGCGCAGCATTTATAGGAGTCTGGGCAAACTTCTAAACCTCTGTAAGAAAAGTGGCAACGTACTGCCACAGGTTGCGTTCCACGAAATCAAGAACTGACCATGGACAGACACCACTACAGAACAATTACCCACGGAAAGCTTCGTTGCAATATATGGAACGCCGGGGGAATCTATCGGAAGCGCATCGAATATTACAATTTCCTCATAAATTGGAATATTGACATAGCTTTCGTTTGTGAGACACACATGAAATTAACCCAAGCTTTTAACTTGCCGGGTTATCGAAAGGATCGACCTCTGGGTAACAACGTCAGTCAAGCATTTGGTGGAGCAGCTATCATTGTCAAAGATGGCATTGATCATCGTGAGACTGTCACTCCAAATTATGTAGGAATGGAAGCTGTTTCCGTTATAATAAATGACGCCGACACACGTGAAATTAAATTCACCTCTCTGTATAATTCACCTAGGCACAAGCTTGGACCGTGCGAGCTTGATGAGCTGCTCTCTGGGCCCGTTCCAGTGGTTATGGCGGGAGACTTTAATGCTAAGCACCCTGCATGGAATTCCAAATGCTCCAACCAAAATGGCAATATCCTCTATGGATTTACTCTAAACGAGATTGACACCTTTGTTGCTGGACCCCTTGATGACACGTACTACTGCGACCATTCTCCTATCAGCGACGTACTGGACGTTGCAGTTCTTAAAGGATTCTTTAAGCCCTATAATATATTCACAGTCGACGACTTATCCTCTGACCACCGTCCAGTGATGCTTATCTTTGAGGGCTTGAACATCGATGTTAAGATTGGGCTTCGCTCCAAACAAGACTGGAAACTCTTCAGGGATATCCTTAGAGTAAACAGCATTCTATATAAGGAGGTTATTGACAGCGAGGATATTACTGCAAATATCAGTTCTATTACTCGTGTTATCAATGATGCTACAGATTCCAGTACTTTCACTACTGATCCAAAGCGTCCTGAACATCTCGACCTCCCTACTTACATCAGGCGTCTCATACTTGAAAGAAATTCCTATAGAAGGTTATGGCAGCGTAAACGACTTCCCTTCTTCAAGACGAAATACAACAGGCTAGCTCGCAAGGTCCAGGAAGAGGTTAAATCTTTACGTAGTCAAAGATGGAGCGAAAAGCTAAAGTCCCTGTCAGTCCAGGACAACTCGCTCTGGGGTACTGTAAGACCTCTAAAAGGAAACAGACCCATCAACTTACCGCCGCTGCTTACCGCAAATGGCAATGCTGTCACGGGTGATCAAGATAAAGCTCAACTGATCGCCGAATCCCTGGTTAAACAATTTACCACTCCTGGTGAGGACAACCCGGATAATATCCCAAATATTCGTCTTGTCAACGATGGATGTATCGCATACGAGCTCACTCATCGCATTTCTACCTGTGAGGACATTATTGGTGTTCACGAAATCTCCGATGTCATCAAGCATCTTAAAAGCAGGAAAGCAGCAGGTATCGATTCCATCACTAATAGCACTCTCAAGAACTTACCTCCTAATGTTGTTGCGACTATTACCAGGGCCATGAATGACTGCTGGAGACATGGTTACTTTCCTGTCAAGTGGAAAGAGTCTGTAATCGTTACCATACCTAAGCCTGGTCTAAACCCTGCTCTCCCTGTCAGCTATAGGCCTATAAGCTTGTTATCTATGCTATCAAAAGTGTTTGAACGCATCATTCTTAAGAGATTTAAAGACTTCTGTGTGGCTTTCGACCAGGTCACTCCTGCCAACTCCAGATCTGGAGGCTTGTTGCAGATTTAAACACTCCTCTTAACTGCGCTAAATATGGTGGTCTTGTGTTTTTGGATGTCCGAAAAGCTTTTGATCAGGTTTGGCACGAAGGCCTAATACACAAAATGATTACTTGTGGATTTCCGGACGATCTTATTGCCTTGATTAGATCCTTTCTGTCGAACAGGATATTTCGTATAAAGGGTGGCTGCTCCATGTCATACCCGTGTGACGTCAAAGCTGGTGTTCCCCAGGGTTCTGTTCTTGGCCCTGCACTCTTCAACTTTTTCATCCATGACTTCCCAACATTTACAAAATGCAAGCTGTATCTGTTCGCTGACGACGCGTCCATCATGACCACTGCTCGCGTTCCCGCTCATGTCACATCTCGATTGCAGAACGCCTTACTTAAGTGCGAGAAATGGTTTACTAAGTGGAGACTGAATCTAAATGTTGACAAATGCAAGGAAATGTTCATTACAAAGAAACTTCGGAAACCCCCGAGTCCTCTCTTCCTTTCTGGTAGAGAGCTGGAATGGGTAAAACATTACAAATACCTCGGAGTGGTAATAGATGCCAAGCTAAATTGGGGCGACCATGTCTCCTACGCCATCAACAAGGCAAAGAAGGCAAAATTCAGTCTGGTAGCTCTTCTGGGGCGAAACAGCGCGCTTGGATTGGACTGCAAACTATTGCTCTATAGGACGGTAATTCAAACCATCTTATTTTATGGTATGCCTGCATGGGCTACAATATGTAAGTCCCAGATGGAAGGACCTCCAAACTTTCCAAAACGTTACTATGAGGACCATTGCTCAACTTGACAGGAGAGTTGCAACAAATACTTCTATTGCCGACGATTTTGAGAATCACGTCCAGGAATTGATGAAAAAGCTGCTTCCGAAGATGAAGGACCATCCCAATCCTCTGGTTGCAGGAATTCTTGAGCACCCGCTTACCTTCAGAAGCCGTTTTAGATATCGCAGGCCGCGTCACATCAATTTCGACGACATCCAAAAGGCGATATTTCCCGAATATTGGATCTCCTAGCTACTCGTGTCCCTTGTCCCTCGTCAATCAACAATCAACACTATCGTCCTGATAGGAAAGGACTCCATTCTATCCTCTGGATGACTTAAGTAGGTTTCATCTGGCTTCTTGCCTAGTTCAGTGTACTTCCCCTAGTTACTTCCTGGATGAGTATGGCAGTGAAAGCGTTGCTTTCGGACCGATCGTCTCGTTTTCCCTGCGCTGTTCGATTGTCGATTGTCTCATGCTAGTTGATACGCTTTCGGGGAATCCCCCTAGCATTCCATATCACGCACCTTTGTTGATTACAGTATAACGTCGTGCAGCCATAGTATAAATTAGTTGATCGTAAAGAGCCCACTCAGCCGTGAGTAACTTTTCCGTAGATTGGAAAACAGATGAAAGATACGTCCTAATTGTCTATACATACCTTGTAGGTCGTTAATGTTGAGGCCCTTTTCCTTCGGCTTAGACACAGCAGCTGCAAAGAATTTGTCTGCCGTCACTTTGGAACTAAGCATCCTTTTAACCTGGGGGTATTTTGGACATTTCGTGTAGCTTGAAGTGTGCTATCCACCACATCTGACGCATTTTCGGGGGTCTTGTCCTTTAATCTTGACTGGCGCCCCTCTGCGCATTTGTTGCAACGAGGATCATCCGTGCAGCCCATGGATACGTGTCCGAATCGCAGGCAGTTGTAGCATTGTAGTGACTTCTTGTCCCCTCGAAAGACCTCTACTAACACCACCAGTGGCCCAATACGAGTCCTGTTCCTCAATGACTGGCTGTGTTCGGTGTTCGGGAGCGTATCTAGTTTCTCAATTTTCTGATAAAGCAGGAAATCGATGTTGCTTTCCTCTGTGAAACGCACCTCAAACCAAGCCAAGACTTCAAGCTAACTGGCAATTGTGTGTACCGTAACGATCATATGGCTTCAGACGTTGCAAGATGTGCTTCTGGGGGCGCTGCGATCATCATTAAGAAGGGAATTCAACACCAAGAATTAGTCTCCAAGTCTTATGCAGGTATGGAATCGGCCTCCATCATTATCAAGGACGTCTCCCTTGGTGAAGTGAAGTTCGTGGCGTCTACAATACACCTAAACATTCTCTTGATGTTAGCGAGCTTGATAAATTCTTCAGTGGTGACACTCCAGTTGCCCTAAATACCAAACACCCAAGCTGGAACTCCAAAACGTAGAATACAACAGCATGATTCTCTACAGGTATATACAAGGTAAAGATGACATCATCGCTTATGGACCTGTGGAGGACACCTACTATTGTGACTATTCCCCTACTAGTGATCTTGATATTTCACAAATAAAGGGTTTCTTCAAGCCATACACCATCTTCACGATAGAAGATCTTTCTTCTGAGCAAACGCTTGTGGGGCTGAACTTCGACAATGTCGACATCAATTTCAGAGAAGTCAAGCATCAGCAAGACTGGAAGCTCTTCAAAGAAATTCTCATGGACCATGAGTGCCATCTCCATGGTGCAAACAGTATGGATAACATCGATCGACGTGCTGAAGACATCACCAGGCGAATAAACAGTGCCACTGAAGCTAGTGCCTACCCATTGGTAAACAAGCCCATTCATCGAATTATGCTCACTCCAGGAATTCAACGCTTGATTGCAGAGATATACGAGACCCGTAGGCTTTGGCAGTGCTATCGTTTGCCTTGGCTAAATACCAAATACAACAGGTTAGTGCGAAGAGTTCAAGAAGAAGTAAAAGAGCTTCGCGGCGCTAGATGGAATGACAAGCTGCAAAGCTTGTCGGCTCGCGACAATTCCATTTATTTAGAACTCTTCAGAAGAATGATATGCTTCCTCCACTTCGCAGCCTCAAGGAAACTACGTCCAAACTAACCAGGATAAAGCCCAAATAATTGCAGATTCCCTAGATATGCAGTTTGTTACCCCTGATAACAATAATCCCGAGAGTCAGCTCATGTCCCAGACGGTGGAAGGTGGTCTTGCCAACTTTTGTGAAGTCCCGCAGCCTACAACTAAGATCA
>JAHWFO010102604.1:83291-95088 GCA_023313115.1 Rhysida immarginata
GCTAGATTGTTTCTGAAGATATTAAGTGTCTGTATTCCAAAAGAGCAATTGGAATTTTGTTTCATTAAAAGAATTTCAGTGAAAATGATGGTGATGCTAATTTTTTGTCACTGACTTGTACATCACTGCTCTGTTCAACATTTCTATCTCCCAACTGTACCTTCTGCCAAAATTTCTTCTGTCTTCCAACTGTACTACTTTCCTTCCTACAATATATGTGCCTTGTTCAATATTTCTTCTATATTCCATCTGTATTTCGCCCGTCTTCCGTCTATCTACAAGATGCAAGTTCTTCCATCCCTCAACAAGTTTACTTTCATCAGAACTTTTATTGGTGACTATTTATTCAATTTTATTTATATCATTAACATTAATAAAGGTGATTCATATATTTATGTAATGCAAATCTAATAAATGCGTTTTCGTAGAGAAGCCTGAAATAGTTTCAGCTCGACATCGTTATCTGGAAGAGATTAGAAAAGTTGGAAGTGAAAACAAACCCGTCGTATATTTGGCTGAAACGTGTATTCATATAATTGCTGTTGTCGGCAAGTGCTGGCAAAATGACAATGAAAATGAAGTTTTTTAAAACTGTAGTAAAAGAGCAGGATTTATTATTGTTCACGCAGGAGGGGAAAAAGATAAGTTAAAAATGCTGGCCTTGTATTCAAATCTGAAACTCGGACTGTGTATTAGCATGAAGATGTGAATTATGAGAATTTTCAGAAATGGGTAACAAATAATTTAATACCAAATCTTTCAGAAAATTCCACCGTTGATTTAGATAATGCTGCATATCACAGCATTCACATTAATAAACCTCCAACTTTTTCGACCAAAAAAGCAGATGTTATTAACTGGATAAGAGCTAACAATATCCCTTTTCCTGATAACCTCTTAAAAACACAATTATTATTATTAGTTAAAAGTAATAAACCCAACAAACAGTATATTGTGGATATGTTACTGTCTGAAAATAGCCATAATATTCTTCGGATATCTTCATATCATCCGGTTTTAAATCCTATAGGGTTAATTTGGAAAGACAAGTGAAAGATTTTATAAAAGAAAAAAACATGTCCAGTGTCAGTCAGGCTTCGATATTAAACTTTTGAAATAGCATTTATAACGATAGGAGAAGAAAGATGGAAATCATGATAAAAAAAAATGAAAATGAATAGTGAGAAAAAGAAGGATTAATAGAGAATAATATTGAAGATACAGTAAAAACCTCGCTAAGTGTATACCTGACAAGCGGAAAATCCGCTTAATTGGAAACAAAGTTATGGTCCCGTTTTTCTGTAGTTGATTTCAATACATTTTAAGTCCGCTTAAGTGAATACCGGATAAATGGATAAATTTCTATGCTAAAAATTATGTAAACTTCTGTTAACTGGATAAAATAACCTAAAATGCACTGCCTGTCATTAGCAAACACATTCTCTCTACTCTATCTGGGGATTGGCAGACAATCTGTGTAATATGCACACTCCGCTTATAATAGCCACAATATAAAGTCTGTACGAGGTCAGACTTCTGGAAATCGACAATCGACAATCGATCAGTGTAGTGAAAAAAGTAGTACGAGTGGTCCAGGAGCCTTTAGCTCACTTTACACGCTCGCCCAAAAAGTAAACCAAATGAGGTACACTGAAGTAGGAAAGAAGCCTGATGAACCTCTTTAAGTCATCCAGAAAAGAGTCCCTTCATGGTAGGGAAGAGAATCGGATTGCGGATTGACGAATAGCGAGTCCGAAAAACTAGGATCTAGCAGATCCAGTAGTTGGGGAACTCGGCCTTGTTAATGTTCTCGAAATTGACATCCAAGATATGACGGGGTCTTCGAAACCTGAGGGAACCCCTGATAGTGAGTGAGTGGTCCAGGATACCAGCAACCAGGGTATTTTCTTGATGTTCCATCTTGGGCAGCATGTTCCTGAGAAGTGTTTGAACATAGGAACCAATGTGAGTCATCCCCAGATCTTCATAGATAGAGAGATTGTTGGCAACTCTTCTGTCTAGTTGAGCAATGGACCGGAGGGTAACATTTTGGAAGGTCTGAAGATATTTCCATCTCGATTTGCAAATGGAAGCCCAAGCAGGCATACCGTGAAGTAAAATGGCACGAATCACTACCTTGTATAACAAGAGATTGCTGTCCACTCTGAGAGCGCTGTTTCGCCCCAGTAGCGCGATGAGACTAAACTTCGCTTTCTTAGCTTTGTTAAGCGAATATTGGACATGGTCGTTCCATTTGAGCTTGGAATCAA
The DNA here is from genome assembly GCA_023313115.1 of Rhysida immarginata. NCBI lineage: Eukaryota > Metazoa > Arthropoda > Chilopoda > Scolopendromorpha > Scolopendridae > Rhysida > Rhysida immarginata. The sequence goes on from JAHWFO010102604.1 coordinate 85,562, forward strand.
TCACAACTCCGAGGTACTTATAATTTTTAACCCACTCAAGCTTCCTACCATGTAGGATGAGGGGCCTTGGAGGGTTTTTGCGTTTGCGTGTGATGAACATGGCTTTACACTTGTTAACATTCAGCTGTAAGCGCCACTTAGAGAACCAGCTCTCACACTGGTGTAAAGCTTTTTGCAGACGGCTGATGACGTGGACTGGATTACGTGCCCAGGTCATGATGGACCCGTCGTCAGCAAACAAGTAAAGATTGCACTTTGTAAACTTAGGAAAGTCGTGGATAAAGAAATTGAACAAGGCAGGCCCCAAGACAGAGCCTTGGGGAACACCAGCATTAACATCAGAAGCGTCAGACAAGGAGTCACCAACCTTAACACGGAAGGTCCTGTTTGTCAGAAAGGAGCGAACCAAGGCAATCAGGTCATCAGGGAAGCCACAAGTAATTATTCTATAAATGAGTCCATCATGCCAGACTTGATCAAAGGCCTTTTGAACGTCAAGAAAGATGATACCACCAAACATAGAAAGATTGAGAGGACCGTTCAAATCAGCAACAAGCCTCCATACATGGAGCTGACAGGAGTGAGCTGTGCGGAAGCCGAATTGCTCTTCACGAATAAGGTTGTTTGCCTCGCAGAAGTCGTTGAACCTCCTGAGAATAGTTCGCTCAAAGATCTTGGAAAGCACTGGCAGTAAGCTAATGGGCCTGTAGCTGATGGGAAGAGCAGGATCAAGTCCCGGCTTGGGAATAGTGAGGATGATTGAGTCCTTCCAGGCACTAGGGAAGTGACCGTTTAGCCAGCAGTCATTCATGATCCTGGTGATAATGCAAACAACATTAAGAGGCAAATTCTTCAGAGCACTGTTGGTGATGGTGTCGATGCCGGCTGCTTTTTTGTTTTTCAGGTGCTTAATGGTGTTCAAAATCTCAGAGGTGCCAATGATATTAGGATGAGTAAGAGCGCGTTGAGAGAAGCCAAACTTGTCACATACTTTTTTGACTTCACCAGTAAAATTAATTAGACAGTCCTCCTTGGGCGTATTGAATTGACTTTTCGATGAGTCAGCGATGAGTTGAGCCTTGTCCTGGTCACTGCTTACAAAATCGCCGCTTTCTGTAAGCAGAGGAGGAAGTTCAATGGCCCTGTTGCTTTTAAGGGCCCTGACAGTATTCCAAAGAGAATTGTCTTGGACGGACAGACTCTTGATCTTGTCATTCCACCTTTGATTCCGTAAATCCTGGATCTGCTCGCTGACCTTCCGCGATAGCCTGTTGTATTTCGTCTTGAAATGCGGGAGCCTGGTACGTTGCCACAGTCTTCTGTAAGTATTTTTTTCCTGAATAGTCTGCCTGATGCGGGGAGGAAGCTCAAGATGGTCTGGCCGCTTGCAATCAACTGGAGAAGCACTAGCATCGGAAGCCATGAGAATGGTGCGAGTGACATTTTTGACATTTTCGTCGATGTCGTTGCTGCTGTCTGGATCTTGATATGGAATGCTACTATCTTTTAAAAGTTCCCTAAAAAATTTCCAGTCCTGCTTGTAACGAAATATTTACCCTCAGGTCGATATTTATCTCCTCGAAATTTAAAGCAACAGGGAGGTGGTCAGATGATAAGGCATTCACTATGTATATGTTATTTGGTTTGAAAAATCCCTTGAGGACAGCTATGTCAAGCACATCACTAACAGGTGAGTGATCACAGTAGTATGTATCTTCAAGGGGACCGACGATGGAAGTGTCAATCTGGTCTAACATGTATCTATAGAGTACTGAGCCGCTCTGATTTGTGCATTTAGAATTCCAGTAAGGGTGCTTCGCATTTAAATCACCTGCCATAACAACTGGAATGGGTCCGGACAAAAGCTCATCGAGGTCGCGAGGGTCGAGTTTGTGCCCTGGAGGGTTATATACGGAAGTAAACTTGACCTCACCAACGTCAACATCTTTAAGGATAATGGATACTGCTTCCATTTTCACTAAATCTGGAGTGACGATCTTTGTATGATCAATGCCTTTTCTGATAACAATAGCTGCCCCTCCAGAGCCTGGAAATGAAGTGGCATACGAAATATAGAAAGCCGAGGCATATTCTTGACGTCAACTTTGAAGACATTGGCAACGTCTCCTTCACGAATTAATGGAAGATGAGACCCTCCCTCCCCCTAATATTTTGGCAATCTTCAATCATATTTTTTCATAATGTGAAATAGTTTGTTATAATAATATTGAGATTAGTGGTTGGAAAAAATCCATCAACATATGCGAATGCAGAAGCAGAATATTCTTCTGTTTTGTGATGACTGATAAATATATTTTGTTAAATTAATCATTAGACACTGTTTAAATCGATTAGTATTGAGTAGTGTACTTTTTTTTAAACGAAAACCCCCTACTCCGGATAAGTAGATATTTTCTTCCGGTCTCGATGCTATCCACTTATCGAGGTTCGACTGTATAATTATTCAAACAGGAATTTTTAAGGATTCTGATGACGACTGGTGGGATGATGAAGAAGACGAAGATCAAACACATATAGTGCTGAAAATCCGTTCGAATCCTTTCAAGAAAGTTAAAAACTTTTTTATTACTTTTCGATAATGTTAAATGCATATTACTTTAAAATTACGTTAAATTTGATATTTCTAAAATTACGCTAAATATATGTTATTATAAAAGAAGGATTCGTATACTATAAAATTTCACACAGAAATTAACGGTTTTATTTTTAAATTTATTTAAGACTAAAATAAGACAAGTTCAAAAAATTATTTTTATTTGTGTGATTAATTTAATAGGTCTATTTTTATTAATGGTTATACACAATAAAATCCAAAGATGAACCAAAAACATTTGAATCCAAAGTTGAAGTATACTCTTTATAAGCATAGAAGGAGACTCAAGAGCAGCATTGCTGTAATGTTTATAAATGCATTATACAGTTTGTTATTTAAATGAAAAAGCTATAAAAATTAATGTGTAAATTAAATGAAAAAAAATTTGATGGAATTGGATAAATAAAAATAAATAACTAAAATATTATAACTAAAGTTTTATTAACGTAATCAAATAATGATAAACAAATACATTAATTAAATGATAAACAAATACAAAAAATAAAATAAATAAATAAAATAAATAAAACTAATAATTAATTAATTAAATAAACTAGATTAAACGAATAAATAAAATACAATAAATGCACAAATTATTAAAAATAAAATCATGTAAAATAACAATTAAATTTAATCATTGCTCTGAAGACAAAATGCGTCAGCGAAATTTCAATAATATGAAATAATTTATCATTTCAACAATGGTCTTGAGCAAGAGCCGTACTCCTCTTTTTCTGTTATTCGATCATTCCACTTAGGGCTCTAAATCTTGTGGTACAACCTTTATTATCGTCCTAGGTACAACTATACAAAACACTTTTACAACATGCACAATTCCATTCGGAATGCACTTCTGTTCGTACATGAACTGTACCCAGTTCCTTTGCACTGCTTGCAACTCAATGGGTTCGTAGGTTTCACTGGCTAGGGGCAGCGGGCTATAGCCACTCGAAAATGTACATCGATCCTTCGATAAACTTCCCGGGGCCTGTCAAAATAATTTCTAAGACAACTCACCAATACGCCGTCAGATAAATCCCTCGTAGAAATACGACCTGGCACGGCTTCACTGCCAAGCACGTTGGGGCAGAAGAACGCTACCGGCGTGGAACAAGACAAAAGAACATCGGTGGTTCATCTTAGCAGAGATGCTCACGGCGTAAAACGAACAAAGACAATATCGTTAAAACGTCAAATTGTTTTCCATCATCAATTAAATTTAACCACAAACGCAAAATACTTAACAGCATAACCAGAGCAAGCCGATTGAACGACCCATTGTTCGACGAAAACACCACCGGGAAGATAGGCTTAACTAAAACCTACAAATTTGGCTGCTCATCGAAAAGAAACACGACCATCCTGATCGAAACTTTTTAGGGTTTTAGCATCATCTAAAACCCTATTAACGACGGTTCAAATGTATAACATATCACTTAAACATGTCATATAAACGCCTTAAATTTTGAAAGGAATGACCTAGAGGCTTGAAATTTTCTAAACACGTAGGCCCTATACAGAGAACAGTGCGAAAAATATAGCGAATCCTCTTGGGTGGCCCGGTGCCCCTCAGGGGCCACTTGTATGAGTTTCATGGTTCCTTTTTTATATTTTGAACAAAGAGGGCAAAAATCCAGAAATTTCGTAAATTTGTAGTGCGGTTCTAAAAAAATAAAACCAATATACAAGAAAAGCGATATAAGCCTCTAGGGCCCCGCCTGAGGTTCCGAGGCCCCAAATACAATTGAAGCTATAACATTTGAATGGAACGACCTAGAATCCTGAAATTTTGTTTATTTATAGTGTGGTATTAAAAAATATAGCAAATATGCAAGAAATGTGATGTAGGCCTATGAGGCCCACCAGAAGACCCCCGAGGCCTCAAATACAAATCAAGTTATAACTTTTGAACGGAAAGATCACGAAACCTGAAAATTTGTATATTTTTAGTCTGGTACTAAAAGATAAAGCCAATATAGAAGGAAGCTGATATAAGTCTCTAGAACCCCACCAGGGGCCTCGAGGCACCAAATACAATTGAAACTATAACATTTGAACGGAAAGGCCTAGGAACCTGAAATTTTGTATATTCATAGTGTGGTACTAAAAAAATATTGCAAATATACAAAAAAAGTTATATAGGCCCCAGCAGACCCCCACAGGCCCCAAACACAAGCAAAGCTACAACTTTTTGTTTTTTACCGTATCTCCAGACAAGCACACGTTCCGCATGGGCTACCTAAATCTCAGATCCATGATGAATAAAATTGACGAACTCCAAATCTGGCTCAATGATCATAAAATCGACCTTGGAATTATCACGGAAACATGGCTGACGCAGGAAGTCGACAGTAACATTATCAACTTCGAAAACTATGTTCTTTTGCGCTCTGACCGTCCTTATCGAGGAGGGGGCGTTGCTATCCTTGCCAATAACATGTGGAAGTGCACTATTTTAGACAAAGGCTCAATCGATGGCCTTGAATTCCTTCAGATATCATGCCAACATGGTTATTTGAAATTCAATCTATTAGCTATTTATAGACCCAACTATGTGGAAATTAACAGCCTTCTTGATGTTATCCATAAACTGAATTTAAACTCCAGAAACGTAATCGTAGGCGACTTTAACCTCAACTTTGCCCTCAATTCGAACGAAAGAAACTTAGTGGTCCAGAACTGCGGCCTTTTTCGGTGCCAGCCTATCGTCGATTTCCCCACTCGAATTACATTTAAGACAGCGACAACCATCGATCAAATTTTCCTTCCAAGTGATTGGAATGATTTTCAAGTGTTTAACGAAGATTTCCCTGCTTGTGATCACGTAGCGCTTGTTTGTACCATAAACACCAATCTTCCCACTCCGAACCACCACCCAACCAACCATCTCAATCAACCACGTGCTTCTTTTAAAAATATCAGCTGGCCCATGTTCAGGCATCATTTCTCAAGTATTGACTGGGCTCCCTTTTTCAACGAGACCGACCCTGAAATCATCTATGAGATCCTCCAAAATAACGCGAAATGGGCTCTGTTGAATTCAGGACTAATATTCACAAAGAGAACTAAATCGAACATTAGGAAAAGATGGTGGAACCCCCATATTCTAAATCTATGGAATCTGAAGAAAAAAAGTTACATTATTTTCAAGAACAACAAATCCTCAGTAAGTAGAGCCAATTTTGAGCTGCGCAATCGCGACTTCAAGAATGCAATTCGCTCAGCCAAAAGGGCCCTATTTACTGACAATCACAATAAACTTGACTTGTGGAAATACATACGGAATACTCACAACGTTAAAAAACAAGACTTCCCTAAAGAGAATTGCCTATCATACCTCAAATGGTTGAATAACCCTAACGATCAACCTTTACCTAAAGTAATCAAAAATAACTGCGCTTCGGTCAAGACTTTCAACTCTCTGCCTACGATCTTGCCCATGAAGATAAAAAGCACCTTAAGGGCGATGAAACTTAAGGATACTAACCGAGACGGTTTAATTACGGCAACGGTCATTAAAAACTGGGGAAACCTGGGAATTACTATACTGAACATTTACTACTATCTATCATTAATACCAGATCATTCCCTACAGACTTCAAGAAGGCACTGATCGTCCCCATCTATAAATCTGGCCCCCGTTCGAATATCAAAAACTACAGACCTATAAGCATACTGCCTACTCTAGCCAAAATAAGCGAAAAAATCTTGTTCGCAGATACTGTTGACCACCTCTGGTCAGTCATCCCGAAAAAGCAATACGGTGGACGACCCAATACCCCAATCTTATATGTACTATTAAAAATTCAACTAAGTGCATTGAACGCCCTCAGTCGGAAACAAAATCTCTTTATCGCTCTTACTGATCTGTCAAAGGCCTTCGATAGTGTTTCTAGATCACAACTAATTGAACAGCTGAAGGCTTTATGCATTGAAGAACCGATACTGTCCCTGATTAAAGACTTATTCTCAAACCGATACAATTATATGATTGGCCCCAAAGATAATGTGTCTCACCCATCGGAACGAGGAGTAATGCAGGGCTCTGCATCTAGTATTACCTTTTATGCAGCGGCAACCAGCCCATTGTTTAATTTAGCCCTTAAAAGTAACATCTGTGCTTATGTCGACGACAATATCCTGTACACAGTAGATTCTGATGAAACATCTGGTGAAGCCATTAAAAACATCCATCACGATATCTCCTTGCTTAAGCAATGGTATGCCAACAATGGGATGACACTTAATGAATCCAAGACCCGTTTACTTAAAATCACCAACAGCAACACTAAGCATTCCGATGCCCAGAAAATCCTAGGCGTATTATTTGACAACAAGTTATCCTTTAAACCCTGCATTGAAGATCTTGTCATGCAACTGAGCCGCCTTAGATATCTTGTCAAGCGCCTAAAAAAGACCTTGAATAGGAGAGAGATCACCATAATAATAAAGAGTTTGGTGATTTCTAAACTAAATTATGCAATTATTTTATGGTCCGCTGCCTCCCGATTCCTATTAACGAGGATAAAGGTTGCATACAACTCGATACTACGTGTGGCTTATTCAATTCCCCGCTACACTTCCGTTACCCCATCATGCAAAGCTAATGATATATTAACTCTTCCTGGTCTAATACAATTGGCCAAGTTCAAAGAACTATACAGGGCCTTGTATGATCCTCACCACCCGGCACACTTTATTTCTCAATGGATAAATAATAACTATAACACCCGAGTAACCCGTAAATTTAAATTGGAACCTCCCTATATCCTCCCGTCAACACTAAAGAAGGCCTTTCCTTATAACACTATCGAGGACTGGAACCTCCTTCCATATGAAACAAGAGCAACAATATTAAACTGTAAATTGCCAAACTGTAGTAACCATAAGATCCATGTTACCAAGTTACTTAACCAATATGTAAAAAACAATCAATTGTAATTACGATTTATGTTCCTTGTACCCAATACCCCTCTGGGGTGCTATAATTTCAAATAAATAAATAAATAAATAAATAAATAAAAGGTCTAAAAAACTGAAATTTTGTTTACTTATACAAAATTACTTAAAAATTAGCTAATATACACTAAAAACTTGTATAAGGCTCTTGGGTCTCGACAGGGATCCTGAGCCCCCAGTCACAAATCAAGCTACAACTTTTGAACCGGAAGTCCAGAAATCTGAATTCTTGCATATTTATGGCGTGTTACTTAAAATTTTAGCTCTTATACACTAAAACTTATATTGTCCTCTTATATAGATCCCCACAGGCCCTAAACACAAACAGAGCTATAATGTTTGAACGAAAAGAGTTAGAAATCTGAAAATTTGTATACTTATGGTAGTTTACTAAAGAATTTTAGCTAATATACACGAAAAACTGGTATAAGGCTCTTAAGTCTCCACAGGGGCCCTGAAGCTCAAATCACAAATAAGCTCTAACATTTGAATAATAAAAAGGCCTAAGAACTTGGGTCGTGGTATAGACAATAAACAAGAGACTGGTATAGGCCTTGGGGCCCCTGGCGGCCTCAAATACAATTGAAGCTATAAAATTTGAACGGAAAGGCCTACGGTCCTGTAATTTTATTTAATCATAGCGTGGTATTTAAAAATTTAGCTAATCTATATTAAAAATTATATAAGTCCCTTAGCAGGGGCCTTGCGGCCTCAATCTCAAATCAAGCAATAAATTTAAAACCAGAAGTCCAGAAATCTGAAATGTTTTATATTGTGCACTCCCATCCGCGTGGGAGGGGCCCCTTGTAGGCCCAAGCAAATGCCAACTCCACACTAACTGCGGGTGCGGGTTTTTAGAACTTGCTTAAGCTGCGGAATCCAAACAGGGAACACACAATGAAAAGAGATTACTCTTATTTATTCTTAAAACAAATACTTGCATACAATACTGTAAATAAAAGAACAGCATTAATAATCAGTAAAACTTTCAACAACAATTAAAACAAATATCATTAAACGCTAAGGCAGTTCAATTCAAACAACAATAATCAAATCACCAGTAAATAATAATGATTATAAACAGGAGATGCTCTCCAAGCATAGGTAATGGTTTTTCGATTGAAAAATGGAAGGAAAAATTCTGCGTAGTCAGCGTATGCCTAAGAACGGGCCTGAATATATTGACGTCAGTGACGCCCAACACCTACCCCCTCGTGTTACCTCACGCTACAATGCAGCGCTTACGCTGCGGCTTCGCTACAAGAGAGCATGTTTTTTGTTTTTTTTAATAATAAAAACGAAGCGCCAGCAGTGAACATGCGCTCATACTTCTATTGTATGTGCAGGCATGAATAAAACAATTTCAATTTTGGCACATAACAAATAGCCACAACTAATTATATGAAACTGTACAACTAAAGTCACGTTTAATGTTCCTTTATACTACAGGACGGACGGCAACAATTTACGCCGCTGCAAGCGGCGGCCGGATAGTAATACGTCCTTTATACGTTCTCCTTCCCTATCTCAATGACGGGATAGAAGGGGTGTCCCTGACGATTACGCAAAAGAACCGAGAAAAACAAGAAAGGTCTCACCAAAAAATGGCTCGATGTTTTTTTATATTAGCGGTTCACTCGAATGATTAACCCTTTGATGAAAAGAACGACGCATTGGGGCTTCGCGCTGTTTTTCGTGGAATTAACACGAACAAACGCAGAAATCATGCCGGCCGTTCAGCTGTATTACTTTAGATCGTTCAGGAAATGTCATAATTGCCAAAAACATAGCAAGAATGAACTATTTTACGCCTTCTGCCCGATGAAAACTTTCACCGATATGGCGGCATTCCATGACCGATGTTTTTACCGAGAGCGATCTCTCTTAACAACGAACAGACAAGACAATAATAAAAGTCGGCAAAAACAAGACGCCACCGCTTTTCCACAACAAG
>JAHWFO010102604.1:116076-208639 GCA_023313115.1 Rhysida immarginata
AATTTTGCTAGCTCCACTTTGTGCAATGGAATTTTGCTAGCTCCACTTTGTCCTTTTGCTCTTTCAATTGCTGTGGCAATTTCAGTAAGCGAAAAATACTTCTGGTTTTGAATCCATCTTCATGTGTAGGGTATTTAGTGTGGAAGCAAGAGTCACAAATGCTGTGCTAAAACTGACAAGGGAACTACCTGGGCTCACTCAGAGCTTTTTGTCTGAAAATTTTTTTTTTATAAATTCTTACCAGTGCCAATAGTAAAACCCCAAGTGCTTTTGCTTTGCATTAATCGGGATTTGGGGTTTATAGTGAACACCTGTATAAAAATTCAAAAATAGACCTTTAAAAAGTAACTTAAGTAGATGGCAGCACTATACAGTGCTGCATGAATGCATTTTATTTATAAATTTTAAAATATAATGTAAAACTTTAAATGAAAATTGTTAGCAACCTTTGGGTGCCCAATCCCCCAGGGCCATACCATATTTCATTATTATTTTAATTAAAATTACCTTAATTTAGTTGATTTTTAATTTTATTATTATTACAAATGGTAGGGTAGGTTATTTTGCTTAGAATCGGGCAAAACAATGGTAACAATCGAAAAATCGAACTTCCCGATTAATGCCAAGCAAAAGCACTTGGGGTTTTACTATTGGCACTGGTAAGAATTTATAAAAAAATTTTCAGACAAAAAGCTCTGAGTGAGCCCAGGTAGTTCCCTTGTGAGACAATGTAGAGGCATCTGTACACTTGTTTTTGTTGCTTTGACTAAAACGCTTGCGTTGTAACCTTATGACCTCTGCATTGTAACCGGATGACCTTTGCTTCCACTTTGGCTTCTTGCCGAAATAGGAAAGCGTGAGAAAATAAAGACATAGGATGCGGGGGAAATTTTGGTTTGCATTACATTAAACATTAAATCAGAGATTTTTTTAACATTACTGATATAAGTTTTGTGGGTGCCAAGCAAAAATTACATATGAAGCAGAAAACATAAAAATGGGGCTCTACTGTATTAATAAAAAAAGTGGAAGCCACATCATTTCATAATTCACTTGGAGCATCTCTGCACACTATTTCAAATTAGACCCAAAATAAATATGCCATTAATATTTAGTTTTTAGTACATCTAACAAATGCCCTGAAATTAGTCCCTCCTAATTTCTTATCTTATATCGTTAATGCAAATGAAATTAGTGTAGAGGATTTTTCAGACCTTTGTTTTCTTCCCATTAATCTTTCACAAAATCCCCTTTGAATTCTATGCATCTAATCTATTGTTCAACTTGCTGCTTTCGTCATGTTGTGTAAAATTTGTCATTGGGTTGAAAACTCTTTCTCTTTATCAGACCAAACAGAAGTTCAATAAAATCAAGTCTGAGTTACATAGTGTATGGAATAGGATCATCCAAACCAAAGTTTTTCATGGATCTGCTTTTAAATCATTAATGGCCTAGCCTAGTGCTTCAGTGCTAACTTCAAGTACAGGGTGTCCTATTGAGTTGTTTTCTAAGTATTGGCTGAATTTGATTGAAAGGAAAAAGGCACCAGAAACAAGGAAAAGAATTGGCCGAATTTGAACCATCTTGGATGAGTAGTGGACCTGCACGATGCACCAGTGACGGCTGTTTAGTTCGCAATTTCCGATGGCATTCATCAGAAATTGCATTAACAGTAACAATGCAATTCAGAATCTGCATTAGAGCCTCACTAAGTTTGAGGGCAAGACCAGTTTCCAAGCGTTGCAGTTGCTGCTGTTCGGTGAGGGCATGTGGAACCCAAGTATCCAGCTTTTTCGACTTGTCCATCTTTGCCAGATGTCGGGTTATGGTTGACGGTGATACAGTAAGCTCATTGGACAGCTCACATGCAGTGGAAGTCTGTTTTTATTCTACTTTCTGTCATAATTGTTCGGTATCGCACTTATTAGACACCTGTCTACTGGCTCATGATTAATGTCCATATCAACTTGACAAATAATGTTACTCGTCATGCATGCACCCAATGCTCCATTAACATTAGCAACGGTTTCCTGCACATTCCGTCCAAGTTTGTGTTTGTGCAAATTCACTGGTCTCACATCACGCTGTTCCATGAAGTTAATATCTGCACCTATATATTTGCAACTACTGCACCACTCCTACCTATTTTGTGGTGGGTTGTTGTAGTTCCCGCTATAATGTTAAACACGCTGTATGGCTCATGCAAAAGTAGCCTAAGCGAAATCTGCCACTACTTATGAAACAACCCAATACAAAGGACTGACACATACTTCCCAACTTTCCCGCTTTTGGCAGGAGACTCTATTTATAGACCGATCTCCTGCTCTCCCGATTTTTTATTCAATAAATAAATTCGTTGAAAACTTCTTATTCTGTAATTTTATACAGTTTACATTGACAATGCCAAGAACAACACTTCTCCACAAAGCAAGTACTATAACTTTATACACGTTCTCAGGCATGTAGAATTAGCAGAAATAGCAACGTTGACCACTACTTTATAGCATCTCACATTCATGTTACAGTGAACACAGCACATCGGTCATTTAGTGTCGAAAATAGTATTGAAAAGGCTGTATAAGAGGTAATTGTAAAAAAATTAATAATGTCCAAACCATATGATGCTGTTTTCATAGTACTCTTCCAGGCCTGCTTATGTCGTCTCAATCAAGTGCTGTGGGTTTCCTGGTGTGGTAGCATCATGTCGCGTGAAATCTTGGCATATGAAGGGAAGACTTTCCTTGCATTTAAGGGCTCAAGAAAAGGCATAAATTTTGCACACTGTGGGACTGGTAATTGTGGCGTTGGTAGAAGCCTAATCTACAAGGATTAGAGAAAGCCTATCCATTTGCCCGTTTTATCGAATGAAAAGTGGCATAAAAAAATTCTGACAAAAACCCGACTGATCCTCTTAAAAAACAAAACGATGATAACTGTCTTATAAAGAGGTTTAGTCCATTTTAAGAAGCAAAAATTCTCAACTGGTTTGAAAAGTTAAAGAATTTAATAAGAACAAAACAAATGCAAAAGTCTGATTACAGTGCCATCATCTTCAATGCAGCCCTTTTTTGGGGCCATAATTTAAAGTGTAAGTCTATGGTAGAGATGATATTTCTCTCCCACTTGATGGTAAGTGTGACTTGCAGTTTTCCTATTTCTAGTGTGTAGATCTTCTGATTTTGCACTTTTGAATGTTGGCAGCTGTTGGAAGTTATTCTTATAGGAGTGCAAGGTCGGGAATTTGTTGAGTAAGTTTCCTCATCTTGCGGACTGATCTTTTTGGATCGCACATCATGACATTCTTAATGGCCTGCACATTTGTTACAGTCATCTGCATAGAAGAACAGTCAACATCTGAATATGATAAAACAGTGTACCAAACCGTTAAACGAACCGTTAGTATTGCAGATGAGTTGGCGGGCATTTTTGGCCATCCTGCTGTTGGCCATGATCATATAAGAATATCATTATGCACAGTTTGAAAAGATCGATCTGCAAAACACAAGGAAACGGCCAAAACAAATTCACACTTTAATGTCCTGCAAGATTAATGACTGTCACCATTTCCCTGCTATTCCATTTTAAAAACTGCCAGTCCTTTTTAGGTGTCTGTTTCTCATAAGTTCCTCAAGCATTGACAAATGGGTGTAAGGTGCTGTACACACGGGAACTTGTTCATGAACTTCATCTGTTTCTAATATGCGTCGATGTCACCCACCATTTTACTAAACTGAGACATTTTTGCAGATGTTTTAGTGGGTATGTTATGTTTTAGCAGGTAAATGGCTTAGTAATCTGGTCATGTTTTATGTTTATAATAGGTGACAAGTGGGTATGTTTATCTCAACTCACTGAAGGGCATCAACGGACCATACGCTCAGTTGCTTGGTCTCCTTGTGGTAACTTGTTGGCCTCATGCAGTTTTGATGCCACCACCTGCATTTGGGATAGACGAAGTGGAGAATTTGAATGTGTTGCGACTCTTGAAGGACATGAAAACGAGGTGAAATCAGCATCTTGGTCTCCATCCGGACATTTCTTAGCAACTTGCAGTCGTGACAAGAGTGTATGGATTTGGGAAGGTATTTTTTTTGTATCTAAATATTTTTTCGTAAATACCTATTCACTGAATTACATTTTTACATTTACTATTTGAAATCCAGTGGATGATGATAATGAGTTTGAATGTGCTGCCGTTTTAAGTTCACACACTCAGGATGTGAAGAGAGTTCGTTGGCATCCGACAAAAGAAGTAATTTTTTTTTTATGTCTTTATTTTTTATTCTCTACATACGAGGAGATATCAGAAAGTAATGCCATTTTTTTTTTCAAAGAAAATTACAAAACATACAGGTAAACAAATACATGTGAGGCACTTTGACGATTTAGGCATTTATCCCAACACTGCACGAGTTTCAGAATACCCCACTCGTAGAACTCCATAGGCTGTGAATACAGCTAATGGTGCACGGCAGATATGAGTTCCTTGTCAGTCTCAAACCTATGACCACAAAGGAGAAATCTCTTTATGGGACCAAAGAGGTCGTAGTTCGAGGACGCTAAGTCTGAATTGTAGGCTGTGTGGTCCAGAACCTCCCAACCGAAATGGACCAGTTTTGTCTTGACGATGTTGTCCCTATGAGGGCATGCATTGTCATGAGGTTGAACATAGTTTCCTCTTTCTGGTTGCTTATTCCAAATAGCACGCTGCAGTTTCACAATAGGAGCGCATTGACGGTTGACCCATGAGGCAGGAATTCTGTGATTAGGATGCCTTGCATATCCCAAAAACCGTAAGCATAACCTTCCAAGCTGAAGGAGAAACTTTGAATTTTTTGCGAACCAGAGAATGTGGATGTTTCCACAACATGCTTGCAGTTTTAGGCCGAGGTGTGAAGTGCAAGACCCAGGACTCATCTCCTGTGACAACTCGTCTCCTGCTATTCAGAAACTCGTGTTCCTCTGGGTTGTACCGCTCCAGATGTTGCAGACTGCACGCCATTGTTGCTGGTCTGTTCTGATGCCAGACTTTTTGGAATCCAATTCAAACAGACTTTACGGTATGCAAGTTTCTCATGCACTATATACCATGAAGATCCATATGTTAAATGGTTCACTCACTTCTTTCAAGGAAATGTGGCGGTTTTCTCCGATTGTGTTGTTAATGTCCTCGATAATGGCTGATGTTGTCGCTGACGCAGGCTGCCCAGAACGCTATGTATCGGCAAGGCTAACTCTACCTTCCCAAAACATTTTACACCGGTTGCACATATTGGAATAGTCCAGACAGTCAGCACTGTAAACCATTCTACCAGTTTTCCATGAATTTCCGCAGGTTTCTTACCTTTTGCGAAAAGAAACCTTAGACAGGCCGTTGCTCTTCCACTGTAGACGATGTGATAACAGTGGCCATTTGTAGAACGGCTGGTAGCACATAGTGGGCATGCACAGGAACAATTCTTGTTATTCAATGTATCAGCGTCTACTCTGCCTTTTTTTTGGCTATGTTAATTTATACACAGCAATTATAATTCCTCCATTAAAAAATAAATGGCATTACTTTCTGATATCCCCTTGTAGTTATGATTACCAGTAAATGCTTTCTTTCAAATTTTGGGAGTAGATGGAATTTACCTGGTGAGAGATTTGTTGAAAGAAGAGAGTAAAGTTCTCAGAAGATAATGGCATACATGCATTATATTACAGATTTACATCTGTATGCTTAATACATGTTGTAATTTCAGAGCATTGATGGATGCAACACTATTTTTAGAGGGCATCTCAAAATTCCATGTATAAACTTTGAGGGACGCTAGAGAACATTGTGCTGAACTACTACATTCACTTAGGAAAACATCACGTGAAATGAAACCCGCAGGAGATAGATGAGAGACGAAGATACGGCAACAACACAATACAGGAAGCAAGTATAAAGCAGTTTTTTAGGCAAAATCTAACAGTACAACAAATGGTAGACTCAGAATACAGTTTCGCAAGAGGTGTTCAAAATTCTGACCATTCACAGTGATGCATGCTTGACACGGAGACCACATGGATTGCTAAACATCTTCAGAGATATCTGGAGTTTTGTTATGTTAGAAGCAACGGGCGCCTTGAAAAGCCCCCTCAGAAAGAAATTAATGCTCAATAAAGTAGTTGAACGTGGGGACTATGTGATGGGTTCATCATGATCGAACACATTTGTACAGCAGCTCTTGCATTGCCATCAGTTTAGCCATACAAGCAGTGCATATCCACCAACTCAGCGTTCATATAATGGTACAATTCTCCATACAATTTCACAAGCCTTAAGAGAAAGCCCCAGGGTGCTAGCCTGGAGTACTGGTGTTCAGTCCCACTTAACTATTTCTGGTGATGCTTTTCTAGGTGAATGTGATTTAATAACTCCATAAGAAAGGAAAACTGGAGTAAATGTGCCGAACATAAGGTAATGATGTTAATGGGGGGGAAATGGAAGGAAAAAAATCCGTGGAAATTTTCTTCCATTTCCCCCCCATTAATATCACTACCTTATGCTTGGTTTGTATGTTTATCCATCCAGCCATCCGGCATTTTCACAATAACTTGAAAACGGATTAACTTTTTCAATTTTGTTTTTGACAACATGATTGTCAAAGTCTTAGATTGGCTGTTTCAACTTTTCAGGCTTTTTTGTGGACCCTTTCAAGTCAATTGCACATGCTCTAACAGTGACCGTTAAGAATGCATAGAGTTCTTGATTATCGTTTATTTGATTAACACTAAATCATTGTTTGTAACTTTGTTTCAAATGACGTTTACCTATTTTTGATTAATGTCCATTAAGTCTCAAAATACTGTGTCATATGCAGTGGTGGCTCGTAAGAATTTGTAAGCTCACATAGCACACGGTCTATTTGCAAAATACAGCTAGCTATAGTTACAAAATTTGCTTTCGAATGGTATATTATCACAAACAAGAAAATAGTGATTTTTAGAGAAATATATAAAAAATTTAAGAACAACGATAATAAAATATACAAAAAAAAAACTTTCATTTTAAGTTGGAGGGGCTGCAGCCTTGCAGCCCCTATGGACGAGCTGCCACTGGCCATATGCCATCTGGACATCTCATGAATCCATTGGAAATCAGTTGTGTACATGGTTGGGCAGCAACGTTGTAAATTTTATGCCAAAATTATGCATAAATCCTCTCAGAAATTTTCTAAAGCCTCATTAATACAAATGAATTCGGCCACTTTTTTTTCTTTTAGCGAGGAAATTTTTTTCTGAGTTGGCAACACTTGCTCAGTGTAATAAGTTTTGTTTTTGCTAATGTCCTCCATTGTGTTAAACCAATTCAGACCATGGAAGAAAAAAGATTAAACTCCCATTTTTAAAACATTATTATCTTTTCCTCCATGATTAAAACAACATTATAGTGTCATTATAATCGTCTAGTTAAAAAAGTTTATTTTACAGTACACGTAGATCGTATAAACCATAGAATGAAAATCGAAAAACCTCTCTAGATGAAATGATGATCCTACTGATGATCACAAGTGTGATCGAAAAAAGCTTTTCTAGGGTTTGTTTTTTCATTTCATTGTGGAATAAAAGGTATTTCGATTTTCTTTCTATGGTTCTTGGTTTATCCAGTTTTTCTTACTTTTTATGGTACCGTAGATCGTATTACCATTTTGACCGATAAAGAAAAAACCAATCCTGCTAAAATAACAAATGCTAAAAAGAGACGAAAAATATAAGTTTCGACTTAAAGAAAATAAAATACAAATTTACTATCGTAAAATCTTGAATACAGGCCCGGGCATCTATTTGTCTCAATGGTCGATAGAGTGACCCTCTCCGCCTGGAAGTCAGGGAAGATGCTACTACGGGATGTGACTTGTCTGGGGAAAGCAAGGGAAGTCCGTTTCACAGCAAACTTTGCTGAAAGCAAGAAAATATCAAAATACGCCGACCTGCTAATAACTTTCTTTTGCCCCCATTGGCTTCAAGACTTTCAGCTCCTAGGGTTCTAATGCCCTCTCTTTCTTAAGGGACCTCTGTCTTGGACTTTCTGCCACTAGTCACGACACTAGATCCATGGAGTTTTTTTCGACAGAGAATCGCCCTGGACATTCAGAGAGGTAACGGCAGCTTGCATCATCACTTCTTTGCCACGGGTTACTCCCTTCAATGGAATTTTCTTCATTTAACCCCCAGTTTTGTGGACTTTTTCTGTTATCTCCAGTAAACGAGTATTTTGCTGTTGTGAACTCCATACGTCTGCAACAAGTGGACTTTGTGTTATTGCCATATGTGAGGATAATGTGTGCGGTAGGATCTGCCTGTACAGGAGAAAGTTTACATTGCCAGTTTATGTCATTTAATTTCGTGTTTTAATTTTATTATATTTTAATCTTAACATATTTTATAGGTATAATTTTAAGTAAGGAAAATTAATATCAAATTCCTTATATTTGTCATTAATATCAAATGTTAAAATAAGAAACGTAAAATTAATATCAAATATAGAATAGTGATATTAAGCATCCTATATTAATTAATATTTTGTTATTTGTACATTCTTTTGACATATTTACTAATGTTTGGGACCATTAGGAATCTAACATCTCTATTTAGCATTGTTTTTATGGGAAATCAGTAGTTGAATAATGCTGTTTTGAATAAAGTTCACGTATTAAGGAACCTAACTCGAGCATTATTTAAGAATATGGTGTACAAAGATGCTGTATATACTCACGTAGAAACTCATTCGTGTATAAGCTGACCCCCGATTTTTACCTGAAAAAGTGGAAAAACTGCATGACTTAAGGAATATGCACATCAAGGATAATCTACTTGAAAGGAGTGAATCCATGGAACTCTCCTTGGAACTTTTGAGTCTCTATGAACTCACAAGGTGATTGATCCACATTACCCTCCAATATCACACCAGTTGGTCAGCTTGTGAAATAAAATTGTGTGTACTGAAAGTGTTTTGTGATGAAAAGTGCATTGGAATGAAGTGGAATTGAGATTCATTACTGCGGACAGATTTGTAAGTAATTTAGAGTACTTTGAACAGTATTTAAAGGATAGTTGATAAGACTATAAGAAATTTGAATATTTTAGTTTAGGTATCAAAGGAAGAAAGGTTTAATGGTTTAAATCCACATAGAGAAAGAGTTATATTTATAGAAAGGGGTGTATTCCAAGAGTCTAGTGATATACAGGTTGTTCCAAAATGTTTTAGACAACTTTTAATCATTATATTAAAAAAACTACAGATGGTTTTCAACAAATTGTTTATCAACTCAAAATATTTTTTTGATGCAGCATTATAACGTTAGGTGTCGCCGCACCTTCCTTCCTGTGACAGTTCCGGAAAATGGCGACTAGCGTAGAGAAAGCACAATGTGTGGCATGGTTTATTAAGACTGAATCTGGAACGCAAACTCAAAGGAATTTTAGGACACAGTATGGAAAGACCCTTATCAACTCGAGACCAAATTGTGAAATGGCACGAACAGTTCATGACCACTGAAAGTATTCAATCAAGGAGATCAACAGGTCAACCAAGCACTAGCAATGAGGCTGTGGATCGTGTTTGGCGGCTTTTCGACGTAGCCCTCGTAATTCGATGAGATCAGGAGCCAGACCGCTTCAGATTCCTGGAACAACTGTTCACCGTGTTTTACACAAACGTCTTAAACTTTATGCCTATAAAGTTCAACTTTTGCAAGCTTTGAAACCAAGTGATAAACCACAACGCCTAGCATATGCTGAAGAAATGTTACGACGAATTGACAATGATGAAGATTTTTTGAAGTCTGTTGTGTTTTCAGATGAGGCAACTTATCACGTATCTGGTAAGGTCAGTCGTCATAATATGTGGATTTGGGGATCACAAAATCCCCATGAAGTTCTTGAAGTCAAGCGTGACAGCCCAAAGATCAACGTGTGGTGCCCATTTTTTATCATTGAGCCAACCGTTAATTCCACCAACGACCTTGACATCCTTGAACAATAAGCATTTCCACAACTTCAGGACGACCAACCAAATGTTTTTTACCAACAAGATGGTGCCCCTCCTCATTGGACGTTAACAGTCCAAGACGCACTTATGGCGCCCCGTCGAATCTCTAATGATCGACACGAGATGGCGCCACCAATCGCAATCCCGTAACTGCGAGATTGCACCGGATCGAACTCTCAGGTTCGACTGGACAACACACTTCGCTCTCAACAGCTGGGTGAGATACATCGCTACCAGTCTGATCGCTACTGCAATCGCAACGACCAAACAGCCAGTCGCGAACCTCTAACATGTATTCGTTATTGTTTTAACTTATTGTTGCATTTTAATTAGTATTAATTGTAGTATAATTATTAGTTGATCATTAAAATATGGAGTCAGATATACACCAGTCTCAGATGCATCATTAACTAAGCCACAGCACTGATCAAAACCACTACACGCTTAATGCTTAATTCCCTCAGCAGTGGTTTGGGCGAGACTGTCCACACTCAACCTTAGCACCGACAGTCTTTTGGAAATACATGATTTGTATGGAAGCAGGGCTACAGTCCAATAAGAAATCACATGTAAAAATAATTTTGAAAATATATATATTTAATTGTATTTTAATATAAGGGTCGTACAAATGATAACTGTGGCCATCTCGTTCACCTGACCTCACACCTCTGGACTTTTTCCTGTGGAGTTTTCTTAGGGACAAAGTGTACAGCACAAAAGTCAAAAGTGTGGTGGATTTGACGTCCCACATTGTTTTTGCAGTTAGTTTGGTAGATGAGGTGATGCTGGCAAGAACATGGGTGGAGGTAGAATATCGTTTGGATGTTGTCCGAGCAACAAATGGTGTCCATATTGAACTTTACATTTGAACTTAACAAAAAAAATTATGAGTTGATAAACAAATTGTTGAAAACCGTTTGTCTCTCTCTGTAATAGTTTTTTTTTTATATAATGATTAAAAGTTGTCTAAAACATTTTGGAACACCGTGTAAGTCATTGCCGTATTTTTGCAACAATAACCCGCAAATGAGAAAAACCTGCACCCCTGAATAACTCATGAAAATTTTGCTTTTATGTTTAAAAAATAATAATAATAATAATAAGTCACCCTTGTATTCCCCGTGAACTAAACTCAGGAGAATATAATGAAAAAATGGCATTTCATTTCCTGTCGCCAAAAACTAATACAAAAGTGACCTCAAAAAATATTTTAATTAAATGCAGTAATTTTCACTGTAAAGCTCTGGATTACTAGTCTCTTGGACTCCTTCTGGTGCCAGGTTTGTTTAGTATATTCTATTGTGGCAGCTCGAGCGGTCAGCGGAGTTCAGAATCCACTGTTATTGTAAAAGAAGAAAAAAAAAACCTGTACCCACTTAAATCCCCGCATCCCCCCCCCCCTCTCTTAGGGATGTATATAGACCCTGCACGTCTTGAAAATATGCTAATTAATATTATAGCATTGCATATAATATGTAGGTATTAGAAGTATACTTTAGAATTAAGTTTTGTATATTTTGTAAACACATTTTAATATTCCATTTGTTTCACTTGAATAGAGTTTATTTATTTGATTCTACCACTCTGCTTAATTATTATTTATTTAATAAGTCAGTGACTTGTCGAGCAAATTATTTCAAAGAACCCAATGTCTTGCTAGCGATTATCTGATAGGGATTTAAGTGGGGAGGCATTAAATTTGTTCTTTTTGGAACCCTAAGCATGGTCAATATAAGATCGTTACAACTGCACATATATTTTTTATTTTAATTTTCTGAGCTGCATTCCAAAATGTAACATGTTGGATAACGAATATCTTTTTACTTGTAAGATTTTAGCGTCTGCAAGTTATGATAACACAATCAAACTTTTCCGTGAAGATGATGACGACTGGATAAGCTTTTGTACCCTGGAATCTCATGAATCGACTGTCTGGTCCATTGCATTCAATGAAACTGGAACTAAATTAGCTTCATGTAGTGATGACAGGACTGTGAAAATATGGAAGGAATTTCCACCAGATAATGTTGAAGGTTTGATAAATTTCATGCAATAATAATAAGAAATAATCTTTCATAAGTTTCTTTTCACAATATTATTTACATTTTTTATCTTCTTCCTGTAGGCATCACAACAATAGGAAATGATCCTGCATGGAAATGCATTTGCACAATATCTGGTGTTCATGCTCGACCTGTTTATGATATCGATTGGTAATGTCTCATTATACAAGGGGAAGTCAGTAAATTACAAATGGTGATTTTAAAGAATACTAATTGGGATAGGAATCTGAAATGCAGCTAGATTTCACGCTATCATCTTCTTACATGTATTTTTCAGTATAATTCCTGATGTTGTTGATGCATTTGTCCTATCGACGTAATAGTCTTTCAATACCTTCTCGTTTAGAAACCTAGGCTTTGCTGCCTGAGCCAGTTTTGAACTTCTTTTCAATCTCCTCGTCATTTGCTTTTTTCAAAGTGTCTTTCATCTTGCTGGTCTGCTCAAAAACCATCTTGGCGGCTAGCATGTGCAGATGACGAAGGAGGTTGAAAATGAAGTGCAAAACTGGCTCAGGCAGCAAAGCCCAGTTTTCTAATAGGAAGGTATCGAAAGACTATTAGGTTGATAGGACAAATGCATCAACAACATCAGGAATTATGCTGAGAAATAAGAAGATAATAACATGAAATCTAGCTAAGTTTCAGATTCCTATCCCAATTAGTATTTTTCAAATCACCATATGTAACTTACTTATTGAATTCCCCTCATATGTAAAAATTCTCCATTATGTTTAAATCTTTCAGAAAACGCTTCTTGTAGTACAGTAGGGTCCTGTTTGAATGCAGTTTGTTACAACGAGAAATCAGCTCCAACACAGTTTTTGCTTGACTCTCAAATTTTACTTGTGGTTTTTAAAAAATTATCGAAAGGCATCTCTCCTTGCATTTTCTGGCTATTTATTTTTGATGGATTGATTTTTGACTTTACCATGGGACCCATTCCGGCATCACTTGATCTAATGTGAAAATTAAATTCCCAGCATCCACTTTTGGTTGGGTCCCTACTGTACAAATCTTTATTTACAGTCTGCAACCAAAGATTAATTTACTGAATTTTTTTTTTTTTTTTTTTTAGTATACAATTGCTTAGTTTTAAAAAAACCAAATTAATAATGTGATTTTACAAAAGAGAAGTGATCTTTAATTTTAAGTCATGCATAGACCCTATCAGTAAGGATAACCCCTTTGGAGTCCCGAAAAACACTGCATCTATTTTCCGGACGAACTCTGGGTTTGCGTCTTTTTGGGGGGGTGGAGATGACATGCATTTCCATGGTTTTTATTCTTTAGAGTCCGGGTCGTAATGATGCACCCAGCATTCATCTTGCATGACCAGTCTGTCAAAAGGTCCTCTGGATCTGCATGGTAATGCTGTAACTTCTCGGTCGATGATTGCTTTCACCCCTCTTTTTGCATTGGGGTTAACAGTGTGCTGCGACCTTTGTCACGTGAAGAATGTTGGATACGACCCCAAATGTGGTCCTTGTGTGTGATGGCATCATTGCGATGATTTGGCAATCTTCAAGTACCAAAGCCTCAAATTGAGCTGTGATGGTTGGTTCCTTGCTCAGTGATTGTCATCCAGATTGTGGTTCATCCTGGAGGCTTGTTTGGCATATTGAAAGCGGATTCACAACTCTACTGTATGAAGCAGCATTTTTGCCATACACAGCCAGCTACATGCTCTGAGTGGATTTTTTTGGTGTTTTTCCCTTTTAAAAACAAGAATCTGATTACGGCATGTACTTCAATTTTGTCAACACTTGCTGCCATTTTGCTTATGTCCCTCTAGCGGCAAGATGCAGTACTATACCAGAATAGAAATATATTTGTTAACTCGTCGAGAATACATGTATACAGTTTTATACAGTTTTTTAAGCGTGTTGTTTCCCTGCTATTCTTATTTCTAGAATATGATTCCTGGCATTTTATGAAGGCCCCTCGTAAACTGCATCCAATAATTTGTGAAATTTGCCTTTTTGAATGACCTTCAGATTTGGGAGCAGAAATCTGAATTTGGTATTTTTAAAACTAAGCAGTTTTAAATAAACTTTAAATTTTTGTTGCAAACTGTACCATGACCAAATAAACGAAACCAAAAAATAGAAAGTGTTCACAAAATAATCTATTTGAATTCCAATTGAAATTATTTTCTGTGTTTACAGGTGTCATCAAACAGGTATGCTTGCAACTGCATGTGGAGATGATGCCATTCGACTCTTTAAAGAAGAGCCATCTACTGAAGAATCGAGTGCACCAACTTTTAATTTACTTGCTCATGTTCCCAAAGCACATGAACAAGATGTTAACTGTGTAGCTTGGAATCCTAAACAACCTGGACTGCTCGTCTCTTGCAGTGACGACTGTAACATTAAACTATGGAAGTGTAATGCTGATTCTTGACAGAAAATAACACATTTTTGAGCAAGTCATTTTTAAAGGTGTTTTGTGTATATTTTAGTAAATAAATAGGATATACGTTTAAAGTTATGTAGCTGGTGTTCATTTAAACATCCAAGGAAAAGACCTGGTGTATTTCTTAAATACAGGCAATCCAAACCTACAAGGGCTGTTCAATATGTAATAAGACTAATTTTACTGCAGCAAAACAAGTTATCACAACAATTATTTTTTTTTTTGAATGAAGAAACTCTATTGTCTGTATAATAAAAATAAAGGTCAATAGATGGTGCATATGATTTCATATTGCAGCATTACATGTGATCTAGTTTCACTGTGCCAATGAGCTCGGGCGGTCTTTGAAATCGAAGCATCAATAGACCAGCATTACACTATCAAATTTTGTGTTCATTTGGAAAAATCAGTATCGGACGTGTACAAACATAATACGTCAAGCTTTTCACAAAGAAGCAAGGACAAGTGTCTTTTATTGGCGTAAGGTTTGTACAAAAGCAAGTGAAGCTGTGGAAGATCTTCAATGTGAACAGCAATCATCAAAGAGGATCGCAGAATAACAGTACATCAGCTGCAAGTTATTATGAGTCTTTCTGTGGTAAGTGCACATTTGGGACTGAAACAAGTTTGTGTCCAGTGCATTGCCAAATTCTTGACACAGGAGCAAATGATGCATCGAGTGGATGTGTGCACAGAATGGAAAAAGACTTCAACAATAAGGTGAAAACTTACTGAAAACCATCATTACAGTTTAAGCATCCATCTTTGCCTACCCCAAAAAAGCAAAACTGCAAATCTGCCAGAAAGGTTATGATCATAATGTTTTTTGATTACTAAGACATTGTTTATCAACACGCTGTAGAACAGGGAAGACTGTCAACGACTCATACAATGCAGATGTTTTACAGACAGTGGTAAAGCACGTCAAGTGTCCATTGCTGAAAGATGGCTTCTTGCTACACCATGACAATGCATGGCCACATATTGCATGGAAGAACAATATGGAGATCATTCCCACCCTCCATATAGCCCTGATCTATCACCGTGAGACTCGTGGCTCTTTTCTGAACTCAAATAACCACAGAGGATTCCATTTTGGAAGCAACCAAGAATGTGTAAAAGCTGCGGAGGTGGTTTTAAATCAACTGTCAAAGAGCAGACTTTCACACGTGCAAGAAGTGGACAGAAATTTGGGACAAGTATATTACATCCAAGGGCAGTTACTTCAAAAAAGACCAACTAAATGACGATGATCAGTTTTCTGTATGAATTTAGTCTTATTACTTATTGAACAGCCTTTTTATTATAAGTAAAAATTGCCTTACTAAAACTAAGTTTCAAGTGTATGTGAAATACATTACTAATACATTACTACCGGTATTACAGTTTAAAGCAAAAACTTGGACAACACGCATGCTTTGATAGTGTCTGATAATTTTATTTTAATCATCAAAAAATAAGGATAGTCTATGGCTACTTTCTTAAACTCTCATGTGAGGATATTTGGCCATTTAATGAACTGGATAGCATCACTTCTTTGATTTATGAAAGTAGCTGCCATAAAGGTAAGAAATGCTGGAGAGATTGAAAAATTTTTTTTATATTTTTTTTTGTAATCGCCACGTTTTAGACCTCTCCAAGTCCTATACACCCTTTTTTGGCAAAAAAGCTGCAAAATTGTTCGAGATTCTTGAAACTACCTTGAAATGTAGTGTCAGACTGCACTGGTGCAGAGAATGATATCTATGTCTGCAACTTTTGTCGTTGAGTTTTAAAATTCTTTTCATGATTTTTTTATGAATCTTTGAACCATTTTTCTACTTTTCATCACTTTTGTACAATGGTTTTGAACTCTTTATTTTTGTCCTCTTAAATGCATTTTTTAGTAATTCTTAATGTTTCTAATTGTTCTAACAATAAATATTAATTTCATTTTCTGTAAGTATATTTCCTTTTCATTGAAATCATTGAGGAGGTCCATATTACCTCCACCTTTCCATCAGAAGGATTTTCACATTTCTTGAAAAACACATGAGCTCATCACTTCAGAATTTATAAATGAACCCTACTTAACATATCATATAAAGAATGGATGAAAATAATGGTGATTTTGAGCTTTATTGGCTGAAAACCAAAGAGGGATCCATATTGCCATCCCTTCCTCTATTTTACCTGAACACTTAACATCTACAGGGCGTTTTGGAGCATCCGTAGTGGGCTTTATTTTTTTCGGAAGTTCAGTGTCCTAGAGGTTTAGGGAAAAAAATTTACATGTGTAAAGATTAAGTGAAGAATTTAATGGTGGCTATACCATTTTCCGGACATGGTTGGAAATGGGCATACCCAGGATCCACCCAAAAACTTGAAATGGACACGGATGTCGATTAGGGTGTTGTTGGATAGGTCTTAGAAAAAGGAGCAACCTTTGTAGGAAACATGTT
The DNA here is from genome assembly GCA_023313115.1 of Rhysida immarginata. Classification (NCBI taxonomy): domain Eukaryota; kingdom Metazoa; phylum Arthropoda; class Chilopoda; order Scolopendromorpha; family Scolopendridae; genus Rhysida; species Rhysida immarginata. Next base: position 133,017 of record JAHWFO010102604.1, read on the forward strand.
TTTTCAGTTGGTTTCCATCAGGAAATAATAAAATTACTTTCAGGTCACGTGTTTACAATTTGCCCCATTTATGTTTTTTTTAAAACATTTTCATGTCACGTGTATATTTCAGTTGAACATTTGGTTGCATAAATCATAGGCAAATCATTTTTTGGCCATACGTTATAAGTGACATTATATAGGAGTATACGAGAAAATCTAGGCGAGAACATTCCCGATTTTTTGTGTGCAATATAAGATTAGATGACATAAAAATACAGGATTTTAACTAATGATTGCAGACATTTGAGAAAATATTTTAATTAAAGACTAAAGGAAAGTAAATTAAGTACACTTAAAAGAACATTTTAGCCATGTTTTATAAATGTTATTTTGTTATGATTTCTGCAGTATAGTTCAAGTGCAGATAATACGGCTTCTGCTTCAACCATTTGTGTAACTTTTTCCAAAGGCTGCTACCTGGCTTATGTTACTTGAGCAAGAAGAGCAAAACCAAAGATTTGAATAACTTTGAATGCGGCATGATGATCAGTAACAGATAAAATATCAATAAATACACACTTAATCTGATATTTCCCATAAACATTTAATTCATATAAAAATGCAATTTAATTCAGAAACTCTTGAGCACTCGTAAGAGGACAATTACTGTATATCAATTCTATTTCATAATAAGTAAAAGTACGAAATAAAACATTTTTACCCTGAAGACATATCAATGAGTTCAGTATTTAAATGTTATGATATGGCTATAAAATAATTGCAGTTTAACCCTGTAAGAAAATGTCTATAGATACACCATGTAATCAAAAATCTCAGAAACAATGTTGTGTGTCTTATTTTACATGTCTGTGATATCCAAAATAATATAAATATCAACACTGCTTATTGTACTGATTTGTGGGTCATATTGGTATAGTAGGAGTCATTCCTTACCATTCACTAATAAATTATTTCATTTCTGTTCAAAGAAAAACAAGTCTAGTTTTAAGTTCGAATAAATATTATTTTCTTTTTTTTGTCCTCTGTGTACATCTTTTTTTTTTTTTTTCCCCAAAAGAAATCGTATGAGAGTCAATGTTGAACTCATTTTTTATTTTTAAAATTCAAGGAGTGATCATATTTCTTTCAACAATCAAAGAATAAAAAGAAACTACAAGGGGTCTTCATTTTTCTTTCAAGGATCATTAGGTTTTTGGTTTTTATACACTGTTCAGTAATGAAGGGTTAATTATTTTAAAATTTTAAAAATTTGTCCCATAAAAAATTGACATAATTTGACCTGTTAGTGATGTCCATATGGACATTATTTAATTCCATCATCACCTTTATCATTGTAAGCATTTAAACACATCATTGATTTCCATTGAATGCAAGATGCTTCTTCATTGAAAAGAAATGCTACTTTCGTTTTGTAAACAATCATTATGACATATTTTCCTTTTCAGTGTGTTTTTTAATACCTTTTTTTATTTTTTTGGTGGGTCCCCCTCCAAAGATAAAAGAGTACATTTTACATTTTAAACCCACAAATCCCTCAATTGGTATTCCACATATTCATCTTTAAATTTACCCGAGAACTTTTTTAGTTTTTGTTTGAAAAAATTTTGAGTCCTTTTGGATAATCACTTGTATCAAATAATTCTAAATTTTTTTCCATGTCCACGTAAACATCATCAATTTTAATACATGTGTTTTATAAGTGAGATAGTGTCCATAATGATAATAATTGACATTTTGGAATGTGTGTTGCACATGATTATAATGAAAATCATACATAATTTTCTTTGATAGATCCAATAAAAATGGGTTTGTTTAATATTACAGTGCTGCCCCTCTATGTTGTGGAACTTAGGAACCAAGATTTCACTGCCCAAGACAGCAAATCGCAATATCACGAGTTTGCTGTTCCGCGACTGATGGTGCCACCTAAATAGCACTATGTTTAAATGACAATAACACAATCATTTCATCCTTAATAGATTTTAATGGAATATGTACCAATTTATTAAAATTTTCTCATTAATACATGCATCTTTGTACTATTTATCATATATGTATCTTTTTAAATGCAAAAGTAGAAAAAAAACCCCAACCTTTATGATAAATTTACACTGTTAATTCCTTTGTCGATTCCCTCTTTTCTTTTGGGCAATTTCTAAAATTGCTTTTAAATGTAATACATGTATAGTAAGATCCTGAATTACGTTGTTTTGACTTATGTCGCACACACACTTCATTTATAAATTTCCACCACTGTTTCGGTGTTACGACGCTTGTTTCGCACTTATGCCAAAAAATGAGATTTCCTTTCTCCCCCCAAAAAATTATAAAAAAATGCAACAGTGTTCAGTTATTACACTGTGTATCGTGAATCATCATACAAACTAGTCAGTTATAATAAACAAACCCTGGCTATTTTTCAAGAGAATGATCCCGACTTTGAATGCAGTTCTTGTTTAAATAGATGAATGAGGAATTGAGACAATTGTATACCAAAAAAAAAGTTAAGCTTCTGTTCAAACATCTCTAACTAGTTCTTTTAAAAAAAAGATTACAAAATAAGATTCTTGGGTAGATTTTTTCCTTATACAGACATGAACATGTATTTGCAATAGTATATATGTACATGTGCTTCTCTATATTTGGTCAAATGAATATTTAAGTACAAGTTTTTACAAACACATGTATTATTAGATGTACAATGTATAGGAAATAATATTTCGACTTACGTCACACTTTTTGCAGGAACCAATTAGTGACATAAGTCAGGGTCTTACTGTATCTTGTCAATATTTTCAGACTCTATTATCCATTCTACTATCAAATGTGGGAAAAAGAAAAAAACCTGCATCGAAGTAGTCCTACTATATCGCACAAAAGCAGAAGAGAACTGAAAGATCATCATAAACTGATTGCCTCAAAAAGCACTCGTCCAAAAAGCTAGTGAGAACGTTTTTACATAGCTCATCCTTCCCAGAGCCAATGACTAATATTGTTGATGATTTGCCTTCCTCATGTTTATACAGGAGAGTCCATTTATAAGAGCAGTCTGAATTTAAGAGCAGTTTTCTCCCTCCCACTGAAAAATGACAAAAAAAAAAAAATTCGGGGTCCAGCCATTGATCACGACTTATCTGATTTCACAACATAAGTAATCGCGAAATTGAGGGGCAGTACATGTATTGTATTCTCAATCGATCTAGTTTAAACAACACCATATTTTCATTGAAAACATCAAAATAAGTTTGCAAGTATCTTTTCTGCTTTTTTTTTTTTATTTTGAACTCGAAATAAAAGGGATAAACATAAATTTATTCAGCACAGTGGAAGATACTTAATAAGTATCAAAATCGTGACAACCCAAAGACAATCGTGAAATGATAGAACTCCAACACCCGCTATCTGCACACTGTTACCACGAAGACACATTGACCACTGACTTAGCGGGGCAGTAGCAAATACTAACACCTACTGTTGCTAAGAAAACCACGACTTGGAAAAGCAACACACAGAAGATTCTCGACCCACTAGTGAAATATTGAAATCGGATAAAATAAACAGAAATAGCAACACTTATTGTAGCACTCACTGAGATGATGAGGGTAAGGTCACTATTTAATGCTTTATGATTTAAGTAAAACACTCAGATGCAATCTCACTCACTTTGTAGCAAATTCATCAAAACACATGACAATGAACTTTATAATGGATTATCACCTGTAAGACCACTCAAACAAAATGCACTTTTACATTAATGCCCAGAAAATTATCCAAGCAGATAAAGAATGTCGGATCGCTGGAATACAACAAGCCAATTCGAGAAGACACTTTAAAACTCACGCCACCACTGCACAAGTACAAATTCGACAACATGATCCGAGAGGGGTTTTGACGACCTGAAAAAACAAATAAGTTCCAAATTCAGGTTAGGAAGCACAGACCGCTGATGTATCAGCCCCTTTCACTGAACCTGTTGCAGCACACAAATAAGAAGAATAGTAAACAATGGAAGACGATGCTAAGCTTAATTCAGAATAACATGGCCAGCTCAAACCCATGCAGAATATGTATAGCTATTGAAGTGCTCATGTGTTTCAAGATTGATTCTGGAGAAATTAATGTCTTTTATAGTTCATGAGAAATTATTCAATGATGATTCCCCCAGCTCCTCCCTGGCAATAATTCTTCAGGAAGAACAGGAAGACACCATTAACTTGTCTTATCTTTCCGTGGCAGAAACTGAGCTTTGGAAAGGAGGACGTGTATAGGTCATTGAGTTCATTGACATATAAACAGTTCATTGCAGATATGCTGAGAAACCATTCAAAACTAGCTGTCAATAAATTAGAAGCCAGTGAAATTCCAGATGAGAGCTCTCCACTCCTGTGGAATTGCCTGCTAGGGATGATGCATTACGCCGCTGAGGGTTAGTTTTGCCAGCGAAGTTTCTTGAAGATGGATTTTGCAAGATTGATGTGCAGTCCCGCGAAATCGACCTGTTAAATGACGGCGATCTTTCATGTTTATATCTCTTTCCAAAAACTTTTGCTCATATATGGCACATGTAGTCAAATTTTGAATTGTCAGTTCCACATCTTGTGTCACGTTGAGCGTTTTTTCTTGTTTTCAAGATATGAAAATAACTTCTCGACCCAATTTTCTGCTCTATAGATTTTCTTGTCAACACTTTGTTTTTATTATCAATTATCACATAACAGAATCCAGAGGGAATGCATAATGATAATGAAGTCTATACAAATGGTTCGAATTGGGTAAACTTTAGTCAATGACTGCATTTTTTGCATTATGGACCCAAAATCAGCATATACAAAGAATGGTACAAATAATTGTTTATCGTAATGTTCGAAGCATAAATAACTAGTCTTGGGCATCTCTGACACATACGGTTTATGTTCTCAATAATGTGTTTTTTGCATTTCCAGTTTTGATTTTAACTGAAAATAAATCAAACAAAATGGACATATTTCTGTTTTTTTGTTCTACAAAGCACTTTGAAATTCCTAATTGAAGAATAATAATTTTCATTCAAAAGCAATACATTAACCAGTTTTTACCACCTTTGAATGAACTAACATATAAAGGGAAAACAGTTTTTTTTGTTTTTTTTTTATAACCATACACGTTAACCGTGATGTTATCTTTTTCAAATTTAGCAAAGTCATTGATGGAATCAGTAATCGAATACTGTGACAGTTTAATTCTTTTCAATGTTTTTTATAATGTTGAACACAGTTGGGATGATCCAGATAATCAATGCAACAGAGACCTGTTAGCATGGCATATACAAACCAGCGGTTATCATGACTTTTGACATGATTAACATTTGTTTTGCCTTTAAATACTCACCTCGTTCTACAAAACGTGCCCATGTTACTGGGTTAAATTTTCCAAAAGAGACATCACATTTGTGATAACCAACCTGAACCTAGACCCAAAAAGGGGATACAGTCAAAAATAATTTTTAATCCATCTGTAATGACTTCCCCTATTTCAGACTTGCAAAACAATGTTTTTTTTTAATTTGTACAAAAAAAATTAGTTGATGTTTTTGGGTTGTCCGTGTCTGTTGTTGTGGTTTTGATCATTGAAACCGTATGGTACATAATAAAAATTTAAAATAAAGTAAACATTCAAAATTCTTGTGAAAAAAGGTTTTGCTAAATCCAATTTAAGCAAATTAAAAGTCTTGGCAAATTTGGATGGCAACTGATTCAACTCATAAGATATGAGGTACAAGACCGATGAAATGCACTTTTCTTTATACGAAAAGTGAGAAGTTTATGGGTAAATATTCCAACCTCTGAGCATTGTTATGATGTTCACGCAATGCATGAGCAGATTTAAATTTAGAATAATAAACAAAGCATGGGAAACTTTTCCATTTAAGATGCTCTTTACTATGCTTCTTCATCTCTCCTCTGTTGCAAACATTTCTTCACAGAGCCAACAGTGTTGGTTCGAGTGTTTTGTGCGAGTATGATTTGTCAAGTTTCTTTTGCATTGATACTGCATCCTGCATAGTTGACAAGGAAAGCCATCTTCGAAAGAAAGAAAAAATAAAACTGAGTGAAAAACACACACACACACACACACACACAAATTAAATGACTTTCAATGTTTTCACAAATTGGTATACACTACATGATCAAAGGAGTTGGGACACCCTTGTGAACACCTGGGGCGTTTCTCCTGGACTGGACTGGGCCCACTCATCAAGGTGGATGGAAACCTCAATGCTGATGGCTACAGGACCATTCTGGATAACGGGGCACTTCCAGCGCTGTGGGAACATTTCGGTGACGGGCCATTCCTCTTCCAGCACAACAATGCGCCTTGCCACAAAACAATATCCATATCTGACTGGTTTGACGAGATGCAGGTTGAAGACCTGGATTGGCCCGCCCAGAGTCCTGATCTCAACCCCATCGAACATCTTTGGGACGAATTGGAATGACGTGTGAGATTCAGGATGGTTCGCCCTACATCTGTCCAGGAACTGACCACGACACTCCTCGAGCAATGGAGGTCAATACCTGTGGACACATACCGTAAACTTGTGGACAGTATGCCATGTAGGGTGGAGGCAGTGATAACAGCTTAGGGTGGTCCTACACACTATTGATTGAAGCTTTTTGCAGCTTTACGGTAGAGCAACAGGTGTCTCAACTCCTTTGATCACGTAGTGTACATAGTGATTGGAATCATTCTGAGCTATCAAATCATCAATAATTTTATCAGGAAGAATTCCTTTACATCTATTATAAATGTAATAAATAAAATAATGTTTTCAAACTTTAGAATTATATGTCTGAAAACACATTTTTATTATACCACCACTCTTGTGTTTACATTTTGATAAACATTCAATTATGGTATAGTTCACTGGGGGTAATCCCAACAGATGCGAATATACCCGACGTGAAACAACAAATTAATTAATTAAAAATGCAAGAACGATGATAAAAAAATAAACGTTTTAAAAATTAAATTTTAATAGTAAAATTTCAAATTTTCAACTTATTACATTGAAAGATAAAATTTTTTAACATTATAAACACAAAAATACTTACTGTGACTTTCAGCAGGGTTTTGTTTGTTTGTTTTTTTTTCCAATACCAAAACTGGAATTTTTGCAGTTTGTTGTTTTTCTCAGTGTGAAGGTTTCAAGTTAAAATTTTTTGGAGATGAAAGAGGTGATATTTATAGAAAAATAATAAATAATAACAATTTATGCATCATTATGAAATCAGTTTGCTTTATTTGCTTAATTTGTGATAACAACTTAAAACCTTTTGAAAAACTGACAGTTGATGTAATGAACAAACCAGTTTCATTATGTTACATAACAAGCTAACAAATCAGTTTCAGTAAATTGCAAGAACACATAGCGCCACCAAGCATCATAAATTGTAAAGACTGATTTACAAACATGGCCTACTTTATCTGCAAAGTAGGCCATGTTACAAACAAACGCGAACTCAATAGATGGTAGTACTAATAGATAGAACTTGCGCTTTGAAGAAAGAACCACTTTGCTTCACTCGGTCGTCTACTCACTGCTGCTTTTCACAATGATTCTGATATTTTTGAGAATTTTTTTTTCTTCATTTGAGATTTTTATCGGCCTCGGTGGCTCAGCGGTTGCGTGGTCGCCTCTGGTGCCCGAGTACGCGGGTTCGATCCCGGCCGAGGACGACGAGGATTTTTCAGGGGGAAATCCTGAGATCACGCACTTCCTTCGGAAGGGAAGTAAAGACTGGTCCCGTGTTAAAGAACCCTTGCGAGGCAAAATTTGCGGCCCCTATAACGCCGTCCTGAAATGACCATAGCAGTTGAAAAGGACGTTAATACCAAACAAACCAAACCAATCATTTGAGATTTTTTTTTCGGACATTTTGAGGAGAAATTTAAAATTGGAAAAAAAAATTTGGAGCAGTTAATCCTAAGAAAAAGTTTTAAAGTAGTTTCTAAAATAGTTTTAACTCTGAAAAAATTCCTATTTGTAGATCATAAGGAAAGAAACATCTATTTGTAGATGTTTGAGAATTTTTACATAAACTTGTGACTGATGTCATTCAAAATAATCAGCTAAATGAAAAACTAAATACTGTAATTAAAAATTCTGTTGTTTTTTTTTTTGTGTATAAAATAAGGATTTAACTTGAAATTCGACGATTTTTAAGTAAGTTCAATTTTCTGTTAAAAAAAAACAAAAAAACAAAAACAAACATAACGTTTTTAATTACTTAATTTTTCATTTTAACCTGTCAGATTTATAAAATTTACATAACTATTTGTTCCATAAATTCAGATTTTCCGTAAAATTGACTAAATTGTCAATTATAATTAATATAAGCAAACTCATTGAATGGAGCATTTTTCTAATCATTGATAAACAATGTCATTTTCTTATTCAGTAACATTTTTAAGACCCGAATTTTTTTTTAGCATATGAAAACGCAACTTTAAAATTATCGCACCGAAATTTCCATTTACACTCATTTTATATAAAATTTACTTCAGAGTAATTTAATTTTCTGAACGATTTTTTTTAAGATTTTAAATTAAATTCTCAAAACCGAGATTTTTAAGCAATTTAGACGGTTATATTAACTATGGCATTTTGAATATTCAAATCTTAATTTGTAAATTAAAAACGTTTATGTTTCAACGTCATTATATCATCTATAGTCATAAAAAATGTGCCGTTTAGAAGGTAAAAATTGATTTTTATTTTTTTATTTTCGATCTGTAGCACTACTCGCAAGTTTATGTAAGAATTTTCTGCCGAATTTTCAAATACGCTACATTAACTTCTCTACAGATAGGAATTTTTTACAGTTATATTAGAAACTACTTAAAACATTTCTTAAGATTAATTTTATAACAAAAATTAAAATTATTTTCAAGTTTAAATTTCGCCCCAAAATGTCCGAAAAAAATCTCGCATCAAGAAAAAAAAAAAGTCTCTTTATATATAAGGGAAAAATATATGTTATAAGAAAGGTATAAAATATAAAATCTCAAAAATATTTTTTTTTGTATGAGAATCATTGTGCAAAGGGAAGCTTTCAAGTAGTGATGTCAAGATCCGGATCTTTTTTTCGGACCTAGGTCCGAGATCCGAGAACCGGATGTTGGTCAGAAATCCGAGATCCGGAACTTGGATCCGAGATCTCTGATCCGGCACTTGGATGCGAGATTTAGATCCGGATCTTGGATCCGAGTTCCGAAAATCGGATCCTAGACAGGAAATTGTGTATATGCAAACTTTTTCTGAAAGCAGTTTATAAAAGCTTTTATTAAGTGATAGCCTAGTCCTCTTAAGTCCTAATTAGTCTTAATACGCATCCAGCGAAAGGATCCGAAATCCGGGTCTGATATCCGAAATCCGAAATCCGGATCTGATATCCGATATCCGAAATCTGGATCCGATATCAGAGATCCGAAATCCGGATCCGATATCAGAGATCCGGATCCAACGGACATCACTACTTTCAAGTCATCATGGAAGAAGGAGATGACAGGAATGGCAGAATAATGCTTTGCAGTGAAGTGATTTGACCTTGGCAACATGCCCATGGCTGCAGATTTAATGTAACAATGTTATTGATTATGATAAAAAGCCTTTCTTTTAATAATTTTTCAAAAAATTTATTTTCCCGAAATTTAACATTTTTAACTTTATTTTTAAAAATATTTTGAAAACTTTTTATTAAGAAAATTTAATAAGAGAATTTTTGCATAAAATCTGAAATTTTGTAAATTAATGTTTTTTATATAAATTTGTATTTTAAATAAAAATTTATGTTAATTTAAACAAATGGCAAGTTCAAAAATAATATTACTGTCCGGGACTCAAGAGAAGACCTCCGAGTTGCACAATTCCACCATTACACGGCAGAAATATTTGAGTGAGTTCATTTCTAAAAAGGTTGGACAGGAATATTGCAATTGCCATATTTTTCTCCTGTATCGCATGTTGTCTCTCCTCATGTCTGCATTGTTTTTGCTGTGCACGTGCTGTAGACAATTGCCGGAGAAAAATATGACAATTGCAATATCCCTATCCATCCTTTTTAGAAATGAATTCATCCAAACGTTTCTGCAGTGTAGTGGTGAATTTGAGCAACTCTGAGGTCTTCTCTTGGGTCCCGGACAGTATATGCTGGTCAATGGCATTGGGCACTCGCTGAAGAAAGGGTAGTGCCACCGGATGCAACACCTCATCAACATATTGTTGGCAGTGATGAGCAAAAGTTAACTAATTAGCTATAACTAACCTAATTAGTTAACTATTAGTTACAACCCATGATGGGCAAAAGTTAAATAAATTTAGTTATCTACTTTGTTATAATTAATTAATTATAACTAAACTAAGTACGGTAGTTATGACTACACTAATTAACTATTAGGTCCAACTAGCTTTTAAATTTGTTAGTTGGCTAGTAGTGAAACTATATTTAATACAGTATTTCAACTATTTTTCAACTAGTTTTTCTTCCCCTATGAAAAAAAAAACAAGGCCAAAAAAAAGAAAAGCATTTCAAGACAAATTCACAATTTATTCACAATTATAAAATAGGAAGAACATTATTCTTGCTTTCTTTGTTTCTTTTTTTAAGAATAGACCTTAAAAAAGCAGGCTCGTTAAATCTTTTGTCTGATAGCTTACATCTCTCAAGGGGTTAATATCTGTCCGGCCATTGAAAATGGACATTCTATGGCTGCCCTACTTGGAAAGGTGGAATTGTAATGAATGAAGGTTTCCTTCACATGCAATGAACAAAGGTTTCCTATGTAACATGGTTTCCCCAGAGTGTAGATAATCACGTATTTCCTCAGCTATATCGCTCATTCCCTCCCCATTTGCCTTTCTTTTGGCAACTTGAAGGTAGCTGAAGAGGGTGACGTCTGCAGTTGTACTTTTTCTTCCATCATCACACATGCAACAATTTGTGTCTTTGCACTTGAAATTTTCCACTGCCTTTATCAGTTCAGTTTTTAAAGTATGGTGCTCTTTCTCATCAAATGGAAGCAGTTTATACTTTGGGATCAGTAAAGTCGCAAGCATGTAATCCAGTGTATAGGTCCCATTCTGCGTGTGAAGCCTTTGAGTAGAGCCTCAACTAATGGACTACAAACTGCATCCTGTTTACTGTTCTGTCATTTTTCCAGAATTAATTTTACGCCAACTATAGAGGGAATGGAATTCTCTAATTAGTTGCCACCTTCTTTCTCCAGCAGCAACATCAGGTCATTTAGGGCTATTTCTGTTTGCTTTAGTGCTTTTTGGCACAAAGCTATCTTCTCTAGTCCAATGTCGCAAAATCTCTTTACTGCCAGGTAGTCTGATAACCATCTCGTTTCGGTTGGGTTCAGGAAAGCAAGATCTGTGACATCCAATATTGTGTCACTTTTCGTTAACTTCTGCTAACTGCATTGGACAATGCTTGAACCTTCCTGATTGACTTGCCAAACACACGTTTGTACTGCATATCATTTCGTGCATTTTGAGCATCTCCAATAGCTGTCAAGTTGATAGTATGGTTTGCACACCTCTTTTGAGGTGGAAGCACAACAATGTCACTCTCTTCACATGAATCATTAGGTTCACATTCATCGTGTGTGTCAGAGAGTGGTAAAATCTCAACTTGGGTCATCATCATAAACTTTTCTTTGATCTTCCTCTTCATCAGATTTATTTTCAGATGAGAAAATGTGAAATGCTTTACTGAAATTTGATGACTATCATGAACCATTTTCTCTATGACAAACTCTTTAAACACCTTGAATAACTTTCTAGTAATGGCATTGTATGTATGCGATCCTTTGAACCTCGCACGTTAAGACATACAATGACCTATGTAGAGTTGACTTATCAGTAACGTGCGCTGTTACTCCGAGATACGCTCTGCGATGAGAAATCCACAGATCTGCTATTGTAGAAATAGTCTTTGACGCTCTGAGAACTTTACACACTTCTTCTAATTCCAGCTCAAAATTAGAATCAATTCTTCTTCCTACAGTTCGTCAACTATGTAAGAAATTGTTTGGAGCTAGTCCTTTGCAGAATATTTTAAATCCAGGGATGGATGAAGGGATGGATGAATATTTTAAACCCACCCTTCATCTGTTCTTGTAAATCCAGTTCTCTCAACAGTACTCATTGACATCATATCCTCCGTGATTAAATTTGCCAACATCTTTTCAAACGTTCCCTGGTTTATCTTCTGATTAATTGTATGCTTTTGCAGCTGGTGGGATGATATTATTTTCTTCTGAGTCTGGTCTGGCTGTTCAGGATCCATATAATTTCTTCCTCTCTTTCTCCCTTTTTCAACACTGAAGTTTGCATATTCAAAACCATGGGCAGTCTGATAAATAAAATATATAATTGGTACATTCCTTCATCCTTCTCAAACCTTGTTACTTGTACTTTGTGGAGTAATGCTTACCTTAACGCGTAGACGAAAATTACTGGAGCTCTTGATATTTCCTTTTACAATTTTTTCTGCAATACACAATTTACATTTAGCACTAAAGTTATTCCCCTCTTTGGGCACCTGAATATTTTCGAAAAATGTTACAACAATTAAAGAATCCATTTTTTGGTATGTTTATTCCACAGTCTTGTCTAAAAAAAAAAATTCTAATAATTTTCCTTGAAATACATCTTGATTGTTCCATATTCCATAGCAGGGGGTAGAGCAGAGGGAAACAAAAGGAATATGCTTGTTTTTTTCATCAGAAATTACAGCAAGAAAAATAATGGTAGTTGACTTTTAGTTGAATTGTAACTAATAGTAAACTAATTGGTTTAATTTATAACTAATTAGTTTAGTTTTAACTAATTATTTGTTATAACGAAGTAGTTAGCTAAAATTATTTAACTTTTGCCCATCATGGGTTGTAATTAATAGTTAAGTAATTAGGTTAGTTATAGCTAATTAGTTAACTAAAATTTAGTTACTAATTTTAACTTTTGCCCATCACTAGTTGGGACCAGAGGTGATCTGCTACTGTAGGAGATTGCGCCCCAAACCATGATGCTGCGTTGTCACTTGGTGTGCCATTCCACAGTTGCAGCCGAATTGGACCTGTCGCTACCATTGGCACCAAACTCTTACACGGCAACTGTCATTGCTGAAACAAAAGCGTGACTCGTCTGAGAACACCACCCTGCACCATTCCACTGTCCACATGGCTCTTTCTCGACACCATTGCAAACAAAGGCATCTGTGACGTACGGTCAATGGCAGTCTTCTTAATGGACGATATGAGTACAAGCCACCGGTGGCGAATGACGAATAATGTTCCTAGTCGATGTAGGAGCAACTAGGGTGTCCTGAACATGTTGCAAGAGTTCGAAGGAAGTGGCCTTGGGGTTCACCAAAGCTTGCCAGTGGATGCGTCTGCCCACACGTTTTGATGCTGCTGGGGCCACAACGGAACCTCTCAATGTGCCACATTCCATCATTCATAGCCAATACACCATGGATACATGTAAGTTGCAGTCTGCTGCGATTTGACGAAAGGACCAACCTGCCCTTCTGAGTCCGATCACCATACCCCTCGTGAAATTGTTTGTCTGCTGGAACTGCCTTGGTTGACGACATCCTGGCATTCTCTGCAACTAAATGTTTCCTCAGCAACCAGAAAAGAAATTGGAAGATGATTTCTGTATAAGACAGAATAGCTAAAGTATTGCCAATTATGCAAATTCCTTCCCTTATATCGCATTCAAGATGCGTGGGAAAGCTGTGCAATTCACATTTACAAATCTCTATGAGCTGTGTCAAACCTGCAATTTGCATATTTCTCTGCCCATCCGTTCACAGTCCATTTTCAATGTCATGTAGTGTACAATGAAAAGGATTCTTTCAATGAACTTTCACTCCTATCGCCAGATTTAAAAACTGGAACAATAAAACTGTTCTTCCAAAAATCAGGAATGAGATCAAAATTGAAGGATTTGTTAAAAATGATTAGAAGAGGAAGGCACATTAGAGAAGAACGGGGAAATAAAAAGCATAGGCAGGTTATACTGGCCAGGACTTTTGTTCACCTTAATTATTTTAAGTTTGTGTTCTATGTCGGAAGCAGAAATTGAAAAATTTGAAACATCAACCCCATGGCTATATACCAGATCCAATTAGTGGGGGCCGCAAAGGTATTATCATGAACATTAGATGATGGATGTACAACCCCATGCAAGTGAACTTGGACTAGGCAAAAAAAAACAGATTTGCTTCCTCAAAAAACTTTTTTTCTTAAATCATGTTTGACAAATGTAAAAAATTTTTATTTACTTGGATACAATCTGGAACTGCCTTTGTCATTAAAAATGAAAATTATATAAAATGACAGTAAACAAAAAAAATATCCTTTTATGAAAATTTAGTTTAACCCTCACAAAGTGTAACATGGACTTTAATATTTGATAGCATCACCTCCATTTGCTATAACAACCTGTAAGCATTGTAGTCAGTTGACGTTAGTGAATCCCATACTTTCTGAAGTATTTTCCTCAAAGTGGCTAGATGCTTTTGCAGCTTTCTCTTCATTAGCCTCAAAACCTTTTCTAGGGTGACAAATCTAAAGGTAAACCATCATTTCATAGTTCTCGCCGTATGCTGGAAGATACTCATCATGTTCATTTTGCAAGTTTGAAATCGAAGGCAGAAGGTTTTCTTGAAGAATCTCCTGATATTTGGGTGCCGTGTCGTCAATAAATTGCACCTTTCCATCTCCCTGGGCTGACGTGCAGCCCCATACAATAAGCGGTGCAGGGAACTTTACTACTCATTTTAGAAATCCTTGTGGAATGCTTGGTAGGGCTGTAGGATCACATTTTTTTTTTATTATCACCTACACAGACTAAGTTTTTTTGTTTTTTATCTTTTCTTGTGATCGAGGTCTTAACAGGAGAAAAGTTAGCAGCCCTTGGAAAAGAAGACATGAAGGATCTGAGCCATATATTTTGATGCCTTTCTTCTCACATGGTGTTCTTCTAAGATAAGAGTAAAAAGAAGACTTCCGTGCACTGAATTTTGCTTCATCACTCCAGATGATAGATTTCCACTGTCTCTGAACCCAATGTTGTCTCTCTCTTCAGCCCAGATTAGTCGCTTTTTCTTTTGCAGTGTTGTGAGAAGTGGTGTTTCCTTGCCCTATTTAGAAAAATTAGATAAAAGATTAAGAGTTTGTAATAGGTCCTAACCCAGAAGCTTTAAGGAACTTAGTTACCTTATAGCTCCTGTAAAGTAGCTTTTTCATTGTGTTAAGCATTCTAGGCTTACATACTGAACATTTTTCTTGTGATAGAATTCCACTATATGCTGTAATGACACTATAGGTTCCTCTCCTATTTTTCTTAATGATCACCATTTTTTTGCCTGGGGCTTTACCAGCATTAACTGTGCCTGTTATCGTAGACCTTGAAATGCACTACATAATCAAAGGAGTTGGGACACCCCTGTGAACACCTGGGATGTTTCTCCTGTACTGGACTGGGCCCGCTCATCAAGGTGGATGGAAACCTTAATGCTGATGGCTACAGGACCATGCTGGATAACGGGGCACTTCCAGCGCTGTGGGAATACTTCGGTGACGGGCCGTTCCTCCTCCAGCACGACAGTGCGCCTTGCCACAAAGCAAAATCCATATCTGACTGGTTTGACGAGATACGGGTTAAAGAACTGGATTGGCCCGCCCAGAGTCCTGATCTCAACCCCACCGAACATCTTTGGGACAAATTGAAACGACATGTGAGAACCAGGATGGTTCGCCCTACATCTGTCCAGGAACTGACCACGACACTCCTCGAGCAATGGAGGTCAATACCTGTGGACACATACCGTAAACTTGTGGACAGTATGCCATGTAGGGTGGAGGCAGTGATAGCAGCTTGGGGTTGTCTTACACACTACTGATTGAAGCTTTTTTGCAGCGTTACGGTAGAGCAACAGGTGTCCCAACTCCTTTGATCATGTAGTGTATACAATTTCTTTGCAATGCTATAGCTTGATTTACTCAACTGAAGAAGCTATTGCTGAAAATCGTTCGATAGTGCCTTTCCACGAGCCATACTTCTAGATTCTAGAAATTATTATCACTATCTACACTTTCTGTCCCCTTATATAGCCATTAGAGTAAAATATTCAATTTTCAATTTCAATTTTTGATTATTCAACCTTTGGCCAGGATTAGGCCAAGTTTTATTGCACTCGCCCAAGAATTTTGTAAAACGATTTACTCTCATTTTATATAATTTTCATTGTTAATGACAAAGGCAGTCCTAGATTGTATCAAGTAAATAAAAAAAATTTGCATTTGTCAAACATGATTTAAGAAAAAAAAAGTTTTTCGAAAAGCAAATCCGTTTTGTTTTTTTTTGCCTAATCCAAGTTCAATTGTATGGGGTTGCACATCCATCATCTTCTGTTTATGATGATACCTTTGCAGCCCCCACTAATAGGTGATCTGGTATATAGTCATGGGGATGTAGAAAAAAAGGAGAATGAGACACAAGAAAAAAATAATAAATAATAAAAATTGAATACAGGTGGTAAGGCCTAGAAAAAAACTGATGTTTTGGGTAGACCTAACCTATCCTCTTTATTTTGACAAAGGATAGCCCTTATCCAAAACGTCAGTTTATTCTGAGCCTAACCATCCTGTGTTCAATTTTTATTATTTATCATAAACAGAAGAGAAATACCTGGAAAATAAATTTTATATTTCAAACAGATCATTCCTGACATCATCAATACAGTACATAAGAGATTGTAGATCATTACTTAAGTTGACGTAATTCCAGAAAGGTTTCATATTGGTTAGAATGCAGTTTCTACTAATGAGATATAGTTTTCATACCACAATCTTGCAAGGATTTTACACAATTATATAACTCCCAGTATCATTTATTTATCATTTTATTCCAAAATGATACAATACCATTATGCCAACTCTACAATTACTCTAGAACTCTAAATACTCCATAAAGTTGGTATTGCTCTGATGCCAGTAGGATTAACACGACTTGTTTTCATAGGTCTGTGCAATTCTATTCAAAGAAAGAATGCAGCAGAAAAAAAAAAGTATTTTATATTTTTATAATCCAGTAATTAATGTGATTCATTATTAAGAGAGATTACTGTTTCTGTGATAAAGCAGGAACAATCTAAAATACAGCATTGGGTTTGTTGAATATAAAAAGAAGGGAAAAAGTTTCTTAAATGTCCTTATAACTTTTTTTTTTATTTAAAATGAATACAATATCATGCCATCCAATTAACAAAGAAAACAACTAATGCTATTTTCCAGTAACAATGCAATAATCATCTTGCCTAAAATAATAAAAGTTTCTGATGTCAAATAAACTACAGTGCAGCCTTCATTGTTTTAAAGAATGTGTTACTATGCTGATTTTTTCCCCTAACACAGAGGCTAATAATATTTGTTATCTTATATCAGTCTGTTAAATAGGGCTATTTTTTTTCTCCAATGATAAACAATTTAGTGAAAGATCAAAACTTTTCTAGTTCCAAGAGGTAGAATTGTGTTAACATTTCTCTTGAAATGCATTATAACAATGGCTAAGAAGCTGGAGTCCCTAGGGGGTTCATGGATGCTGGTCACTCAAAACAATCTCCCAATGGGTATAAGTGTAATGAAAAACATTCAAGGACAAAACAATGCCTTTCATCCTCAGACTGTGAAAATGGTGAAAACCATGATACCAAGGACTTTTCAGAAAGAAATAAGAAAAGGCATTCTTCACCTCCTTTCAAATCCGAGAGCAAGGAAAACTTGCTGCTTACAAGAAATGCTGAAAATGAATCTATTACAAGTAAGTACGCTTTAAACACAAATATCAAAGGATGAAAATAAACCCAACAAATATTTTACCATCTATCATGCAAGATTTTTTTAAATTTATTTTTGTGAGAATTGGAAATTTAAATAATATAAGAATAGAACCAGATACAGTGACATGATATACTTTTATTAAGCCGACATGTTTCGATATTACATCATCACAGGCAAAGGTATACAAAGACTAGGATAAAGGGCTCTGATGGATAAGCCCATTAATCAGAGGCGAGGAGTCCTACATTCTGATTAGTGGATGATGAGGCTAATAAGACCTTTAACAGTATTTTGGAAGGGGGAGTAGGGTACATTTATAAAAGTTATTTCCATATAAAACTAATATCCATTTCTTCAATATATGGCAAATACACCTGAAAAGTTTGGTATAAAATTTTGGCTTTTAGTGGATGTTGACAGTAAATATTTGTGCAAAGGGTTTCCATATTTAGATAAAGATGAAGAGCGTACATGTAATGAATCTTTACCTGAACATGTGATTATGAGATTATTGCAACCCTATTTAAATAAGGAACGCAATATTATGACAAATACTTTTTTTAACTCCCTAAAATTAGGGATAAACTAAGGGATGAGAACACCAGTATCGTTGGAACGATGCGTCGAGCATGAAGGGAAATACTGGCAATTTGTAAAACCATTTGCACCCCATGTTACGAGTTGTTTATTTTGAAGTCAAATTATGACATGACTCCTACGGTTTATCAAGGTAAATCCAGTAAAACTGTTATTGGTTTGAGTACATTGCATCCACATTTAGAAATCAGCACAGGTCCATAGAATCTTTAATGAAACAATAGCATTTTACAATGAAATAACAGTAGATGTGGATATAATTGATCAAATGGCGCACACATATTCTGTGAGGGCTGGAGCTCGAAGATGGCCTACACACGTTTTTTATAATATACTTGATTTTGCAGCCATAAACTCATTGGTCATCTATTGCAAAATTACTGGAAAGAATATCTCTCACCATAACTTTATTCTTCAGCTTGTGAGTGAACTTAGCAAGGAGTATTCGAAAGAAAGACTGCTTTTGAAAATAATTCTGCTACTAAAGAAGAAACAAGTTAACACAGTATTAAGAAGCAGCAATGCCAAATGAATGCTAACTGTAAAAAAAAAAATCGCACTTCTGAGATTCTTATTATTTGCAAAAAAACTGTCTGTGGCACATGTACCAAGAATGTAAAAAAAACAAACAAACCAAAAACTATTGTTTGTTTTAAGTGTTAAACTGAAAATTTGAATAAAATTAGATGTTCGCAAATTCATGCATATATTACTTTTTTTATTTTTTTGTCATTTTTATTTTATAGTTTATCAGATCAGAGTGTTTGCCATCAAACTGATGGCACGGCCTTTGTAGGTATGACACAACAGTCTGCCCTCTTAGTGTTAAGGTGTGTTTAACTGTATAATTTATAATTATTTTTCATATAACTGTATAATTTGTTCCCATTTTATAAATATACCTTACTTCCCCTTCCATGATAATGTTAATGGCCTCATCAACCACCAATCAGAATGAAGGACTCCTTGCCTCTGATTGGTGGCCTTATCCATCGTTGTTGTAATATCAGAGCTTTTTATCCTAGTCTTTGTTGTCTTTGTATACCTTTGCCTGTGATGATGATGTAATATCAAAGTGGGTCGACTTAATAAAAGTATACCATGGTTGCTGTATCCAGTTCTATTCTTAAATTATCCTTAGCAACACTAAACCCACAATGAATTTTGTAGAGAACTTTAAATAATGTTAGGCATTTATTCTATATGATCTTAAGTCCAGTGGCAGCCACTGGTAGAAGACTGGACAGAAGAACAGTGGGAGAAAACGGGAGCAATTCCTAAACATTTTATGTCAAAACACAGATTAGGAAGTCAACACGGGAATTCGTCAACCCAACAAAGACAATTACGATCAAATTTTACTACAAGTCATTCTCGATCGTTTACATCATTTACTTCAAATGTCTTCCGAGGTAAGTTCTAAAATAAGATTTGATCTAAAATGGTGTGTTTACAGGGAGGATG
Source organism: Rhysida immarginata (assembly GCA_023313115.1). Classification (NCBI taxonomy): domain Eukaryota; kingdom Metazoa; phylum Arthropoda; class Chilopoda; order Scolopendromorpha; family Scolopendridae; genus Rhysida; species Rhysida immarginata. Next base: position 152,976 of record JAHWFO010102604.1, read on the forward strand.
TAACAAAAATAGTCATGCTAACCACATATAAACAGTGTTTGCAAATAAAATATGGAAAAAAGTTTATACAAAAATATGTCCTAAAATAATTCCTTGAAGAATTATAGCCAGATGACATTATTTGTTTAACATAAATAACTAGCATACAACAAAGTACACAATACACTTTTCCGCAATATAATTTATTTTATGTACATACAGACAATATCCCGTTCTTCAGCGATAAACTACAGTAAACTACTCGGTAGGAAACTTCACCATAGTTGTAGATAGTTAAATCCAAAGCACATAAACGATCAAATCCATTTTTTGGTCTCCCATCCATTGATTTGGTTCTTGACAGGAGATAGTCATGGACTCCATAAGGTTGGGTAATTGAGGATGGCTAATTTTATATAAGATTTTGTAAGTGGTTTATGGTAAGTAAACACAGAGATTCTATAACTCACAAGGAGACTCCCAGGTACTCGGATTCACCGATTTTGATGATTAAAAAAAAAAAATCTATATGTAGCTTTCGCCAAATTAAATTCCCATGCAAAGCTATTTGATGCACTTCTCAAAACTTCCCAAGAAAAAAATTCATAAAGTTTGTTATAATTGACTACACTTTATAAATGCCCGAATTGTAGCATAGATGTTTTATTGTGTTCAGGTGATCTAGTGGTAAAACGCTAGAATTCTGTTTTGCAGGTATGGCTTCAAATTCCATCTTTGATAATTTTTTTTTTCTCTTCGTAAATTTTTTTAACATATATAGGAACGTGTAATTCATTTACTAAATATATTTCCAATTGGCTACCATCATTTTTTTGTATAAAATGCATATACGATTTATTATAATTAAACATAAACTAAAATTTCTGATTTGCTAAGGTTATTTTTACATAAATTGAAAGGTTGTTACAAATTATATTTATTTCTTTTTTAAAAAAAACTATAAAAGTTCTAATTGATGTGTAGTTAAAGACAGAGGTAATAGTTAACTTCTGCTCTTTGAAATAGGAAATTGTAATTTGATGACTAATGTGCTAAAATGCTAATGAAGGGCAATTGATAAATTATAGATACCAATATGATGAATTATGTACAACTTAAAAATAAAATAAAACTATTTTCCCACAACAAAGCAGGAAATGAAAAAACATAAAAAGAAAAAGAAAAAAACTAAAATGAAAAAGTACAACCTGATTCTATAAGCGCTTTTCAAAAGCTTTGCTTTCATCATTCAGCAGCCAAGGAGCACCTCGAGAGAACTTGAGAGAACTGACTTGGAATAGAACAAGCTGAGTATTTATAACAGACAAGAGCCAATCAAGACGAAGAGATCAAGGGTAAAGTTATTGATTGGGTAAGTGTGCCATCCATAGGATCAACGGAGACTCGCCAATAGGGCCCATATCTAAGTTGATTAATAATTTTGTATCTGTTTTCCGAATGGCTAAGCTTTCGAAGGTGTCCAGAAGGTGTTTTTTGTTTATTGACTCAATAATTTTTACATTGTTTAATGAAAAATTGTGGCCAGTATCCTAAAGAGTGTTTGGCTATGGATGACTGATTGCTTCTACCAGATCTTCTTTGTGCCACAGATTTAACACATGTCGTACAGAAGATTTGGTAGAAGCAATCAGTCATCCATAGCCAAACACTCTTTAAATACTGGCCACGATTTTTCATTAAACAATGTAAAACTTATTGAGTCAATAAATAAGAAACACCTTCTGGACACCTTCGAAAGCTTAGCCATTCGGAAAACAGATAAAAAATGATTACTCAACTTAGATATGGGCCCTATTGGCGAGTCTCTGTTGATCCAATGGGTGACGCACTTACCCAATCAATAACTTTACCCCTGATCTCTTTGTCTTGATTGGCTCCTGTCCATTAGAAATACGCAGCTTGTTCTATTCCAAGTCCGTTCTCTCAAGTTTTCTCGAGGTGCTCCTTGGCTGCTGAATGATGAAAACAAAGCTTACGAAAAGTGCTTACAGAATCAGGTTTTATTTTTTCATTTTAGTTTCTTTCTTTTTCTTTTTTATGTTTTTTCATTTCCTGCTTCGTTGTGGGAAAAGTTTTATTTTATTCTTAAGTTGTACATCACCATTATCCACACAAGATTTTTAGACATTTTAATGATGCATTATATCTAATAGTAGGTACATGGTGCAATATTAATTTAATCTTTGTGTGGGTTAATGTCACCCCAAAAGTTACAAAATTTATAAAAATAATTATTTGTAGATAAATAAACTTTTATTTAAGTGCTCATTTATCACTGCAGATCATTAATTATAATAATTCGTATATGCATTTTATATAAAAAAAAAGAAAAAAAAAAGGAAAAATCGGAAATATATTTACTAAATGAATTACACATTCCCACATGTTAAACAAAATTTACGATGAGGAAAAATAAAATTATCGAAGACTGGTTTTGAACTTGTATCTGCAAAACAGAATTCTGGCATTTTACCACTAGACCACTTGAAAGGGATAAAAATCTATGCTACAATTCTGGCATTTATAAAGTGTAGGCAATTATAATAAACTTTCTAAATATTTTTCTCGAATAATTTCGAGAAATGCATCGAACGGCTTTGCATGGGTGTTTAATTTGGTGAAAGCTACACATAGATTTTTTTTTTTTTCAAAATCAGTGAGTCTGAGTACTTGTCTCTTGTCAGTAACGTATTTCTTTAAGACATTATATAAACTTTTTTCCTTGTTTTTAAGTGTAGAACTTGACTATGTATAGCCAGCCCAGTATTTTTATTGCAGTGTGAACACAAAAGTATATTGCTGTTTAAACAATTTATTTCTCATAGCGATGAAGTATGAGGACAAAGGTTACATTGATGAAAGAAGAACTGCCTAAATTTATGCAAGTTACATTACAAATACTCAATGTGTGACCTCCTAAGAGACATGGCACATTTGTGATTGGCCGCCATGTTCGTTCGACTTCATCCCAAGCGAATGCTTTCATTAAAAATGTGCCAAAAGACAAGATTATGTCTACCAACTTGTAGTAGTCATACAGTCAATCACAGCATGCTTCATGACATGAGCATGGGAGGAAATGGACTATTGAAATGGATATGTATCACCAGGGGATAGCACCTTAAGCATTTGTAATGTAACTTTGGGGACAGGTTCCTTACACCAAAACAAGAAAAAAAGTTCATATAAACTTATGTCTGAAAACCCTTCGTTTTTGGGTTACTAATGAAAGTTTACAACGCAGGTGATTGGAGCTCATCCACACAAATAAATACTCGAAATGTCCTCCTCTTGCTTCTACACATGCATGCAATTATAGAATCATGGACTATCGCACCCTTTCAAATACTCCCCGACGGTTCTAGATCTTCAAAGAATGTCCATTTCTCTGTTGATAAACACGGGGCGTACACTTTAAGCAATTGGAATTTGAGACCAGATAGCAGGAGGTCCAAAGAAATTATCCTGCACTGACAGTCAAAGACACAGTTCGACGTTTCGAATGGTTTTGCAGGCTTCCATGACACGTCGATGAAGAGTTTCTGCATCCGGGTAGTCTGCTGCAAAGACCAATTGTTTAAGGTGTCCCCAAAGGACTGGGGTCGGGGGAACGTGCAGGCCATGTAACTGGTCCTCCTCTACCTATCCATCTGTCATGGTAGATACCAGCCAGTGTATCTTGAACATCACCATTCGTGAGGCCGTACATAAAAATCATATCTGCCTGCTCACAAAATGAATATCCTGCCATGTTTGAACAGAGCACTTTCAGTTAACTCACTTCCTGTAGTACATGTACACAATGGACACGTTGAAGACAGATGAAAGACGAATGTAAGAGAGTCTCCCTGGCAACACAACACCATCTAGGATACAATGAGTCAAATAAACATTAATAACTCGAAAACGAAGGATTTTCGGACATATGTTTATATGAACATTTTTTCTTGTTTTGGTGTAAGGAACATGTCCCCAAAGTTTGTAAAAATATTTTTGAATCGTCCTGTATACCGGGTGTCCAATAAATGACTGACCCCATTTTGAATGTAAATAATAAAAACACGGTTTGAGATAAAAATGCACCACTTACCGCCACAAGGTGGGAGCTGGAGGCAATCTGGTATAATAATAGAGAAAATACGTCTACTTTTGAGTTAATCGTTCTTGAGTGAGTTCATGCTGTGATAACAGGCATGTTTGCAGTAAAAAAGTGAGTATATCAGACATTGTCCTTTTTCTCTTGATAGTATTCTTACTGAAAAGTATCAACTATAATAAAGTCTCCCATATTCATTTTTAGACCTATTTTTAGACATATTCATTGTTTCTTCCTTCATTGAGCAACTGCAAATATTGAGCATGTTGTTATCCTACAAGGCATATTTTTTAAGAAAGTACAACTCTGATATAAAAAAACAAGGACAGTTTTTTAATAAAATTTTTACATGCAACCCTGGACCTTATCTACTTTTCAACATAATTTCCGCTTATATTAAGGCACATATCGTATTATACGACCAGCTTCTGAAATAGAAATTGGGTGCCTGGTTTACTAACCACTCCAGCATGGTCGTTTTGATGTCATCATCGTTGTTGTATCGCTGACAATGCAGGTGCTTCTTTAAGTGCAAGAACAAATGATAATCATTGGGTGCTAAATCAGGACTATACAGAGGGAGATCAAGTTGTTCCCACTTAAAGAAGCACTTTGGCTGTCAGTGCTACGATGATGATGACATCAAAACGGCTATGTTGGAATGGTTAGCAAATCAGGTGGCCGATTTCTATGAGGATGGAATTCAGAAGCTGGTCATATGATATGATAAGTGTCTTAATACTTCCTTGCAATCATTAATTTTAGATTTGTTCTGTGAAAGACATGATACACATTCGATCATTGGTTACTGTAATCGTTTACAGGACAATGTCTGATATATTCCAAAGTGCCCATTCAGTTTTTTATCTTCTCAATTAATTTCCTTGACATCTTTTGTGAAATTTCAGGGTTTTATTGCGACTTATTTAAATCTGTCAATTCAAGAAATCAATTAAACAGGTTTGAGAGCATTGAAATCCATAAAAACGGATTCAAATGAGTTTAAATGCTGACAAGGGCCAATCCCAGAGTCTGTTCTATTTTATTTATTGAATTTTAGGTTTTAGTTTTCCTGTTCCATTATCTTTTGTGTTCCTTTTTGTTGTTTTTTTTTTTTAGAATTATCTCTTGTATTCTTTTCTTTGAATGGTTATCGGTAACTTTGATTAGTTCTTTCTGTCAAACTCAACCAATGAGAATGATTCTAGCCATTTACCCCAATCCTCCCCTCCTTAAAGTTTCACTGATGAAGGAAATTTGGTTTCCAAAATGTACATCTGAGTCAATAAAAATTATCATGCGGATTAGTGTTTTCAGTGTTCCTTTAATTAGTTGACTTCCTTATTCGAAAATGGTGTCGGTTTTGTTTTTTTTTTTTTAATTTTGGAAATGGAATATACATAAAACCCTTCACATGAAAGTACAATTATTTCTTCTATTGAAAGTACTCTGTCAGATTTGTATTTTAGAGGTTGACTATTGGTTCACTTTAGATGAGACACCTGTATATCTACACCTGGTATATGCATCTATGGAAACAGAAGATTTTGGCTAGCAAGTTTTTTTAAAAAGTTTTTAAGTGATTATTTAATAAACACTTGTGCCCAATCAGGTCCTAACTTCCAATTATATTACTACATTGTTCTCTTTAATCTACCAACTGACTCTGATTGAAAAACTGAAAAATGAGGAGCCAGAAACTGGATGGACATCAAGCAACATAAGACAGGGAAACCACTAATCCACATAACGAATTTATTCTGATGAATACGTATTTCGGCAGCCAAGCTGCCTTCTTCAGCATCTAAAGGAAGCTATGATCAGAGAGACAAGCTGTTCTGATGGCTAATGAATAAATTTTGTGGACTTTTGTGGTTTTGGCCTTCTCAAAATGGGTCTCAGATATGTCGCCCCAAAACCATCGTCGGATTTTAGAAACTGTGCAAGGAGGTATGGAATGAAATTCCTCTCGCCGTCCTGCAAAGAGGTCTGCTATTGCCATGAATCAGGGGAAACACGAATATAATCAGTGGTGGTGAAGGGGCTTCACGTGAGGTGATAATCATCCAAAATCGGCTAAGTTAAGGAGAAGTGCCCCCCTGTATGTTGCTTTTAATTACCGGTATGTTGTTTTGCAACTTTATTTTATTTTTTTTTTTTTTTGCTTTGCCTCATGGATAGTCATTGCATAGATGGATTTCACTGTATTTTATTTTAGAGCAAACACATTTTTTTTTTCTGAATCTATGTTAAGACCAAATTATAACTCTTTCAAAGAAATTTGCAGGAGAGTTATTTGATACTAAAATTTTATTTATCTTGCAGATTTGCTGGAAGATGCTCTTTTCAAGCCATCTCCTTTCTTCCTAGAAGAATTTATTAGTGTGGATCAGTACATTCCTCCAATTCATTGCTATTCTTACAAAACACTGGTATGATTTTCATGTTCTAAAGATCATGTTGATATTGGAAGTCTTAATTTTTTATCCACAAATTGGATTTTTTTCTCTCTTTAATTTCAGGGCTCTATTGAAGAAATCTGTGAAACAGAAGACAGTGTGAATAATCCAATGGATTTAATTAAGTGACTACTCTTTTATCACAAGAATCTATGTACAGAAACTATCATGTCTTATATTTATTATGATTGTAATAAAATAATTTATTTCTCAATTTTTAATACTGAACATTCATAGAAAATTACATAGAAAATTCATCTTTAAAATTAACATGATTAATATACATACATTTTTATTTTGGGCCTTTGAATCCAACCTCTGAAATATAGACTAGTGAGGAAGACAAATGTACACCAGAATGATAAATCACAACCCAAAGTGTTAGCAGTTTGATATCACTGTGAATCTTCCAATCCAGTGTTGCCTAACCCTTTTCTGTTCCACTTACACACTGAGAAATAAACATACTCTGGTATGAATCTGAGACATTTGGCAATCTATAGAGTAGGACTGACATTTTATAAACCTGAAAATTATAGCAGCAGAGAGCATTCGTGTTGAGTGCTAGGCCAAAGTTAACTTAACGTGGGAATGTATCAGTTCTGCTTAAAGACACGGAAAGGACACCAAAGCACAGTTGGAACATAAAAAAACAGTTATGTACATGAATTCTATACTCTATGATCTCTTCTTCTGTCTTTAGCTAGCAATTGGCCACTACCAAAATGGTCCATCACGTACCATTTTTGTAAGAGACCCACTGATTTTAAAAATGAATTCAGTTTTCACCCATCACGCAAAGAATTTTAACAAAATGCAAATACAATATATAAGATTTTTAACAAATAAATAATAATAAATAAATTGTAGAAATATTTTTTTATTAACTGCGCAAGTGCAGAATGTTTTGTTGCCTCAACAACAGTAGGTGCTGCGGGATTTCGGACTTGCTCTATGATGTTCTTCCATGTTTTACGATCCATAGCGACAGTCCTGGCCTGGTTAAGGTTGAGACATCAGCTCTTCAGGTCGGCTTCCATCTGCTTGGCCCACGTTTTTCTAGGCACAATCCTTTTAATCTCCATTGGGCGGGTCATTGTCTCCAAAGGAATCTGGATGGTATTCTGCTCGGCGATGACTGGTTGCTGTTGACGTTTTGCATGGATAGTGTCATTAGTGATGCAGTCGCAAAGTGAGACACCCAAGATCTGCCGCAAGCATCGCATTTGGAATCGCAGTTTGCTCAAATCAATTTTGAGGCAGGTCCATGTTTCCAATCCATAAAAAAGAATGGACAGAATCAGAGTATGGAAGAGTCAAATTTTGGTCTTCGTGTAAATGTTGGTCTTCTTCCACAAGCACAATTTGAGCAAAATGAATGCAATGGGTGCCTGTCCAATTCTGCTGTGGATCTCTGCAGTGGATGCCATTTTTTTCTCTAGGACTGGCGACCCAAGATATTTGAAGTCCTCCACTTGCTCGATCTGGATGCCCTCAAGATAGACTGTGGCCTGCGACCCATCCGTTATCAGGACCTTCATCTTGTCCGCGTTGATCTTCAAGCTGTATGGCTGGGCGATGTGGGCAATGTCACAAATAATGTACGTGGCCTCAGCATCATTATCTGCGAAGCTAGCACTATCATCAGCGAACTCAGGTCTGTTGCTGAATGCTTTCTGCATGATGGCATCAACCATGATGTTGAAAAGTAGCAGTGAGGCTATGTCCCCTTGGCAGACTCCAATTTGGATGGTAAACTCCTCAGACAGATCACTCCGAATGCACACCTGGCTGAGGAGAGTGATAACTTTTTGAGGCACGTGTTCGACCTCCAACGATTTCCACAGAGCGGGTCTTTCGACACAGTTTAAAGTGGACTTGAAATCAATAAATACAACAAAAGGCTGCATATTAAGCAAAGCCCAAATGTTTGAGTCCAAGTCAAAATTTTGTTGTGAAACAAATTAGGAAGTACAAGGGAGTTCAAGTGTTTGCTTACAATTTTGTTACTGCAGCTGAAATTAAGTACAGAATTCAGGTATGTAACTGCCTTTAATGAATTGTTTACAAATTACGTAATAAATAAAATAAATAACATTCATTCAAATTTATCTCACACACAGCCAGCATATGTGCATATTTCATGCTTTTTGAAAATGTAAAATGATGTATGTACAAAACTGGATAGATAGTGCCTTCAAAAAGTTCCAGGAGTAAGTGCATTCCAAAATACCAGTGGCACAATCTCTAGGGAAACTATGAGATAATTTATTTAAAACGTAGTCTTATAGACAGCCTGCGAATGGTTTTGTACAGTCAACCAAAGGAAATAATCCACACGAGTTTAATACTTAATATTACATTTCATGCTAATGTGTTGTTTAAATAGCTTTTTTAATTATAATCATTTAAATTTAATAATCTTAATAATGTTAACTCTAAATGTAATATTAAATTATTAAAAATAAATTAATGTTGAAATGGTAAAACTTAGAGTAAAATTCAAGTGTGGATTATTTCCCTTTGATGACTGTACAGTTTTGTATAGTACACAGATACTAGCGACACTGTTCTCATTTTTGTTTACACTATAAAAATCAACCATCAAGTTTTGTATTAACTATGGCAAAATTACTAAGAAAACTGATTTCATAGAGGGAGCAAGATATTCGAATGATATTCACATTTCAAGAATGGGCATAGTTGCTGGAAGGCTATCCCAGAGAAGGACATTCCACTACAAGCATTACCAACAAAAAAAGTTGAATCTGTATGCTCGTTGCCAGCCTATAACTGCTGAAGGAGTATCAAAATGTTTGCCGAAAAGATTGATATTAGTGTAATAAGCGTTCACTAAACTATTTTCTGCTACGTGACAATACACCAACGCGTTTGTCAATTCTTGGCCATCAGCTTTTGGAAAAAGAAAAAGGACATCACCATACACCCTACGTATTCACTTGATCTGGCTTCTGACGACTTCATGCTTTTCCCCAAACTTAATTCCGTGTTAAAAGGAAAGAATTTTGAAGATGTCGAAAGTGGCTGCCATTCTGAAAGGGATTTCATCCGTAACTTTCAAGGGGGCTTTGAGAGCCTGTACAAATGTTGTATGCAGTATATACAAAATCAAGTCAATAGACCATTATCTAAAATTGTTCAAACAAGCCAGCTATTTCAAATAGAATAAAGGTGATTTAAGAGTTTTTACTCCTAGAATAGTGACACTTGTAACTGGAAGGGGAAAATTATGAGGACGAGTCAAAAAGTATCTATACTTTCACCAAAATACATCTTCAAGGTTGTCATATTGCCTTTTGCACTTGAGTGCTTACAGTTGGTAAGACTGTGGTCACGTGTGCAAAATTTGATCTTGATCACATCATTTGCCTTCCAGCGGAGGATGTGAAATGTTGGAAAACAAGCTGAAGCCAGCCATTCTCAACAAACGCCGAGGTCTATTGTCGAAAATAGTGCTGTTATTGCAAGACAACGCCAGCTCAGACACGACTCCCCACACCATTCAAACCATCAACAAGTTAAATTATGAGGAACACCCTCTACATTGCAGATCTCACTCCCTCACACTTTCCTCTGTTTGGGCCGCTCAAGGATGCTTTGCAAGGTCTTTGATTTTCTGCGTATGCAGGGAGCAGTGCAAAAGTGGCTTTGCAACCAACCGAAAACCACCTTGGAAGGAAAAGACAAGCTTGTGGACCGCTGGACCAAGTGCATTGACAAGGGAGGTGACTATGGAGAAAAATAATGTACACATTGAAATAAGTGTAAATAAATTGTAGAACGAAAAGTGTAGGTAATTCTTGACTCACCCTCGTACATGTTGGCGAGGGTATAAATATCCGAGTGTATGAATCTCCTTGCCATGTGACAAGTGTTCAGGGTTGTGGCGTTATTATTATTATTTTTATTATTATTATTATTATCATTATTATTATTATTTTATGTGTGTGCATTCCTCTGGAACACTGGAAGATAATATCAACATTCAATTTAGGATTGTCTTGACAAGACAAAAATATTATCAATAGGAATTTTGCCTGAAGTAGAGAGTTATGTCTGGCATAAATTATAATTATCTTATATTCAAGGTGAAAACAATATGGACAACTTCGGGAGGTGATTCCTCACAAGTAACGTAACAAAAAAATTCCTATCAACATATGTCCAGAAATGCATAGTTTCCGTGAAAATGGCAATAATAGTATGCACAATATCATGCCCCCATTACAAATACAGAATTACTTTGAGTAATCGTCGAGCAGCGGAGATAGAGTGGTATTCATATCAGGGTAACAAGCAGAGATGGTCTTCACATACTAAGAAGCACGTGGGAATGGTCGAAAGTCGGCCCATTTCTGCATTAATGTTCAACGATACCTCAACAACTTCTTCCCTGGATGATGGATAGGACTGTTGCATGGCCCACTTGCTCACCTGACTTAAACCCCCTTAACTTTTACTTGTGAGGACACGTCAAGACACTTGTTGTGTAGGCCAAGCCAGTTCCTTATATGGAGACACTTGAACAGTGTGTAAATGCAGCCTGTGACGCTATTCGCGTACAGGCTGGAACGTTCAAACGAGTGCAGCAATTAAAAATGTGACGTGTAAACTCTTGCATTGCATCCCAAGGAGGCCACTTCAAACATCTTTTGTAATGTTGATACAATATTACTGCCACAGTAATGTCATATTCTGTTCTAACAAGGAGAGGCTATGATGTTGGCATAACAGATTTAGTTGGGACTTGGCATATAGGTAGAGGGTAGAGGACTGCACCGGCGTGTTTCGCTCCTCAAATTCACTCGAGCGTCCCAGACTTGATCGTAGTACGCTCGTTGTAAGCTACCGCCTGGAGTTGGGCTTTGCTGCTAAATGCAACAGTCCACTACTTGCAAGGGGGGTTATAAATCTTGTTGCAAAGTTCCAAATTGCCAAAATACACTCAAAAAGATATTAAATAAACTATAGAAATTTAATATTATTTTCGGGGTATAAAAATAGGTAAACAAAATTTTTATCCCTCTCCTAAGGGATAAAGTTTAAACCATAAAACCTACGTATATTCACAGTTGAATAACAAGAATCACTTTTTTTAGGGAAAAATTTTTCCAACTAAAAATTTATAAGTTTTTTGCAATAAATACTTGTTTGTAAAAGGAATAACGAATACACGAATCTAGAAGCTTGCGATCGGCTTCGTTTGAACATTTAAAACAGTTCATCCCACTGCCCACTTCCTCCCTTCATGGGATAAACAGAACCGAGCGAACGACGCTCGGAATATCCTATCCCATACCGTTGGTAAATCTGACAGAGTCTTTTTCGCTCGTTCTATCACGACCATTCGCCACCTAGCGGATTTTATAGTATGTTTTTCTGCCAAGCGAAAAATGTGTGAATGCAGTCCTCTAGTAGAGGATCTTTGCTTGCGTATATGTGCACAGCCATAGTGTGCAATATTCAGCCTTTCGCGAGATAATTTATTTAATTTTTCAATTCCAAAAATTATTTTGGAGTGATGTGAATAAATGGGCTCCAAAAGTGAGGTGACCCACCGTGAGTTGATAAGAAGGGCCAATGACAATCGACCATACCATGGCATGATTGCATGGACAAATACCTGGTCGTCTTTTCGGCCAGTGCATTTGCGTGTAGCTCGTTCATTTCTCTTTTGATTACTGCTTGAGGTACGCGTTTCCTGAGTCTGCGAAAGTAAACTTCTGGTAAAATGTCGAACAATGAGGACAGTTCTCATTCATTTGTTGCACTTGTTGTAGAAAAGTATTGTGATTTCCCTTTTACTAAGATAAATATCACTTTGGAGATTGCATTTGATAAATATATTATAAATGTTTTCAAAATAAAAATTGTGTATTTTTAAATGTGTATCATTTATTGAAAATGAAATAATGTTGATGGTTTCTTTTATTAGTCTTTTTTTGTAATTTATTTCTTTACTAATGATTTTGGCTTTGTTCCAATCTGGATTATGATTTTGGCTAATGCACTTAGAAACAAGGATAAAAATAATCATCTAGTGAACCACTGCATTAGCCAAAATCATAATCCAGATTGGAACAAAGTCAAAATCATTAGTAAAGAAATAAATTACAAAAAAGACTAATAAAAGCTCCAAACCATCTATAGAAATTACTACTAAAACTTTAATATCCCTTCCCTTGCACTCAACAATCCAATACCATTATCCTGTTCACAACAATCAAACTAATAACAATATCTCCTCAGTTTTAATATCACACATTGTATATGATTTCATTGTTTTGTTTTATTATTATAACATTCTATTATAATGTTTTTAACTGAAATTTCATTCAAAAAGTTTATAAACTGAAGATGGGATAAAAATCCTGAAAACGTTTTTTTTTAAATACATTTCAATTTTGTCATCTATGTTTCTACGGAACATCGGACTTTCATCATAGATCTTCACACATTTCTCCATAAGACCTTCTTTTCATCTGTGTTTCATCTATATACGCTCCACAAGACCTTTGTTTAAATTGTATTTCGTCCACTTCAACCTTTGCATTTCTCCATTGGGTGACTTTTATTTACTGTTTTTATTATTGATTTTATTTATATTTCTTTTAATTAAATGGAGTTTTTATTTTTTAATTAATATACTATAAAAAAAGAAACTTGAAAAGTAAATAAAAATTTATTAATAAGGAATGAAAAAAAAAACAAAACAGTTTTGCAGAGTTCTGAAAAAAATTTCCTGGCTGGAATTTGAGCCAACTAGCTATGGGATGCCGAGCGCATGCTTTACCATTGCGGTACCGCTGCAGCATATATGAGGTCCAACGCTTCAGGCTCCCAACTTTCAGGTCAATTATCTTTCGAACGGCTGAATAGTGTGCGCTATGGCTGTGCATACATACCTAGATGCCAAATCCCACTTGAAATTATTATGCCAACGTCATAGCCTCTCCTTGTAAATGCTCTATTACAGACAAACCTGAAGTTTGTCCCTATTGTTTTATGGTGCCCGGCACGAAAGAAAAAGGAAACTGGCGCATGTGTAAATGCAAAAAACTCGTTCAACCAATCAGAAACGGGCTAGAAAAGGGGTATTATTAATTCCTGGCATCAGTAGCAAGTAATGCTCCGATTCCTGTCCGTTTCTGATTGGTAGAACGAGTTTTTTTCATTTACACATGCGCCAGACATAATGTAATTTTAGTTCACCTTGCATAATGTAATTTTAAAAAATGATCCTTTTGAAACAGACATAAAAATTACATCTGAATAACTCTATATTTAATACAAATATTTAATCCCTGAGTATTTGGCATTTAAACTACGATAATAAAACTTAAAGATGCTCCATGTACATAAAAAAAAAAGAAATTATTTCTCAATGCACAGTAAAAATTTCTAGTACCTTCCGTGTCATATTTGATATGATGTACCTCGAATGCGTATTTGATATGATGTTTCTTAAATTACATGTACAACAACTCTTATGGAAAAAGGCAATTACCGGTATATGAAAATTTGTAAATTACCATATAAATGAAGAATTAAAAAAAAATAAATCATTACAATCAAATATCACTTTCTTAGATACCAACCACTTCCCAGGTGCACTGAAACTTTTTTTTTAAATAATGAAATTTTAAATAATGATTGTATTTACATATGACTTTGACAATGAAGATGATTGAGCAGTAAAGGTTCCCACTATAAATATTTTTCCCCATCCAATCTTCATGTAACATCTAACGAGTGATTTATTTCTTTAGCTTGACATTCAGCTTCCATACGTCTGTAGGGTGGATGGAAAAAAGCAAGAAACAAACAAGAGGAAAATACAGATATACCAGCCAGGACTAGAGTTGACACTAAAAGTGAAAAAAAAAAAAACAAAAGGAAAAAAAAAATTGGTACATTATAAAAAAGAAACATGAAAAATTACTATACTAATGAACTAATTGTCAATTACTATTTTAAAATCGAAAAATAAGGGGACAGGTAAATAATACAACATGCCAGAAACTGTGAATAATAGGACCAGAGATATATGAGGTATGTACAAAAAGTATCAGACCTTTATTTTTCCTGGCTAAACAAATGAATCGTGGGTTTTCTCCTTTGCCGACAAGGTGTAGGTGACCTTCATCCGCATGCGTGCAGTTGGTCACGTATGCAGAGCTCATGAGTTGCTGCCTGACATCGTGAGTGTAGTATACGTGTGTCGTTTTTTCGATTTTCTCGAAAGGCCAAACCATCAACAAAGAGTACTATCTGACAGTCCTTCGTCGCCTTCGTGATGCTGTACGACAGAAACGACCCGACATTTGGGCAATAGGAACCTGTTCGCTCCATCACGACAACGCACCCGATCATTCATCGCATCTCATTCAGAAGTTCCTGGCCAAACACAACACTCCTTTGATGCGTCAGCCTCCTTACTCCCTATGGAGGCTCCATGTGACTTTTGTCTGTTCTCCAAGCTCAAAACGCTGCTAAAAGGAACCCGATTTCAGTCACGAGAAGATATGCAGAAAACGACAGTGGAGCCATCCACCATTCCCAAATACGCCTTCCAAAGATGCTTTCAACAATGGCGGGAGCAGCGGGATAAGTATGTGTAGTCCCCAGGAGAGTACTTTAAGGGTTTTAATGTTTAAATCCTACAGGTGAATAACTTTAGTTTTCCCGGCTAAAGGTCCGATTTTTTTGTACATACCTTGTAGAGACAAGCAAAACCATTATTCCATTTGTACAATTTTTAATGAATCAACAAGCCATTAAAAATTATACATGTGGAATAGTGGTTTTGTTTGTCTCCTTATCTTCTAGAGAAAGAGGAGAGGGGAGGAGGTAAAAATCTTATGTAATCTGCACATTAGCCCCAAGGCTGAACTTTTCATTCCATCTGAATGTTCAATACAGTGTAAGTAGGATTCGGATTTTGCATATAATGCATATTTTTTCCCAAGCTAGTATCTCATTTAAATGATGTTTGATACACTCTGGAACTCGTAGGCTAAGTTTTATTGTGCATATAAATGCATATTTCTGCCTTTAGCACGTAATTTTTGGGCAGTCATCATGTCAACATGCTCCATACATTCCTCTTTCTTCACGTGTTCAAAGAACGCCTAGAATTTGTACAACCAACAACAGCACACTAATTTGGCTTTGCTCATTACTGACTCGTTACATAAAGCAGATCATGAGTGAGGACATCTGCATTGCACATCTGTGATGTTGTAATGGCGACGAAGTCCTAATTTCCAGTGGATAATTATTCTGAACTGGTCCTTAAATTACCAGTATACACTACAATATTAATGTTAAAATATGATAAATCCCTCAACATTTGACTGGCAATTAGATTTATCCAAGTAGTTCTATCTTTTTTTTTTTTTACATTTATTATGTTTTAGCATAATATTTTCATTTTGTACTTTTTAACTTTAGCTATGTCATATGACTAAATTTACAAAGTAACAACACTATATGAGGGTCACTTACAAAGTCATGGCAACTATTTTTCTGCAGGCAAATATATATATATATATATATACAGGATGTCTCAGAATTTATTGTACAAACTTCTAGGGGAGTTAGTATGAGTGATTCTAAGCATAAAAAAGTTCATATGAACATGGGTCTGAATTTGAACGATAACTGAGATATGAACAGAAATAAAAATGCCGCCACCAAGATCAACAAGTGAATAACTCAGGTTCTGTAAAGCCTAGATTAATGATATTTGGGGGAATAACAGGGTACATAAGACTGTGTATACCATTAAAATTTGATCGAATTCCAACAAGAAGTTTCCGAGTTACTCATTCAACATCATAACACGTACTCACTTGTGAGTACTAACTAGCATTTGTTACAATTTTGACTGTGTAACTCAGAAACTTCTCGTTGGAATTCAGTCAAATTTTAACGGTATACAC
The DNA here is from genome assembly GCA_023313115.1 of Rhysida immarginata. Taxonomy (NCBI): domain Eukaryota; kingdom Metazoa; phylum Arthropoda; class Chilopoda; order Scolopendromorpha; family Scolopendridae; genus Rhysida; species Rhysida immarginata. The sequence continues at coordinate 169,496 of JAHWFO010102604.1, forward strand.
AGTCTTATGTACCCTGTTATTCCCCAAAATTTCATTAATCTAAGCTTTACAGAACCTGAGTTATTACCTTGTTGATCTTGATGGTGGCATTTTTATTACTGTTCATATCTTAGTTATCGTTCAAATTCGGACCCATGTTCATGTGAACTTTTTTGCTTAGAATCACCCATAATAACTCCTCTAGAAGTTCGTACAATGAATTCTGAGACACCCTGTATATGAAAATACACAATGTACTTTACCAATAATGTCTGTTACATGGATTACCCAGGAGGTATTGTAGACAAGGGAGAAGAGTAAAAATAAAATACAAAAAATCATCTACTGTAACAATAATGTTAAGCATAATTGATGAAAATAGGAAAGAAAATTCCACAGCCTGGGTTCGAACCAAGAACCTTCTGCTCACCGTGCAGATGCACCAACCAATTGTGCCATTTTTATCAATTATTTCCTATTTTCATCAATTATTTAAACATCTGAGGTTTGGCGTGAGAAAAAATCCTCTTTAGATCATTCTTTACTTACTTTAAGCAAAAATTGTCTGCACGCACATTAACGCATTAAGAACCTTCGAAGTAATCTCCAAGGCAATTAACTGTTCACTGCCAACGATGAGGACTACCACCAACTGTTCCATTGTCCAATCTGGTAACCTCACGTTACACCGTGTGGGCAATGTCTTCTCGTCTAAGGAAGCATCTCCCATGCAATAGAGCTTTCAATTTCGGTATCAAATCAAAATCGCATGGTGAGAGATCAGATTAGTAGGGGAGACTATTCTGTATTTTCATATGTATATTATGAAATGTTTGCATAACAACACATTTACCTGGAAAAAAAAATAGTTCCCATGACTTTATAAGTGAATCTCGTATTCTCCCTCATTTTCAATGACTTTTGCCTATCACTTCTACCATTTTTTTTAACTCCACATTTGAAGATTGGTTTGGTTTGGTTTGTTTGGTATTAACGTCCTTTTCAACTGCTATGGTCATTTCAGGACGGCGTTATAGGGGCCACAAATTTTGCCTCGCAAGGGTTCTTTAACGTGCAGCCGGCAAACGACTACACGGGACCAACGGCTTTACTTCCCTTCCGAAAGAAGTGCGTGATCTCAGGATTTCCCCCTGAAAAATCCTCGTCGTCCTCGGCCGGGATCGAACCCGCGTACTTGGGCATCAGAGGCAATCACGCAACCGCTGAGCCACACTTGAAGAACTAGGCCAGCTTACAAGTGGGAGATATTTTAGCCTGTCCAAGAATGTTAATTTTTCACCTCCAAATTTTCACTTTCCTGCCAAAACAAGTTTAATTTAGCCTGATCCCTCCCAAGAGAAAATCCTTTATACACTCCTGGTTGAAAAGAATGTTTATTCAGAAATTCTGGAAGTACTTCTAGGAAGCAAATCTGTGATCAACATATTAAAGACACTCCCTTTATCCCTCCAAAGCTTCTATATCTTTGTATTTTAAAGTTCATAACTGTTGAGCATAAAATTCAATGAAATTAAAGTTGCTCTCAACAGAAGCAAGTAATAAGAAATTATAGTGGAAGCCCTTTTTTACCCCTTTGGGGTATAGTGGAAGATTAATTGCTCTCATCTAATTTTTTTTTTTACCCCTTTTATCCACACATTTTAACCCCCTCCTTTTTTTTTTTATCAAAAAAATTGATTTCCTCAGATGTAGTATTTAGAAAATGGAAAATAACTCTCCCTTCTTTCATTTCTCATCATTTCTGATCACATACCATACAATGCCATTTAAAAATGTTAATAATTTTACAGACCATGTTATCGCTGTCCTCACAACCCTGGCCCCACTGGGACAATTTGGCCCAAACTTCATAATAATACAGATATTATCTAGATGAATCAGCATACCGAATTTCACTCCTTTACTTCTAACTTCCACCCATGTGACTCAGATCCCAGTGGGCCAATCGAAACAAAATTAAATGGTGCAGTACAACATGACCAAGTAGTAAGAAATGTAGAAAATACAAAGGGGACAGACATGGTAAAACCAATAAGTAGTTCCATTCTTCTGCTACTTAAGGAATAAGAACTGGAATTAATGCCTCAGGAGAAGGTAAAGATATTGCATGAAATTATGGCAGGAAAAATTTCCATAATTCCAGTTCTTATTTATTACTTTTTTATGAATTTCCATCAGCTTTCTGATAGTTTGGAAAAGAGAAATTGCCAATCTGCTAGCTAAGTGCCTGCCCTATCATTGGGCATCTATATTGACACCTTATACTCTATAGATCTTGAAGACAGCCTTGCGGTACTGTGTCCACAGCAGTTGGTCCACAGTGGCCCAGCTGGTAGAGACGATGAGCTGGACACTCAAGGTCCTTGGTTCGAAGCCAGGTCATAGAATTTTTCCTTCCGTTGTTTTCATGCAATATATATGCTCTCAACATTTCAGCATGTTAAGTTGATAGAAGTTTAGAACTTCATTTGACAGGTAGATATCTTGATGGAAAATAAAAATTTCCTTCAACAGAAATAGCTATAATATGTGAAAAAGTAATTACCATTCATATTTAGAGGGGTAATATTATTGTATCCGTCAATGGTACAAGTTTCAACTTTCCTATCATGATATGATAAAGGTTGGCCTAAAGCTGTTGAAATAAGTATGAAGATTATTCCTTGAATCTGTCTAGAAATGAAAGAAAATTAGGTTACACAAATATTACAAATGCATAAGCAAAATACATATATTGGTAACGATTTACTAACCCAGAAATCACTATTAAGCCTGAACTTAAAGCTTCGTTTACAGGGAAAGAGCATTCGACACTCAATTCCAAGCAAACTGGATAAGCGGCAAAAGCAAAAAATCCAAATATTGCACACACTATGACTGGAGACAGATTCTTGTCGAAGTTCAAAGTCTAAGAATTGGAGCAAATAAAACATAAATAATAATAATATTGAACGCTGATCAGGAAATATTCTACATGAAAGTTGATCAATTTTTTTTATTTTTTACATTTTTAACTTGCAGTGGCTAGAAAGAGCATGTTTTTATCTTTCAAAATTATACAGGGTGTAACAAAAAGGTACAGCCAAACTTTCAGGAAACTTTCCTCACACGGAGAGGAAGAAAATTTGTTGTACGAGGTCTGTTCAAAAAATAACGGAACTTTTTTAATTACACAACAACGGATTGTCGTAGCGACGAGTGGTTGGCAGCACTGCAATTGTCATATCCTTCCACCTAATGGACTATTTAATAGTTTTTACATATAGTTTAGTTTTCGAGTTATTGCCATTTGACTCCAACGTGTTTCAGTGTTCGTGTCGATTTTTGCAATGTCCGATTTACGAGAGCAACGATGCAATGTGAAATTTGTGTGAAACTGGAGAAACATTCACAGAATTGCAAAAAGAGACTACTGTTGTGGCAAGATAATTCATGGTTTCTTCATCATGACAATGCACTTGCCTCCTCAACCTTGTTAATTCACCAGTTTTGTGCCAAAAATCAGATGACTGTCCTCTCCTAGCCTCCCTATTCCCCATACATAGTTCCTTGTGACTTTTTCTTGTTTCCAAAATTAAAATCAGTGCTGAAAGGACATTATTTCAATTCCATTGATGGCATTAAGAAAAATTCGTCACTGGCATTGAAGGTTATTACAAAAGAAGCTCTCCAGGACTGCATGGTAAAAGTGGGAACACCACTGGAATAGGTGTGTGAATAGAGGAGGGGAATACTTTGAAGGAGACAAAGACCAATAAGCTGTTTTTTAGATTAAAAAAAAATTTAAAAAAAAAATTTGGTTATTTTATTAAACAGATTTCATATGGGAATGGGCCCGGGAAAGCTTTATTTCCTTATTGGAACTCATTTTCTACAACTCCTCATTAATTACATTACTCATGGGAAACACACTGGAACAGAATGTACCAGCATACCACATGAAACTTTTTCTAGAAAATAATGTTCAAAATGGCCTCTGTTAGCATGGATACATGCATCAACCTGCTGTTGCATTGAATCCTGGATGCGCTGATGTATCCCTGGAGAATTGCATATTGTTTTGCAGCCTTATATAATACGGGCACAAAAACTCCCTGCAGGGTTCCATACACAAGAGCTTTCAAATGTCCCCACATATAAAAGTCTAGTGGGTTTAGGTCCAGAGAATGTGGAGGCCAAAAAATTGGTCCACCTCTACCTATCCAGACTCAAGTTCATATAACATATTTTGCTCTTCTACATGTGAGGAATGTTTCCGGAAAGTTTGGCTGTACCTTTTTGTTATAGAGTCAGAGTCATAGCGAGGAGAGGGGACTCAGAGCCCAGCCCAGGGTCCCTGCATAAGAATACATTAAGAGAGCACAATTTGCCCAGGGCCCAACTTTACTAAGCTATAGCACTGTACACTGTAGTTTAATTTCTGACTCACCTCTCCTAATCAATGAGAAACCTTAAAAATTTTTGTTCATAGAAAATTTAGTGAAAATTGCTTAATGATTAAATAGGTAAACTGAAAAATTGTACTTTTATATGAACTAGACATAGAGTAATAACACCAGTAAGAATTTAAAATTTGACAGAAACAAACACAAATTGTACAGCAGAACATGGATAGTACAAATCAGCTGGGGGACAAAAATTTTTTTCGTAATAGCAGAGTTCTGTATTAATCAGGAAGAGAAGAAAAAAAAAATGAAAACATGTATGCTTTTTTGCTGATAGATTATATTATTTGATTGTACAGTATTTGCAGTAGCCTATTACAGTACAGAATAATAAATCAGTTGATAAAAGAAAATATTCTAAAACGGTCCGTTTTTTATGACAGTTAGTGAGTTTCCTAATAATAATGTCGTTAACTTTAAAATACAAATTAAATTCTTCATCGGTAACTTCACTTTCAGTGAGTAATAAAGTTTTAATTTGCTGGAAAGTTTGTTTAACTCTTTCAATGAAAGAGCTTCTTGCTCCTGTTTGCCTACCTCATCATCATTCTCCTTGGATCTGCCATCTTGGTTTTTGCGGATCTGTTCTATAATGAAATTGGTAGAGACTTTCAACACAATAACAGGAGAACAGAGTTTCCGAGTAGTTTCGCCTTTTATTCCCGACCTTATCAAGGATATACGCTAGAGGCTTCATGTCCTTATATACAGAAATATAGAATAATAGAATAATTTGATTGGGTAAAATACAACAAATGGCATGACAGAGTCAATGAGTAATATAGTCTGTGTACAATGACTGGATAAAGGTAGAAACTAAATAAACAGCATAGGTGTACGCTGATTGGTTAAGAGATTGGGTACAATAAAGGATAGAAATACACTAGCTGGATGAAAGCAGAGAAATAACAATTGGATAATAAAATAACAGACTAATAAGGATAATAAAATTTATAACTGTAAAAAGACATAAGGAACAGTTGATACATAAAAAATATCAAGAAAATGAAAACACAAATTAAGAAAAAAGGTACACGTATTACAGTAAATCTGAGACAGAATTAAGAATAGAAAAAAAATGTCGAAACCAGTTTGACAGTTAAGGAGGAGGTCTGGAGAGGAGTTCTTGGCTTTAAAAATTTCTATAGATTCTAGAATTGCGGTCTTGAAAGGGTTGTTACAAAAGTGGAGAATGGAGATCGCTTCTTCATGTTTCTTGGGTGCGTATCCAGTAATGGTGAGGTGGTTAGTATAATGGGATTTGTCATCTTTCTTCTGGTAAGAGGCTACATGCTCTTTAAAACGGACGACAAACCAATGTAAAACTTGTCGCAATCCACAATTTAAATAATATACTCCAGAACAGGAAAAGTTAACGATGTTAATTTGGGTGGACGGGTTTAAGGTATGAAAACAAGGGGTGGAAGAACGGAAGGAAATCTGGAGGCCAAACGAAGAAAGGAAATTAGTTAGGCGGGAGAGATGGGGACCAAGAAAGAGTAAGGAGACCCATTTCTTGGGCGAGAACAGGTCTGAAGGTTTGGGGTTTAGGAGAATGAGTTTTCTGCGACGAAGTAGGCGGGAAAAGGTGGAAGAAGAGTAGCCGTTTTTGAGGCAAGGGAGAGGATAATGCGGAATTCAGAGGCACGAGGAAGAGGGGAACGAGAGCAGTAAGGAAGCAGAGAGAGGCATGCTTATGGGTAGAAGGGTGCGATGAAGTATAATGGGTTAAGTTAGCAGATGTGGTGGGTTTGTGGTACACAGAGAAAGAGAAACAGTGGGTAAGGGGGTCATTAGTGATGAGAACTTCGAGAAAAGGGATAGACATCTTAACTTCGGGTTCAAAAGTGAACTGGATTTGGGGGGAGAAAGAGTTAAAGATGTTCGAGATAGCAGCAGGCAAGTTGGAATGGGCATAGAATACAATTAGGATATCATCAACATAGCGAGAGTAAGAAATGATAGTGGACTTAGAGAGGAGGGGGGAAACAAAGGCGAGATCAAGGTGTTGTAGGAAGACTCGAAAAGGATGCTGCTAAAGGGCAACCCCAGTCCTAAACTGTGTCTGGGACAGAGACGTTAGTGTATAAATTAGTGATGTCAAATGACCTAAGGAAATGAAAATCATTTGTGTGGAAAGAAAAAAGTTTTTCTGTGAGGGCAAGAGAGCTCTGAACATTGTAGGTATTAGGTATGAGATTAAGGTTGAAGAGGAAAGAGGAGAGAGGTTTATCAACAACATGGGCAGGGGCAAGGGAATAGTTAACAAATGGACATATGGGGTTATTCAGCTTATGGATTTTAACAGTCATTAAGAGTGGTGGATGGGAGTTGGGAGGAATAAGGCGGCGGAGATGCTAAAAATGGGGGGGAAGCGTTTACAGACCTACTTAACTGTCAAACAAATTTCGACATTTTTTTATATTCTTAATTCTGTCTAACAAGGAGAAGTCGCAGTCTGGGAAATGAATTTTGGAATCAAACTTTGTGTAGTGGTAGTTTACCTTTTATGTGTTAATATGATAAAATATTAGCGCGCACTATTCAGCTAACTCCGAAAAAAATGGATTCAAAATTTTCATACCTAGTATATAATAAAAAACGCTCGAATAGAAAAATGAACGCTTGAACCCGAAACCATACCAGAAGTCAGCACCGGAGGCCAGCGTGCTACCGACTCGACTACTCGGCAACTGACGTGTTTGCACATTTTTCTATTCGAGCGTTTTTTATTATATACCAGGTATGAAAACTTTGAATCCATTTTTTTTTCGGAGGTGGCTGAATAGTGCATGCTAATATTTTATCATATTAACACATGAAGGGTAAACTACCACTATACAAAGTTTGATTCCAAAGTTCATTTCCCTGACCGCGACTTCTCCTTGTCAGATTTACTGTAATACTTAATTTGTATTTTCATTTTCTTCACATTTTTTTATGTATCAACTGTTCCTTATGTCTTTTTACAGTTGTATTTTCCTTATTAGTCTGTTATTTGACATCCAATCGTTATTTTTCTGCTTTCATCCAGTTAGTGTATTTCTCTCCTTTATTGTATCCAATCAATGTACACCTAACTATTATTTAGCTTCTACCTTTATCCAGTCTTTATACCCAGACTGTATTACTCATTGACTTTGTCATGCCATTCGTTGTTTTAAATCCAATCCCCTATATATATATTTTTTTTCCCCCAAAGAAAACGATTAACACTAACACAGGGAGGCACACAGTTACAGGTGTAGAAGATCTATGATGAAAGTTCGTGTAACATTTCTCCACAAGATCTTCGTTTCTTCTGTGTTTCATCTACATAAGCTCCACAAGACCTTTGTTTCAATTGTGTTTCGTCCTTCAACCTTTGCATTTATCCATTGGGTGACTTTTTTTCATTGTTTCTATTATTAATTTTATTTATTTTCTTTTAATTAAAATAGAGTTTTATTTATTTTTTAATTAATATACGAGGGTTGGGGCAAAAGTCATGGCAACTATTTTTTTTTCTCAGAGCTAAGGGATGGTATCATAAAATGTCATATGTCTCAAGGAAGCTGTGACTGGTAGTATGTTTCCACAACATTAGATGGCTCCATGAGTTCCTGATGCTGCGCAGAGAGCAATGTTAAATCAGTTCTTAGTCAACCGCCGTGCAAGGTGGATGTTACCCGAGTTGAACAACGCTCGTATATCAAAACAGTCGTTCTCTATTTTGATTTCTGTTACTTATTCTGGAATAATCATGTTCCAGAATAAATTTTACAGAAGCATGAAACGTATGAAACATTACAGGCTTCATGATTCCAGAACATGAAACCTGTAATGTTGTCAACTACCTTAATAAACATGAGAAGCAAAGTGTTGGCGTGTTGTTAAATGTCCGTACATTTCGTCCATTCCTTGTCCTTTCATCTGTATATTTCACATCTTCCACCCATGCTTGAATTCTAATAAAAAAAAAAATAGTTGCCATGACTTATGCCCCAACCCTCATATTTTATCACAACTCCTACTCTTATATAATAATTTGAAAATGGAAATTGTATTGTTGTTCTTTATTTTTTGCAAGCTTCTACTGTCTGGTGTAGACAGTTTTTTTTTTTGGCGCTGAGATGACTAGCCCCAATCACTGAACTTTATATTTATTCATCTTGCCTATCAGCATTATGGCTTTGCTTCGAGTTCTCCAGCTTCCCGTGCACGAGTGCACCGTGAGTGCCTGATGTCGTCATGGGTTCGGCCATGGCTACCAGCTTCATCGTTTCACCGTCCCTGAACGGATTGGAACCGGGTTCCATCATTCTTCATCCGGTGTCCCTTTCACTCTGCCATGATATTGTGTACTGATTTTGATTTGTTTTTTCTTCCTCGCCAGTGTCGCCTTTGTTCTCCTCCCAGGTATCCTGCCCAGGCCTGGTTTAGGTTAAGCTTACCCTTACTTTCGTACTAATATTTATTTAACCCCCTGTTTCTTTTTTACCTTTTATTAATATTATTAGTAGTAGTAATACTCTTTTATTTTTACCCTTCCCGGGGTATTGCTTGCCTTCTCCTTTCTGTTTTGATTTATTTTCCTCTCCAGATGCCTTGGATTCACCCAAGCTTCATCGTTTTTGTGGACCATTGTTCGCTACGTTTGCTCCATTATCATGTTCGTTAGACTTACCTTTCATCTTCCAGTGTTTTTGTGTGTCCCTTCGTTGTTTCCTCCGTTCCTGAGCTGCATTGTTCCCTTCCGTCGCTTCGTGTGTCTTCTTCATTTATTTATTGTCTTCCAGCGATTAATTCTGTGTACCATTTGACTTTTTCCTTTTATTTCCTAATGAATCTCATTACTTAATTTTTTTGTACTTATTACTCTTTTTTCTGTATCAATAAATGGAGATATTAATTTGGATTGGAGGCATATTTCTTTCTTGGGTTTTTTTTTTTTTAATCAGTCCTTTCAGTTATTTTTTCAGAACTTTAATTGATAATTAGGGTGGGGTGTATCTCTTGGGGTTTCCTTGTATGTAACAGCCTGTAGCAAAGGGTTTTTTTTCGTTACAATATATATGTGTACTTACGGGTGTGAAGCCTCTAGTATATATCCTTGATAAAGCTGGGAATAAATGGTGAAACTAGTTGGAAACTCTGTTCTCCCGTTATTATATTGCAAATTCTCTACCAATTTCATCGCCAGAAGCAATACTAAGGAATCCCAATTTAACAATTTGTTCTATAATGGCTTCATCCGTTAATGGCTCCACTGTTATTAAATGGTTATCAACGTCAGCAAAGAAAGCTGTTCGCAGTCGGATGCAGTGCAATCATCAGATAAGCCACCTTCAAAACAATATTTTAGGGGTGATCAAATTTCGGGGGCCTCTCCTTTGAATACCAGTTTTTGAATAAAGCATACCAAATCAGACCTTGAAACCTGAAAGCCATGAATTGGTAACAGGGCCGTACCCAGAAATTTTTTTCGGGGGGGCTGAGGGGGGCTGGCCCAATCCAGCTTGTGGAGGGGGGGGGGTCCCCCATGTAACAGTGTGGGGGCTGCAGAGTTTTTTGGTTCATAACGGAGCCACGTTTTTGAGCTACGATTTCACGCCATCTTCTATGAGGGAGAATCAAAAAGTAACGTTATTTATTTTTTTTAAGCAAGTGCTGGAGCAGACATGAAGAAACAAAATATACAAAGTATACATCAATGTTCTGGTTATTTCTCTACGTATGAGCCATTGCGATTAAGGCATTTGTACCATTGTGGTACAAGTTTTTGAACGCCCATCGCATAGAAGTCCGTTTCCTGCGGGCTTCATCAATGTGACTCGTTCTTCCCTTGGTATACTTTTTGCACCATGACCACACATTTGTATAGGTCATGCAGTCATTGCCGTACATTTTCTGCATTTCACTGTGAATTTCCTTGGGTGGACGACCTTTCGCATGAAGGAAACGAATTACAGCTCTTTGTTCTTCCAGAGTGGACGATGTGATGAACGATGCCATCTTGCCAATTGTGACTGCATGCCTCCACTAGGTGTCAGCACCTTCACGGTGCTTTTAAACGATAGGGGAAGGCGACAAGTTCAAAAAGTATATCCACTTTTCCCACCACCTACTACAATGTTTTCGTAAAAAAAACAATGTTACTTTTTTATTTTCCCTCGTAATTAGTAGTGAATTTCGTGATTCAGCTTTTGCTCGATGTAACGTAGTGCATCATCCAGAGCTGCCAAGCCTTCTGTGTGAGTCGTCAGTGGTACACTCTCAGCGGGAACATCCTCTTCGCCACTCTCCTGAACTGTTTTGTTTATACTTTCGATGATTATAGAATCGGTCACTTCACACATGCCATCACTGTTCAGCCGCTAGGAAACCTCACTGAAACCCGTATTCTCACAACTGGGAAGCTTCTTAATAAGTTCTGCTAAGGGCAAATCATCTTCACTGTCAATTTCTGGTTGTCTGGAATGCTAATGGATTCCAGATTATCCTGGTAATTTTAGTTTTGTAAAGAAATTATTTAGAAATATGCCTATACTACTTGTCGGGGAGCCCACATTATCCACAATACGTCTCATTGCATTGCCCGCCTTATGAGTTTTGGGCAGGCAATATAGTCTCGGTAAACGGGGATTACTGGGGCTATATTGAATCCATGGAGATGTCGAAGAATGCGCCAGACAAATTAATGAATCATGATAATGTTCCACTGGAATTGACACATTGGAAGACCTTGTTATCTCATGTACGAGGTGCATTCAAGTTCTAAGGCCTCCGATTTTTTTTCTCCGGATTGGAAAGAGATAGAAACATGCGCATTGTTTTAAAATGAGGCCGCGTTCATTGTCAATACATCCCAGAGATGGCAGCACCGTATGGCAGATGGAATTTTACCGCCAGCGGCGAGAATGAGAACTGTTTTAGATACTTAAAATGGCGACGTTTTCCTTACTTGAACAGCGTGCAATCATTCGTTTTCTGAATTTGCGTGGTGTGAAACCAATTGAAATTCATCGACAGTTGAAGGAGACGTGGTGATGGAGTTATGGATGTGTCGAAAGTGCGTTCTTGGGTGCGACAGTTTAATGAAGGCAGAACATCGTGTGACAACAAACCGAAACAACCTCGGGCTCGCACAAGCCGGTCTGACGACATGATCGAGAAAGTGGAGTGAATTGTTTTGGGGGATCGCCGAATGACTGTTGAACAGATCGCCTCCAGAGTTGGCATTTGTGTGGGTTCTGTGCACACAATCCTGCATGACGACCTGAAAATGCGAAAAGTGTCATCCAGGTGGGTGCCACGAATGCTGACGGACGACCACAAGGCTGCCCGTGTGGCATGTTGCCAAGCAATGTTGATGAGCAACGACAGCATGAATGGGACTTTCTTTTCGTCGGTTGTGACAATGGATGAGACGTGGATACCATTTTTCAATCCAGAAACAAAGCGCCAGTCAGCTCAATGGAAGCACACAGATTCACCGCCACCAAAAAAATTTCGGGTAACTGCCAGTGCTGAAAAAATGATGGTGTCCATGTTCTGGGACAGCGAGGGCGTAATCCTTACCCATTGCGTTCCAAAGGGCACCACGGTAACAGGTGCATCCTACGAAAATGTTTTGAAGAACAAATTCCTTCCTGCACTGCAACAAAAACATCCGGGAAGGGCTGCGCGTGTGCTGTTTCACCAAGACAACGCACCCGCACATCGAGCTAATGTTACGCAACAGTTTCTTCGTGATAACAACTTTCAAGTGATTCCTCATGCTCCCTACTCACCTGATCTGGCTCCTAGTGACTTTTGGCTTTTTCCAACAATGAAAGACACTCTCCGTGGCCGCACATTCACCAGCCGTGCTGCTATTGCCTCAGCGATTTTCCAGTGGTCAAAACAGACTCCTAAAGAAGCCTTCGCCGCTGCCATGGAATCATGGCGTCAGCGTTGTGAAAAATGTGTACGTCTGCAGGGCGATTACGTCGAGAAGTAACGCCAGTTTCATCGATTTCGGGTGAGTAGTTAATTAGAAAAAAAATCGGAGGCCTTAGAACTTGAATGCACCTCGTATAAACCAATCACAGACTACTATCTCTTTTGTACCTTGTAACTTAAGTTTTTCTTCATATAATAAGCTCTCTATTAGGTTCACCTTTTCTGTTTAGCCAATCAGGATTATAGAATCTGGTCCTGTTTGGTTGCTCTATCATATAAACACGGTATTATCCAAATTGTATTACTTTGATTCATACTGATGATGGCTACTTAGTACCCGAAATGTATATATTTATGGTATATAAAACTTGTTTTTGTGGACATGTGGTTTCCTTCCTTCATCTCTATACAAGTATCCACAGATTTGCAAGGTCAGTTTATTATATATACACTACTGTTTATAAAAATCGCAACACCCTGATGGAATAGCCCAATCTGCATTGAATTTGGAGCATTTGCATATCATGGGTCAGAAAAGAAACCATTAGATTTTCAGGTCAATACAATGCGTTTTATTGTCACATTAGTATCGGGTGAAACCACCGTGGGATGCAATTACAGCCTCTAAACGTCGTGGCATTGAGTCAAACAAGCTTTTAATAAGGGCCTGGGGAATGTCCTGCCATGCTCTGTCTACACGGGTATACAGTTCATCCACAGTTGCTGCTGCAGGATTCTGACGAGCCAATCGATGAGCAACCCTGTCCCACACATGTTCGATTGGGCACATGTCTGGTGAACGAGCAGGCCAGGGGAACAAGGGCGTCTGATGTGCTTGGAAAAAGGTGAGGACATTTCTGGCCACATGCGCTCGGGCATTGTCCTGTTGGAAATACAGCGCCTGGAAGGTTCTGCAGGAAGGGGATGACCTCAGGTTGCACAACTTCCCTGATGTACCGGTCACTGTTCAGATTGCCATGGATTCTGATCAGACAGGAACGGCCATGGTAACTGATTGCACCCCACACCATCACCCCTGGCGTTTGTCCTGAATGACGCTGCAGGATGCATTCTGGAAGGTCGCGCTCGCTACGATGTCTTCTGACTCGTATCCTGCCGTCATGGTGCTGCAAGTTAAACCTTGACTCATCCGAAAACACAACTTGTTGCCATTCAGCTTGCCACTGTTGGTGTTGATGGGCCCATTGCAACCTGAGGCGCCGGTGGTTTTGAGTCACAGGAATCCGCAACAATGGTACTCGTGCCATCAATCTTCTGGAAATCAAACGGCGTCGTACAGTGCTAGCAGACATTGTCCTGCCTACTGTAGCACCCCACTGTTGTGCTAACACTGTGGAAGTGGCTGTACGATCTGCTACACACATGCGATAGAGGTGTCTGTCATCTCGCGGTGTCGTCGTGCTGGGTCTTCCTGAGCCTGGTCTTCTGTGTGCCGTGTTCTCTTCGCTCCACTGCCTCCATGCACGCATAATTGTCGTTGCATTACGTCCTACACAAGCAGCAATGTCACGATACGACCATCCCGCTTCACGCAGACCAATTATGCGTCCTCTTTCGAAGTCTGTCAGCTGTTGATATGGTACCCTTCGTCGTCGTCGAGGCATGGTGTTCTTTCAAGCAATACTTACTTACTTACTTACTTTTCAAACCCGCTTATCCGTTAGGGTCGCGGGGGCAGCAGCCCTATGGAGGATCTCCAGCGATCGCGATCTTCCGCCATCAGGCGCATGTCCTCCCTGGTAATATCCAAGCGACTCGAACCCAGATTCTCCAGGTAGTCTAGCCACCTGGTTCTAGGCCGACCCCTTGGTCTCTTACCCACCGGCTTGGAAAATAACAACTGCCTAGGAAGACTAGTTTGCGGCATCCGAATCACGTGGCCATACCAGCGCAACTGAGACCTCTCAATGCGGAGAAGTAGCGGCTCAACACCTAAAGATTCCCTTATTGTATTGCTGTACACTCTATCTAGTAGGGTAACACCTGCAACACCTCTCAGAAATCTCATTTCGGCCGCTTGTACCCGCGATCGCACTCTTTCGGTCATTACCCAAGCCTCATGACCATAGGTGAGAATGGGGACAAAGATGGATTTGAAGACGGAGAGCTTAGCTTTGTTACTCAGCTCGCGTTTCGTTACCACGGATCGCCACAGTTCACGTCTGACACAGCTTGCTGCACCGATCCGAGCATCCAATTCTTTCTCCTGCCGTCCATCACTCGTGAATGCAATCCCGAGATACTTGAACTTCTCCACCTGTCTCAATGAGGCTCCCCTAACATGGAGAGCGCACTGAGCAGGCTGTCTTGAAAGAACCAGAACTTCGGTTTTAGCCACACTGATCTTCATCCCAGCTTCTTCACATTTGGCTGCAAGCCGGTCTAGTGCATGCTGAAGGTTCGTGCGAGAAGACCCAAGGAGGACAAGGTCGTCAGCAAAGAGCAACCTCTCCACCAGGCAGTCGCCCACACAAACACGCTCATCGCCTCGGCTGCCCCTGTCTATCCAGTCCATAAAGATAATGAACAAGATGGGCGACAGTACGCACCCTTGGCGGAGTCCAACACCCACGGTGAACGGTCTTGACTTAATGCCATTTATCCGGACACACATCTCAGAGCTTTCGTACAGAGACATGATAGCAACCAGTAATTGCCCATCCACTCCATACTCTTGCAACACTTGCCAGAGCTTCTCCCGAGGAACTCTGTCATATGCTTTTTCGAGGTCCACAAAGCAAGCGTAGACCTCTTTTGCATACTCCCAGGATTTCTCAAAGATTTGCCTTAGAGCAAAGATGTGATCCGTCGTGCTTCGGCCAGGTCGGAAACCACACTGCTCCCCCGACAGTTTGGAGTCGACTATTTCCCGACTTCTCTTCTCCAGACACTTAGCGTACACTTTCCCAGGAATGCTTAGGAGCCTGTCCAGATATCCAAGCAACCTGACACACTCGAGTCAGCCACAGGATACCATCCTGATTTAAGGCCTTTAACATCTCGGACCGGATTTCATCATCACCTGCAGCTTTGCCAGTCTTCAGGGACTTAATTGCCCATCTGACTTCTGTTTCAGTGATACTACCGTGACTATTCTCCGCTCCAAGGTGCACCTCGTATGCCTCAGTTGTTGTTGTCACCGGATTAAGAAGAGATGCAAAGTATTCCTTCCACCTATGCAATACGCTCTCCTCCGTTTTCAGAAGCCTCCCATCTGAACTCTTAATAGTTTGTGATGAAAGAGACTTCTTTCCACGGAGGCGGCGCACGGTCTGCCAGAACACCTTGTTTGCCGAACCATAGTCTGCCTCCAATTTCTCCCCGAACTTCTCCCAGGTCTTGGCTTTAGCTGTTGATACTGTCTTTGCTGCTGCTTTTCGCGCCTCAGTGTACCGCACTCGGCTCGAAGTTGACTTATTTGCAAGCCATAGCAAATAGGCTTCCTTCTTTGCCTTGACAGCTTCTTGGACTTCACCGTTCCACCACGCAGTCCTTTTCTCACCGCCCTGCGCCACACTCAGCCGCTTACGACCACAGCACAATGCAGCCGAAGTAATCTCAGCAGTTTTAAACAACTGCCACTCCTCTTCAACAGTACCACGATCACTGGGTAGTTCTTTGAAACTTGAAGATATGCTATCTGCAAAGGTCTTCCTCACAGCTCTATCCTCCAGTGCCTCCCATTTGATGCGCCAAGTTTGTCTGAACCTAGTATTTCGCTTGGTTGGCATGGATTCAGAGAACCGCAAAGTGCAGACAACAAGGTGGTGATCAGTTGATAGTTCTGCCCCTCTTCTCACACGAGTATCCAACACTGATCGGAATAAGTCAGCTGAAACAATTACAAAATCAATCAGTGACTTCTGGTCCATTGCATCCCTGTACCAGGTATACTTATGGACATCCCTGTGCTGGAAGAAGGTGTTTGTGATGGAAAGTCCATTGTTGCAACAGAGATCCAACAAGCACCTCCCATTCGCATTTAAATCGGGGTCACCATTCCTCCCAATCACGCCCCTCCACGTTTGGTCATCAGCCCCTACGTGTGCATTGAAGTCGCCCATCAGGATGACAGAATCTGCACTCCCTCTCCTGCTAAGAGCAGCATCAACTTCATCTAGAAAAGTGGGTACTCTGTGACTGCATTCGGAGCATATGCAACGAATAGAGAGAGAGACCGTTTCCCTATCTGAAGTCTCAGGAGACACAGTCTTCCACCTAAGGGGGTCCAATCTGCAACATAATCTGCCAGCCGGGGACTTGTGAGTATCCCCACTCCCGCCTGGGCAGTCATGTTAGGGTCGACACCAGAGTAGAAAAGCAATTACTCTGAAAATCTAATCATTTATACTCTGACCCATTGTATGCAAATATTGCAAATTGCATATAGATTAGACCATTCCATCAGGGTGTTGCGATTTTTATAAACAGTAGTGTATTTTTTATATAATTTTATCAACGATAGGAATTCTATTTTACTTTCATAAACTTTTTTACCTCAGCAAATCCTATGGTAGCAAAGGTGGCCATCACTAGTAACACTTTAGAGATTTCTATGAATTTTTTTGTTTTATCTGCAATTAAACTTGATATTCCTGCTCCAACGATTCCAAGACCTGTCATCAGGCCACCTGAAACACCAGCATAACTCTAAAAAAAAAAAAAAAAAAAAAAATTAATTAATTAAAAATGTTAAGAAAATATCACTGAAATTATTAAGGTGAGCTGATTGTGTAAGAAATAAACAATTGAAAATTGGAAATATAAGTTAAAAGTGATAATCAAGCCAAAAGGGTAAAATAATAATAATTATTAGCTATTCCTTACATTGGAGTATCCTTTTGGACAGAGCATCTGTTGTAACATGCTGCTTAAACAACTTACAAGTCCAATTCCTGCACCAAGGGTTATCAATAAGACAATATAATCTTTATTCAGAAAAAGCTGTAGGAAAGTCAAGGAATAAACATTTTCAGTGGTTTCCCTGTTAATTAATACTGACGTAACGCAATAACTTAACTCTACTATTTCAAAAGAAAAGGGAAGAGAATACCATTAGATTTAAATATATAAAATCTATAAGAATTAACAGCAAAAGTAAAAATTCAATAATTCAAAAAATTTAGACAGTAGCACAATGCAGCTTCACAGAAGGAATCCTTACAAAATCCAACACGTACAGAAACTGAAACCAACCCATTTCGAGACACAATGAATTTGCAAATTGTGCTTTTCAACAGATGGAAAACAATGCTGACTGGCTGTCAAACATCCTACGGACTGATGAGGCACACCTTTCGCTTAATGGAAGTGTAAATTTACACAACTGCTGTGGGCAAGAGAGAACCCACACATGATTGCAGAAATCTCTATGCATCAGCGAAGGTGAATGCGTCATTCACTATAGGACCTTTTTTTTTTTTTTTTTTTTTTGTATTTCGAACTGTTTCTGTCATAGGGAAGCATTATGCAGTATTTGTAAGAGTCAGCACCGTACCCTCTTTACATAGGCAAACACTGGATGAAGCGCCTCTTATGTCTTGTCCGGCATCTGCTGCGATCGACATTTGGCAATGACTGTACCCTCAGTCACCCTTTCCTGAACGAATGGCCACCAAGGTCTCCAGACCTTATACCTTGTGATTTTGGTTATGAAGGTACTTGAAATCACAGATGTAAAGTCAGCCAACGTCACTGCCCATGTTGAAAGAAGCTATTTGCCATTATGTGACAGGAATTACAGCTGAAATCCTCTTCGATGTTGTGTACAGTCCTGCTACATCTGACAGTCATTCTTATAAATGATATCCTTCATTGAACATTTGTACCAGCTGCATTGCTAACTGTGCTGCGCCATGGAATAAACTACTGACACTGAAGTACCACCTGTTGGCGGCGAATGTAACCATTCTAGCAATAAAACTTTTCCCTATTTAAAAAAATCCCATGTCTTTTTGTGCATTTGTTTGAAACCACACCATGTTACTGTCTAAATTTTTCAAATTATTAAATTTTTATTTTTTCTGTTACTTTTGGATCACCCGATATAAGTTCGCAGCTTATGCATTTGTATCGATAAGCATATACAAATCAGATGGATGTGGTTGCAGGCATTTAAAATCGCTTATGCATTAATAGTAAAAATACATTGAGGATTATAGTGAATCAATTACAGTTGAAATTGAATATAATGATCAGTTTTTTTCTCTTAAGACCATTCTAAATGACCACAAAAAATATCAGTTATAGTGACACACATATAGCTGCATAGCGGCAGACTTTTCAACTGAAATGGGGACGACTGACTATAACGACCAATTTCTGGTAACTGTGAGAAAGATCTCCCTAGATGCGTGCTATTCTCAAGTCCATCTGCTCACTTCCATCAGTCAGTCAATTTCAATGTTGCCAACTTAACGGATTTTACTTCAAACTTATGCAAAAATCCACTGAATTCAATGATATTACTGCGATTGAATTCAGCAGATTTTATCGGATTTTTAGCTCTGTTATAGCAGGAAAAATTTATTGAGTTGGAAAATTGTCTCACTTTTTAGTTTGAGCTAGCAGAGCTCGGTGGCTGCTGCAGTTGCATTAACAAAAATAGCTGCTAAAAGAAAATTCTTAATTGTGTAAGTCAAAGCTAACATTATTTATCTATTATAAACTGGATGGTTGGTTACATGTCAATTTGTCGAGCGACAGTTGGTCAGAGTCAGTTCATTGAGGGTATCAGTTGGTCAGGTGGTTAGTTCGTCAGGGGTGTATCAATTGGTCAAATGAATAAATGGTAGAGCCAAAAACATAATGAATTCTATCCAAGCTATTGTTACAGGAGTTGTTCAAAGTGCATCTGGTGTTGCTGCTGCACCATTTCCAAGCGTGGATTGGCTGAGGAGGACAATTCAACGTCGTAAGCAGGGAAAAGTTCCAATTGATGAAAAATAGGAAAGAAAATTCCGCAGCCTGGATTCGAACCAGGAACCTTTGGCTATGATTCAACCCTCATAGACTCCATCTTGAGCTATTTCCACAAAATTTGGAGAATTAGAAGTTCCTTGGCAATTCAAATGCACTGCTGATGGTGATGACTTCTTGCTGCATGATTCAGGACTAGGAGCCCTACGTGTTTTCACGTTTTTGACCAGGGAGAATTTAAAGATTCTACAAGAAGAAAAAGATTGGTTTGCGGATGGTGCTTTTCTCTTCACCTGCTCACTCAGTTATACACCATTCATGTGATAATGAAAGGGGTGAGCTTCCCATTTGTGTATGCTCTTCTCCTAGACAAAAGCCTAAGAAAGGTTTTTTAATGCACTCACCATTCAAGGTACCATTCAGTACAATTAAATTTTGAAATGGCTGCAATTTTATTGCCTACAGAAGTAGTTTTTTGAACTGTAATGTTATGGCTGTCTGTTCCATCTTTCCCAGAAAGCTCGGATTAAAAGTGCGATATGGAATGGAAATCAGAATTTCCAACCAAGATTAAAATTGCTTGCTTTAGCATTTGTTCCTGAAGCATTTGCCACTCAATTCTTTGAGAGGTTTCACTGCCTTGTGTCATCTGACCATCCCTTAATCTAGTCATTTTTACAGAAAATACAAGAAAAGCAATAACATACAGTAACAGCAGGAACCATTAATCCACGGAGACCAAAATATATTGCTGCTGACAATCGAATTCAAATTTAGTATCAAATTTTCATGATAACATACCCAAACTACAATATTTTAGAGGTATTTCTTTTAAATTATGCGGTTGAATCTAAACCAAATTGAATTATCATTCATAATTGTTATTCATTATTATCATTGTATTATAAAGTCTTTTTCAATTTGGCTCTAACAATGAAGGAGGTTAATTTCATTTAAATTGATTCTACAAACCATCAAATTATTTTGCTTTAACTTTTGAATTTATAATAGATAAATTTTATTGAAGTATTTTCGAATTAGCTCAACCATTTATTCACTTGACCAATTGATACGCCCAACGAATTTGTCTACAACTAACTGACAAACTGACACCTTCAACAAACTGATGTTCAACGAACTGACTGTCGATAAACTGACCTGATACCATTGCCAACAACTGCGACGGATGTAGAGAATATATCTCATGGTGCTGTGCAAACAATTTGGAAGGATCGTAAGATAATTATGAATGCCTTCGAATCTGACAGTTTCAAATCAAGTAATTACATAGAGAAATTGCCATGAAGCATACAGACCAGATAAAAAGCCATGTCAGTTATAACAATATCAACTATATTTAAAATTTGACTTTATTATTTTTACCTCTGCTACTTTTCTATTCCTCATTTACCTTTTTGGTGTAGAGGATGTTAAATAAACATTGGGTCTATTTGAAATTTTACCTAGAGTGAGGCTCTGCTTAGTCTGCCTAGCTTGTTAGTAAAGGGACAAACACAAACATCCATGCCCTCAGCAGGATTGAACCTGTAACTCAGTGGTCACCTCAGCACTCTTGCCACCGAGCAAGCATTATTCGTATATTCACAATGATAATAAATAAAAATTAACAGGACAAATTATAAGAACTTATACAGTAAGGTAACAACCTGGTCTTCAATTGCTAAAATGTAAAATTCAATAAAATTAAAAAAACAAGTTCATCTCTTTATCTGCAATTTTCTTGAATGAAAATCCTACACATGCCTTTGATCATCATGTGATCTTCATTGTCAAAAGACTGTAACAGCTGATCAAAAGACTATAAATGGCTGATCAAAACTGTAATGGATTACCTGTTAAACTGATGTACACTGGTTGGTCAAAATAATATGAACACCTATGTAAATACAATGCTCTATGGAAACCTATCTTATAATCTCGCTCTCTAGTTTTGAACAGTGCCACCTAGTGGACAAGAATGTACATACATCAGTCGATCAGTAGCAGTGACAGCGTGCAGATGCTAAATATATTGCAGAGTTAAAACTCCGTTATGGCTAACCTCTCAGATTTCGAAAGAGGTATGATAGTTGGGGCCTATCTTGCCGGAGCTTCAGTAACGAAAACGGCCACCCATGTTTGGGTCGGGAGAAGTATTGTGTCAACTGCTATGACAGCCTATAAGAAACAGGGAAAGACATCATCTGCCCAGCACAATAGTGGCCAAAAGTTGAAGCTCACTGATAGAGATAGAAGCAAACTATGGCCAGAAAGCACAAGACAACAGCATCCCAGATAACATCTGAGCTGAACACACATCAACATGAAGCTGAATCGACAAAATCTATCCTGCGTAAACTGCATGCAGCGAACATACATGGGGAAGCTGTTATTCCAAAAGCATCAGTGACACCATGCAAAGCATTGAAATGACGAAAATGGTATTGCAAGCATAGATATTAGGTGCAACAACAATGGGAGAATATCATCTGGTCAGATGTTCCGTCGTTCACTTTATTTCAGACAAATGGACTTGTTTATATTTGGAGAACACAGCAGAAGCCTAATATGTTGACTGTTTCCTTCCTACTGTTAAGCATGGAGGGGGGATCAGTGATGCTGTGGGTTGGGGGAAGGGGGTGATGTCTTACCATGGTCTTGCCCACTTATTGGCCAACCATCTTGATCCAATGCTGCAAACTGTGTTACCTGATGAACCTTGTTCCAAGACAATAATGCTCCCATTCACACTGCCTGAATTGTCAGAGACTGGTATAATGAATACGATGATGAACTACAACATCTGGAATGGCCCCTGCAGTCTCCTGATCTTAATATCTTGAACCTTTGTAAAGGATTTTGGAGGCCAAGCTACGCAGTAGCAAGGACACTTTCAAAATCAGCAACCTTTTGCAGGAGGAGTGGTTACTTATCCCTGCGACTGTTGTGCAAGACTTGTATTTGTCTATCCATACAAGCTGTAATTAATGCAAAAGAAGGGCCATTGCCCTATTAATAAATATTTTGTCTCATTTCACAGTGTTCATATTATTTTGTCCAACCCCTGTATATCACATTTATAACAGTTCAAACTCAAGAAGTTCGCAGATAGTTTTATGAATAGTTTTTGTTGTTTTAACAATTCAAACAACTTGCAAATATACATCCCTATGAAGATCATGAAGAATTTTCAGAAATACATAATGAATACCAATTTCATTTGGGTCTTGTAGCTCAGAGTGTTTTGTGAATTGTTAACTTCAGCACCATCTTCAAGACTGTCGTGATGAGACTTGGAACAAATGAAGAGAAAAGTAGCTACACCAAATACGCAACTTGCTATGCCCCAAATGATATTCTGTAAGGATAGATTAAAATCTGTCATAAATTCATAAAAATGTGGTGGTGAATAAGACAAAAATAGCCACAATTATCATGGAAATACGAGGGCCGTTTCAAAAGTTTTGCACTCAGTAAGATTAAATCAAAATGACAAATTTATTTTATAAAAACCCTTTGTAAGCCTTCAATGCAATTTCCACTGTTCCTTACCAATGTTTGGCCAAGTTCTGTATTACAGACAGGGCACCTTCATTGTTGAGCTGTCTGATTACCCAAGTCATCTCTCCAGATTAAAACATTTCTCAGGGAATAATTGCTTCCGTTTGAATACGAGGCCTGTGAGAAAAGCATCTGATCTTTTTTTTTTTTTGCGAAAACCTGATGGATTTGGATCGCGCGCGCTTGCATGAGCCGACCTTGAACCTTTGTGCGTATGCGTGAATTTTTTCCCGCCTCTCAATAGCATCAGTTGCTGGCAATCAGCATTATAGTGAGGTAGTGTGTTGTGCTTTCGTCGGTTTTTGATTTGGAGGCTTTCGGTGACGATGCTATGGTCGTACCCATACACCCAGGACTCGTCACCAGTGATTATGGTGTTCATGAAGTCAGGGTCACTGTTTGCGGAGGCCAGCATGTCCTGTGAGACGTGAACACGAAGTTGCTTTTGCTCCGCTGTCAGCAGCTTCGGCACGAATTTCGCCGCCAATCTCTTCATGGTCAAATCTTCGGTCAGAATGGAATGTGCCAAAAACGTACTGATGCCCAACTCTTCCACAACTTCTCGGATAGTCACACGACGGTCCCACATCACCACAGCGTTCACTTTGGCAATGACCTGGTCATTTCGGCATGCTGATGGCCGACTGGTTGTACCAGTCCTTAATCTGTGTGATGCCCATAGCATCGTCACCGAAAGCC
This sequence comes from Rhysida immarginata, assembly GCA_023313115.1. Lineage (NCBI taxonomy): Eukaryota > Metazoa > Arthropoda > Chilopoda > Scolopendromorpha > Scolopendridae > Rhysida > Rhysida immarginata. The sequence goes on from JAHWFO010102604.1 coordinate 193,063, forward strand.
GTCTGAATCTTCCGGATGGTTTCCACCTGGCTGTCACCCAGTTTCTGGCAAAATTTGATGCAGTAACGCTGCTCCAGTCGTTTCGTCATTTTCCTTCAAATCAAAAACCGACAAGAGCACAACACACTACCTGATTGCCAGCAACTGACGCTATTGAGAGGCGGGAAAAAATTCACGCATACGCACAAAGGTTCAAGGTCGGCTCATGCAAGCGCGCGCGATCCAAATCCATCAGGTTTTCGCAAAAAAAAATAAGGTCGGATACTTTTCTCACAGGCCTCGTACAAATCAAACAGTTCAAGCAAACTTTCACGTAGCTATCTGAAGAGCTACACCAAAAATGAAACTTTATGAAAAGAAGATAGCAACTGAAATTCACAAAGTTTCATTTTTGATGTAGCTCTTCGGATAGCTATGTGAAATACAATGTATGACCAGATTTATTCTCTTCTTCCATTTTATGGCACAATTGTTCAGAATTGAGCCAAGCTATCCATCAAGTGCACACACAGCTTTTTAGACTGAAGTCTGACTAACAACATCCTGGAATGCACAGGATAGTTCTGCAAGACATGAAACTGTCCCACATCCCGTGACCTGCAAATGTCCCATGAGTGAATAGTATGAAGATAATTGTGCGTTGTTTTGTAAACTCATAATTGTGCACTGACTGCTTTATAAAAATTACATTAATAAAAAAACTTTTTTGATCATATCCCTTAAGTCCATCTTGGAAATCTGGCCTTCTCCTCCAAGTCAGTGTCAGCAACCTTGTAAATTGATGCAATAATGAGAGTGACGATGCCACCTTAATGCCAGTGCATGTGCAAAACTTTTAAAATGATCCTCATAATTCTGCTTACACTTGTATTTACAAGATAAGCAAGGTTATTTTTCAAAATAATATCTTACTATTATTTTGCTCATGAAGAAGGTAAAACAGTTTTCAATAAGAAAATGAAATAAATAAGCAATATGGATCTGCTTAATATCTCTCAATTTTGTCTTAAAGAAAATAATACAGTAGAACCCCGTTATTACAAATCCGGTTAATACTTATTATCGCTTAATATGTTCTTTTTCTCCAGTCCCGTCCCCGTGACTTCAATTTCTACAAAATTGGTTGTTTAATACAAAATTTTTTTAAACTAATTCCAGATAATATGAATAAAATGAAGAAATTCATACCAAAAATGAAATATTTATTGTAAAAAATTTTTATTGCAAATAATTCTGATCGGTTCTTAGTCTAAACGAAGAAAGAGATACGGATATACGAGGTGCGTTCAAGTTATAAGGTCGACAAATTATTTTCTTTGCAGTGAAAGTAGAAAGATCCGCATGCTTTTAAAATTTTGCGGGAAGTATTTTGTCTTTACTAACATAGATGGCAGCACTATACCGTGAACGGTGTGAATACTGTGTATGTTGCCGCGAACGATATTTCATATACTTAAAATGGCGATGTTTAGTTTACAAGATCAACGTTTAATAATTCGTTTTCTGCACTTGCGGGGTGAAACACCCATCGAAATTCATCGCCAATTGAGTGAGATGAAGGCGTTATGAATGTTAAAAATGTGCATTCATGGATGCAAAAGTTTAAAGAAGGTTGAGAATCATGTGAGAATGAACCGAAGCAGCCTCGACCACGAACCAGCCGGATGGAAGCCATGATTGCTCGTGTGGAACAAGTTATTATGGAGGACCATCGCTTAGGTGTGCGTGATATTGCCTCTAAACTTGGCATTTCCGTGGGGTCTGTGGAGTCCATTTTGCATGATGAGCTGAAAATGCGGAAAATTTCTTCAAAGTGGGTCCCACGATTGCTGACTGACGAACGCAAGTCTGCTCGGGTGGCCATTTCTCAGCAGATGTTGACACGTGATGCAGCAATGAATGGTGCTTTCTTTTCATCAGTTGTGATGATGGATGAGACGTGGGTTCCATTTTTTAACCCCGAAACGAAAAGCCAATCTTCACAATAGAAACACTGATTCACCGCCACCAAAATATTTCGAGTCACAGCCTCTGCATGTTTTGGAACAGCGAAGGCATAATCCTCACGCATTGTGTTCCAAAGGGTACAACAGTTACAGCTAATTCATACGAAAATGTTTTGAGAACAAAATTCCTTCCAGCATTGCATGAGAAACGACTAAACAAGACTGGACGGGTGCTTTTTCATCAAGACAACGCCCCTGCTCATCGGGCACTCCTAACTCAGCAGTTCTCAAAATAACAACTTTGAGGTGGTTTCCCATGCTCCATGCTCCATACTCCCAGACCTCACTCCTAGCGATTTATGGCTTTTTCCAATAATGAAGGACACTTTTCCATGGCTGCTCGTTTCCCAACCGAGCTGCCGTTGCTTCAGCGATTTACCAGTGGACAAAACATACCCCTAAAGAAGAGTTCTCAGCAGCCATGGAATCATGGTGCCGCCGTTGTGAAAAAATGTGTTCGAATTCACAGTGATTGTGTCGAGAAGAAACAGTAGTTACAACTTTCTGGGTTAAGTATTTTGTCAGAAAAAAATTTGGAGACCTTAGAACTTGAACACACTTTGTATATCTGGAATTCTCTGATTGGTTCTTTCAGTATAAATGCATTTATTTATTTTATTTATTTATTTATTTGTCATGGGAGAACCCATTTACAATTAATAATAAATAAAGCAGCAAATTGCACAGAAATAACAAACATTGATCAGAACAAGCACTATTCCCATCCCTATTCACTGCATTTTGATTTCCCTGTTTCATGTAACATTACATTTCATTGCATTATCGACATGGCTACATTACAAAAGAGGAAATGTTACGATCTTACACTGGATCAGAAGTTACCAATTTTTGATGCTGTAGAGAAATCAACAGCAAAGAGAAAAGATTCGCCCAAAGAACTTAACATTGCACTGTCAAACTTAGCAATGATAATGAAGAACGCTGATAAGATTACATAGCAATAATAAGATATTTTATATCTACCCTATCCATTGTTTCACAAAAATTTTACAACATCTACTTCCATCATCCAGTAATCTTAATGAAGATTTTTCAAGGTTGAGTAATTCCAAAATGGAAAAAGATTTTCAGATATTGCTATACATTTTCTGAAAACTTTTTTATGTCCTCTTAATGATAATGAAAACTGAATGTTTTTCTCATTTGAGGGAGTGGAATGGGAGCCATTTTTCCAAGCCCTTGCAAGGTCATTTTCTTTTACCCTGCTGCAGCAAAGAAAATTGAGCCTAGATCCAAAGCGGGCTTAGATAAAAATAAAATAAAAATTGTTTTGTTGTTCTGAATGATAAATTTAACCATGATGTAAAAATAAAAAATAAAAATCAGAAAGGATTGAGCAATCATTTCTTTCCACATTAGTCCATTTAATACATGTAGCAACATCAGAGGGCAAGTTAATAAGTATTTGCACATACCGTATATCTTCTAATAGCACATGTCTCCAATTGATGCTGGTCTCTAATAAACGCCGGGTTTCAAAATTAAAATTGCTAAATAAACGCCGGTCTCTAATACATGCCGCTTTCAGGGTTCACATGTACACGGGCTTGTGGGGATTCCTGGCACACTGCTTTGAGTTTCGATATCATATGCACTCTGCTATTCAGCCCTTAGTTCTCAAGGCATCTTGTTCGTAAGGACTGTTAAATGTGCACCACCATATTTTGTTTAAAAAAAAGACATGCCTCCAAAGCGGTCATATGATGTGGCGTTTAAAATAAACGTTGTGGAATATTCAGGCGAAGCAGCACGTCAATTCGGAGTAGATCCTAAGCGAGTGAGAGAGTGGCGTAAACAATATGAAAGTTTGAAGGCTCTCAAAGCTGACAAAGGAGGCAAAAGTAAAAGAATGCAGGGAGGTGGTGCCAAGTTAATCAGCGAAGAATCAGTACAACGTGGGTTATTGAGGAATCCTTGAGGAATCAGTACAACGTGGGTTTTTGAACAAAGACAGAATTATCATCTAAATGAAGACAGATTGCAAATAAACGCCCGGTTAGTGATTCAGTTGAAAAAATAGACGCTGGGGGTTACTATTGGAAGATATATGGTAATACTCATAATTTATTTCAAGAAAATCAGAGACCTTATAATTTCATCAGTGCTTGTTCCAATATTTCTAGGGTCTTCTATATGCATGCGGAAAAAAATGTCTGACTGAGCATCAGGCCACTGAAACACTTTTACAAGACGTCTCTTGCCTGACTGTATTGGAATTTCTCGATCCATTCGTATACATTTTGCCAAGGTAAAGCACTGTCGTATAATGTGCTGAAAGTCCTCGATGGACAACAAAAAGTGGATCACTGCTGCTGTTCATCCTTGATGCAAACAGAAAGTGGCACAGCCATTTTATTGTGTCACAGCGTAAAACTAAACTGTGTGATGATGCTGAAATTTCCACAAACGAAGAAAAGAACATTTCCATCTGCTAGTATACGTGCACTTAAAAAGTGCCACCAACCCACAGAACATTTAAACACTTGTGCTGGCGCTTATTGATTTACCCTCGTATAATCCTATATTATTGAATTTTTCTTGTTTTACGAGGGGGGGATGACGACCTAAAAATAACCGGACTGTTGCTATGAAAAGATAATAAATTAAGTTTTTTTACAAAATTCTTTCAGTCTCTTTCAAAGTACTCTTCATAAAACTTGATGCACTTGTCCAGTCTTCTTTCCCACTGTTTGAAGCACCTCTGAAACTCTTCAACTTTGATATCATCCAGTGCCTGCTGTGAAGCTGTTTTTACAGCCTCCACATCACCGAAACGCTTCCCTTTTAAATTTTTTTTCATTCTTGGGAACAGAAAAAAAGTCACACGGGGCTATGTCTGTCAAATAAGGAGGGTGGGGAATGATAGTCCATCCCTGAGAGCCAAAATAGCTTGGTCTGTATCTAGTGAAATTTCGTCGATCGTGAAACGACGATCCTCGTTGATTTTTTGGCGGATATTTTCAATGTTTTCGACGTTCCGAGATGATGAAGGACGCCCAGAACGAGCAAGATCTTCAACACTCATCGTCGAAACCACTCAAAAACTTGTGTACAGCTTATAGCATCCTTCTTGAATGCCTGTTGAAGCATTTGGTAAGCTTCAGTTGCCGATTTTTCAAGCAGGAAACAAAATTTCAAACACACTCTTTGATCCTTTAAATCTGCCATAACGATTTTGCAGTCAGCAAACAAGAACAGCTGAGAACAACAAAAAACACTACAATCAAACGTTAACCTCTTACGCAGACACCGCTTGGGCAAATGATTTGGGAAGGTCCTTACTAGAGCCGCCTAGCGGGAGAATCCTCTATTACGCCTAGAAAAAGCCGTGCACTTTCAATCCGGTTATTTTTGGGTACCCCATCGTATACACTGAATGGCTAGATTATTATGACCACCCCATCAGTACCTTGTTGGGCCACCTTTTGCCTGCATCAGTGCGGCGATTCTTCTTGGGATTGACTCCATGAGATGTTGAAAGGTGATGCGAGGAATCAACACCAAGCCTGATGATTGTAGTACTGTCCAGTTGTGTGAGATTTGATGATTGTGGAACCAGCTATCTGATGGCTCACAAATGCTCAATTATACTGAGATCTGGTGATTGTGAGGGCCAGCTAAGACAGGTAAAGTCTCCCTCATGTTCTTGAAACCATTCCTGCACAATACGAGCACCTTGGCAAGCGCATTGTCTTTTTGGAAGAAGCCATTTCTATTGGGATACGCCATAAACATGATAGGATGAACTTGATCAGCAATGATACTTAAGTATGTTGTGCTATTCAAACATTGTTAGATATGAATTAAAGGGGCCAAATCATGCCAAGAAAACATGCCTCAAACCCTAACACTTCCCCCACCAGCTTGAAGGGTTGTACTCCTGCATGTGGGATCCATGTTTTCATGCTGTTTCCACCAAATACTCATTTTTCCATCTGCATGATACAACTGGAAATGTGGTTCATTGGACCACATGGCTTTTTTCTAACACTCAACTGTCCAATCCTTGTGTTCCTGTGCGAAATGGAGACGTTTTTACTTGTACTGCAGACAGCAAAAGTGTTCAAACAGGCCTTCGGCTTCCTTATCCCCTACGACGCAATTTGTGGCGAACAGTGCGTTCAGAAATCATTTGAGAGGATCCCTGATTAAGATCTGCAGTAATTTGATGCACTATTACCCTTCTGTTATACCAGTCTTGCCACTCTCCATTGTGCCCAAACAATGACTTGTTGCTGACGGCCACAAGTAGCACGCGGACCCAGTTTTTTGGAAGACAGTCCAGTCTTTAAAAACTTTAACAACAGCTGCTCTTGAACATTTAACTAATGCAGCTGTTTTGCTGATACTCACTCCATGGCTCTGAGCACCAACCATCATCCTACATTCAAAAGCAGTTAAATCACATCGTTCACCCATATCTTCAGAAACAAATCACTTCTACCTCTTCCCTATTGATAATGGTCTGGCTCTCTAGCAACTTCAGTCCAAAATCATAGCTTATTTGCCTACAAACGTCAAGTGGTCATAATAACCTGGCCATTCAGTGTTTATTATTAAGCTTTTTATATCAAATTCATTATATCCACATGGTGTATAATGTTGGAACTAATAAAATAACGTAACACGAATCTAAGATAAGCAATGTGGTAAAACCTTTAATTAGCCAATGTGGTCTTCATTGTTCTGTCTCTGTAGTTAGTACTTAGTTTTATGATGATGGTTGTTCACCAAAACATGTCAACTAATTAAAAGTTTTACTATATTGCTTATCCCAGATCCGTATTTAAAAAAAAAATAAAAATCTTGTATTTACCATTAATTGTAATTCAGATGCATGGGTGACAATATAAGGTGAAAGCAAACTGCTCACGGTAACACCCAATGGATTAGCTGAAAATTATTAAGTTTTAATTGTAAATATTAAATCTGGCACAATTTTTTTAAGTCACTGAAAATCACAATGTTCATAATAGTGTCAGAAACATGGCCTATGCTTATAATAAAATAAATACCATATTTGACTGTATAGGACATTATATATTTCCCAGGAAAACATTCAAAATTGAAAGTGTATTCAATATGCTCTTATCACAATGTGCTCACTGATGGCTAGGTACAAGGCATATTTCAAAAGCAAGGGTTGGTTGGTTATAAAATGAGAATAAATGAAAAAATGAAAAATTTTCTAGTGGTTCCAAAGACACATGAGGGGCGGTCATAAAGTCATTACAATCAGCCGGAAGACTGAGAGATGGGGCGACGCTACATGCAGTAACGTCAGTCCTTCTCCACATGTGCACCTCCCAGGGCCACGCACTTTTCCCAACTATGTATGACTTGCTGGATGTCACTTTTATAGAAGTCCTCCTTTTGGCTGATGAGCATCTGCTCCACCTCGAAGCTCACCTAGTCGTTGTCTTGGAAATGCCATCCACTAAGCAGATTCTTTACGTGATAGAAGAGAAGTTGCCTGGGTCAGGTCAGGTAAATACAGCAAATGGGTCAGTATTTCGAATTCCATCACCATTGTAACATGCATGGTCCCATATGCAGAATGTGCTGGCACATTGTCGAGAAGAAGTCTGAACCATGATCTGCTGGTGGTCTGAGAGGACTATCGTCTCCATCTGCTTAGCAATTTGTGGCTTGTCACAGATGGAGGGGTGTCCGCTCGGAGGTTGGTCTTCCACGCTTGTCTGGCCACAGTGGAAATGTTTCGCCACATGGCGACTGTCTTTTACGATGGAGCATTGTTGCCATAAACAGCTGCTAACTCCTCATGGATTTGTTTGGCTTTTTACCTTTTCAAATGCAGGAACATTATCATGGCTCGCACCTCCAATTTTCCAACGGGATGTGCCATGTTGCAATCGATGCTTTGCGGGCGTTTAGCGGTAGTGCACCAAACACCGCTTTGTATCCTCCAGCACTTAAGGGATGTCGCTTCAGTGCCACCACACATTTTCAAAAGCGATCATTCTTTCATGTTGATTTTACAATCATGTTGACTTTATGACTGCTCCTCGTACATCCTTACATTATTTTTCTACATAGTCACCATTTCGAAATTCGAAAACTAGCCGAAATGCCATGTGTCAAAATTTTATGCAGAGGGTTTGAAGAAGCTCATTTCTCGATATTATAATGCCTGGAACAGAATGTTGAGTATGTAGAAAAATAATGTAATGATGTTTGTATCGGAAACACTAATGATTTTTCTAAATTTTGTCAGTTCTCATTTTATTACTACCGGTAATTGGCCCTTACTTTTCAAAATACTCCTCATATAACCACATGGCTAGAGAAAATAAAAAGGGTCAATACTGCAGCAATACAAAAAAGAAAGATCAATAGTTAGTTTAATACAGAATGGCTCACGCATATGCTTCATCTCTAGAGCCAGTGGATACAGAATGAAGAAATGGAACCCTGTTATAATGAACTGTTTGGAAATAAAAAAGGTTTTGTTATATCAGGGTTTTCATTACTATATCATAAATTTAATATTTAATTCTCTAATTGTAAAGTTTTAAAAAAGTTTGTTATTTTTATTGAGAAGCATTATTATTGTACGCTATGTATGAGCAATGTTTTGTTTCTTCATTCAGGAATCTTTCACATCTTTTAAAATTGCTATTTTTGTGCCCAATGATAATTGCGTCCAACGATTATCATTATCATAATGCGTCAGAGCTGAAAGTGGCTAACACATTGATTGTCTTATCATAAAATATCACTAGCCACTTTCAGTTTCACTAATCTTGACATTTTTTCCTTTAACTAAACCAAATATTTATAAATTAAAATTTTGCAAAACTTTTGCTATATGCGATATTTCATTATATCCGAGTTTGCTATAACCAAATTCTTTAATATGAAGTTCTATGAGGGAAAAATTGGGAGTTTTGAAACTGTTTGTTAAAACGAGGATTTCGTCATATGCAAGTTCATATGATGGGGGACAACATGTTACACACAAAGTACCGTAAGTATTATAATGCACCTCTTGTTTAATATGATCCCACTTTCAGAGCCAAAAAAAAAATAATAAAAATTTAATCCTCTTGTATAAAGCGATCCCCATTTTTTGACTTATCGCTAAGTAACGAGAAATAAAATGTGCAAGAATAAACAAAAAAAATAAAATAAAATAAACCTCTTTATTTTTTACAATTTTAAAAATACATAAACTGGATCTATACAATCAAAAACCTTCAAAATTCGATTTTTTTTCATGTGTCATTGTACTGGGTTAGCCTAAATGATTCATCAGGTTTCAAAGCACTATTTATTTACAAGTATACGACATACGAAGACGGGTGATACATGAAAAGATACATACATTCACCAAGCTCTAGTACATTCTACAAATATTCAATGTGTGCGCCCTTGGTCATCCGGCACACATCCAAACGGTAATCCAATTTCCTCCATATGTTCACTAGCAAGTCTCCATCAATGTCCGTCACAGCAGCAGTGATGCTTTCCTGCAGTTCTTACAGCGTTGTTGGAATTGGGGGTACATAAACTTTGTCCTTCACAAAACCCCATAGGAAGAAATCACATGGTGTGAGATCTGACAACCTAGGGGGCCATGGCAACAGAAGAACATCACCCAGACCAACGCGTCCTATCCAGCCATATGGCAGTTCTCTGTTGAGAAAGGCACAGACAATTGTGCTCCAGTGAGGTGGACCCCAGTCATGTTGAAAAATGAAAGTCAAGGAGTCAGCAGGCAGTTGCAACATATCCAGGTACACGGACCCTGTCACCGTCTTCTCGATGAAGAAAATGGGGCCACACAGCTTTGTCTTGGATATGGCACAGAAGACATTCACTTTTGGCGAATCCCTTACCAGCTCCACACGGACATGCGGCAATTCAGTACCCCACACTCTCACATTGTGACAATTCATCTTTCCCGACAGCTGGAAAGTCGCCTCGTCGCTGAATATCAATGTCCCCACAAAGCCATCATCATCTTCCAAAATCAGTTTGCTGCATTCCAGTACACACTCCAATCGACGGGCATAATCATCTGGAGTCAGGTGTTTTAACAGTTGCAAACTGTAGAGTATGAAATGTAAACGCCACCGCAAAACATTCCACACCATTTTCTGCGCAATGCCCAATTCACGGCTGCACAAACGGTTGATTTTTGTGGGCTGCACATAAAGCTGTCACATGTGCTCCACGATTTGCTCTGAGACACATGGTCGCCCCGTGCTTTTTCCTTTACACAGACAACCAATATCACAAAAGTGGTAAAACCAACACAAAACGCTCTGATGACCACGTGCAGCTTTTCCGTACTTGCGTACGAATGCACTCTGAACGCTCGTAACTGACGAACACTTCCCATATTCTAACACACAAAAATTCTTCTCCTGCACTACTGCCATCTTGTAGGGTGGCATCACAGGCCTGCCATCTAGTGTGCACGCGAGCCACGAGGCAGGGGGGAGGGGGTTCTAGAAATTTAGGTGTCGACTACTAAGATCATTTTGAGCCTTTTACATGAGTTATATCTGTATGCAGCCCGGGACAAACACAAACATCCATGCCCACGGCGAGATTCGAACCCACGGCCAGGCAGACTTGAGAACTAGAAAGCCTACGCCCTAGCCCTCTCGGCCACCTGGCCGGCCCACGAGGCAGGCATTTTAAACTTGGTGAATATATGTATCACCTGTCTTTGTAAATCATATACTTGTAAATAAACAGTGCTTTGAAACCCGATGAATCATTTAGGCTTACCCTGTATAAAAGGTGTCCGAAAAGGTAGTTTACAAACTTTATGTGCTGGCTTTATATAGGAAGTTGTGTCCGAAAATCAAACTGTGGGGTACTACAGCAACGTGAATGACATGCAAAAAAGTTAACATGACTTTATTAACAAAAACAAACTTAATAATCATGGTTACAGAAAATGTTCGAAATTGCGTCCATTTCCATCCACGGCCCCTTAAACGTAATGCATATCGGCCAATTCTTCATTACTGAACTGATGCATCCTGCTCCTGCAATATCCTCGCCTGAAGTGATCCCACTTTTCCCTCTTTAATAATACGCCTGCAAACATTGCCCTCTACCGGTGGATGATCACATTTTCGGACACAACTTCCTATGTAAATTTGTTCGTCATAGTCTGACAGATCAGCATGTAAAATTTGTAAACAATCTTTTGGGACACCCTGTATACATGTATAGCATAATGTACTGTGACATATATTATATGCTAGCTTCATTTGAAGTTCATCAGATTGAAGCAACTGAGAAAAAAATCAATTAATATATAGTATAATGTGCTACACATTGTACAAGGCATGTTTTTAAGAAACGTCTTAATACAGAGGGGTCCAAAAAATGTACTCACTGTTTGATAGTCCATATCTTGTTACAAATTTGACTTGCAGGTAATTTTTGGCACTGTGAGAGAATTATAATAAGTGTTCGAAATGACCAGCAGCAGCTTCTTAAAATGCCTCTGGCACCGAATGGCACACACAACTACGGCTGTCAGTGATAGCACATGACCACACAGATCATACAAACTTCCTTACAAATTCCTCATTCTTGCAAACTATGTGCTCCAACCAATCACAGTACTCCACTTCTTTGTAGCAGTCTTGAAATGAACACTTTCCACTTTGCACCCTTCAGAATGCATCTTACACTTGGTCGACTCAGCCCACTTTTGAGTGCTCCATGGTTCACCAATGACCACCAGTGCTACCTACCACGACAAATTTCACAGTTTCATCGTTATGCTGCTCTTCGACATGAGATTAGTAAGTGTAAGTCTTTTTGTTCGAAATTATTGAATTAGAAACAGTGAGTACATTTTTTGGATCCCTCTGTATAAAAACTAAACGAGGAAAGTTTGGTAGTTGCATTTTGGTCTAATTTGCTGTCAATGAACGAGAATTAAGGAATAGGTCTTGGATTAGCAAAATTGGTAGCGTTTATTTGCCTACACATTTCGAATTCACTTCTTCATCAGGGCAGGTGATGACTACAAATGTGCAGGCATCTACCACCTAATATATGGCATTCGTCCACTAATCAGGGAAAACCCAATTGGTGCTGATTGGTGGACTTACAAAAACATAAAAACATAAAAATAAGGTTCTTATATGTGGAGCTCTTATAAGGAAAGTAATACATTGATAAATCTAATTATATGTCCAAGTCCGTTATGGTGTGCCTTGTTCTGTTTGGGTGGTTAACAATCCTGTTCACTGTGTCGATAATAGGGTTCTTCTCGAAATTTGCCTGGTTATTTAATACACTGTCTTTGTCTGTTTTAAGGTGCTTCCCGATTTCTAAGGCCTCGAAAGTCAGGATTCTTCTATGGTCTTTCTCAAATTTTAGTATGGTCATGATGTCTTGCATCGTCCAAATGGGTGTCCCACTTTTATGAAGTGGCCTGTGAAGGCAGACTTGCCATATCCGTTTATCCAGGCCCTACGATGCTCTCTGAAGCGCTCCTTGAAGATCCTCTTCATCTAGCCAATATAAAAGCTTCCACACGTGGGGCATGTGAGTTTATAGACCCCACATGACGTGTATTCGTCTCCGGGTTCACTGTGTCTTCCTGGGTTAAGTGCGTACCTACATATGTTGCTTGTCCTAAAGGCTATTTTTATGCGTCTGTCATGGAAGATGTTTGCAATTCTTGACATTTCTGGGCCAGTGTATATGAAGGTGACGAATTTCTGACTGATGTCCATCATGGGTTGATTCCTTGGCTGCTTCTTAGAGTTGTGTTTTATACTACTGCGTATTGTGTGGGTTACTGGGTCCGGAACAAGTTCTTCAGGACTGGCTATATCATAAGTGAGAATGATTTCCTCTTTCTTGTCTTCTTTGGTAACCAGGTATGACAAGGCTCTGTCAAAATAGTATCTAAGAGCTGCCGACTTGTGTTGTGGCAGGCGATTTGAATCAAAACTGATGATGTTGCTGGTAGTGGTGGGTTTACAATATATACTAAACTACAATTTCTTACTTGCTATTTTTTACAGATTGAAACGTCGAGGAAATTCATGCTGCCGTTCTTCGCTTTTTCCATTGTGTACAAGACGTTTGGGTGGAAGCTATTAAAGAGACTCAACAGGTCTTCGGCATTAGTCTTATTTTGGTCGAATATAATAATTGCATTGTCAACATACAGTGAAAAAATGTTAAAGATTTAGAAACCAGTAGCGGTGTAATGTATTCCTTCTCTAATGACTGCAGGAATGCTTCTGATATAAAAGCCCCTGGACCTTAATTTACTTTTCAACATAATTTCCATGGGGGTGGCCGTGGCTTGGTTGTCTCGTCGGTTGGCTTGCCAATCGATGGAGTTCAGCAACTTCAGGCACGGCCAGCTGCTGGTTGGGTGACGGCCAGGGCTTGAGGGCCACCGCTGGCGGGACAGCTATTTGGGGCGCGGCTGTTGGGAGACTTTGGTCTGACCCATTTGCCGATTGACCATAGCTGGTTTTCCAGCGGTTGGTGACAGCCTCTGGTTCGTTTATCCCCAGCAGCTCTTCCATCATGAAACCCCCCGTGCTTCGGAGGGCACGTTAAGCCGTCGGTCCCGGCTGCTACTGTCATCTCATAGCAGTCGTTTATTAATGGGATGGCACAAAACTCCCTCGTAGGAGATAAGATAAGATAACATAATTTCCACTTATAGTAAGGCAGTTATCGTATTGTACGATACCAGCTTCTGAATTCCATCTTCATAGAGATCGGCTGCCGGATTTGCTAACCACTCCACCAGCACAGCCATTTTGGCATCATCATCATCATCATCATTGTAGCCAAGGTGCTTCTTTAAGTGCAAGAACAAATGATAATCACTGGGAGCTAGGTCAGGGCTATACAGAGGGTGAACAAGTTGTTCCCAGCCAAATGAGCGATGAGATCTTGAGTTTGATGAGCCACATGTGGATGAGCATTGTCGTGAAGCAAAATAATCCTCTACTAAACATGTGATGGCTTTTGCTTTGAATGCATGGCATTGTTTATGTAAGGTCTCACAATAGCACCCAGTGACTATCATTTGTTCAGTGATTTCTATGAGAATGGAATTCAGAAGATGGTTGCACGATACGATAAGCGCCTTAATATATAAGCAAATTAAGGTCCAGGCTATCATATTAAAATGAAGGTGTTAAAAATAGCCCTTGTTTTTTTTTAATATCAAAATGGTACTTACTTAAAAAATACACCTTGTGTATACTGCAAACACATAAAAAAAAACCTACATAAAAGTACAATAATTCTTCAGATTTGTATTTTAGAAGTTGGCTATTGGTTCATTTTAAATGACACATCCTGTATAAGCACACTGGACAAAAAAAGAGTAACCTGCCGTTAATAATATGTTGCATTTCCCGTCGCTTTGATTACAGCTTTAATGCCCTTTAATGATTGTACGAGTGTCTTTAGATAGTCGATATCTATCTCCAACCATGCTACATACAATTTATCCCATAGATCGGTGATGTTAGTCAAACAGTAATTCTTACGTTTAACACATTGCTCCAATTTCTCTATTGGGTTCAGATCTGGGAATTTGGTGGGCCAATTGAGGTGCTGCATGGTTTGATCATGCTCATCGAACCATTCCTCCATGGATCTAGCCCTGTGAACGCTGCAGTTATCATCTTGATAGTAGACATCATCCAGGTCATAAACATCTTTGCAGTTGTCCATTTGGAATTTCAGACAGTGATGCTGGTTAAGCCTGGTGCTAATGTCAATGAGAAATCGTTGTTCATTGTACTGAAAACTTGCCCATAGCATCTCAGAGCCACCAACCCGTTTGCACCTTGGACACAATTAGGGTGAAAGGCTTTATTGCTTCTTCTATGCACACGACATCAAGCGGCATTCGAATTAACACAAAATTTTGATTTATCCGACTAAATCACATATTTCCAGTTGTCTACAGTCCAGTTCTGATATCGCCTGCACCAGTGTACACGAGCTTTCTTGTGAGCTGGAGTGAGCATCGGATGTTTGCAAGTAACCGGCTCCAGATGTCCATTTTATGCAGTTGCCTCCTGAAGGTTTTTTCACAAACTTGTCTACAGACCATTATTAACTTCCTACACCAGTTCTTGGCTAGTCTGAAAGCAGTTGGCCATGACCAAGGGCGATAATCATCTTTGGTCCCATTCAGTCAGCATGGTTATTGCCACCCGATGTGACCATTTTTCGAACTCACAGATGACTGTACACTATGATACTCTAGCAAAGGTAGCCACTTCTTTCATGGGATGTCCTTTTGCCCACCCAAATGCTCTGACCCCTTTTTGCCACTGTCATACCGTAAAACCTTGAATAAAGGCCGGGTATTCAAATACACGCCGGTCTCGAATAAAAAATTGGGTGGGATGTTAAAAATAGATTAAATGCCTGGTCTGAATGTTTTTCGGGTTATTCGTATAAATTCCAGCGGTAATTGTATAAATTCCGGCGTTTTTTTTTATTCCTATTTCATGGGAATAGTCCTTAACGCCAGGTCTTAAATAAATGCTGAGTCTCAA
>JAHWFO010102604.1:232159-329265 GCA_023313115.1 Rhysida immarginata
GTTTCTGAGAAATACGTGGACAAACATACATACATACACACATGAAAATTGGCATACCTGTTTAGAAGCCCACATAGACTAACATATACGAATATTGTGCCATTCTAACAATAGTACATACATAAGAGTCGAATTGATAACCTCATTTTTTTGAAGTCTGTTAATTATTCAAATCATCCTACGAGAGGATTGTAACCATTCAAAAGGAAGAGTGAAGAAACGAAAAAACTTTCCCCTGGACCTGATAGTATGGTAAGATGAGCCATTCTACGTGAAATGAGACATCTAAAAAAACACTAAATTTTTATAAAAGGTTCAAACTTTTTTTTTTTTTTTTTATACAAGATGCATCTAAAAAGTTTGGTGAATGGATGGATATCTCAAAAGCAGCGTGAGATAAAAATTCAAGGAGCGCAAGAAACCAACACAGATTAGTCTGCGGGCAGTCAAACGGTGTGTGCGCAAAAACTCACATCAAATGGAAATGGAAAAAACCGTCAACGCAGAATTCTACGAAGCTGTTTTGCAGGGCTTACTACTGCACATTCAACATTCGTCCACAAATGTACAGAGTGGAAAGTGGAGTCTGTTGCGTGACAACATGTGTTTGTATTCTGTAATCCGTGTACGCAATTCTTGGTCCAACGCCGTGTAACTGTTATCGCACATCCACTATACTCGCCTGATCTGGTGCCTGCAGACTTCTTTTTGTTCCCTCGCCTCAAGGGGGTCTTGAAGGGCACACATTTTGCAGACTTACCAGACATCCGACGACGTGTGACATATGTGCTTCGATCGATCTCAAAAGAGGCCTTCGCTGACTCATCCCAGCAACTTTATCAATGAGTCAAAAGTGTATTGTGTCCAACGGATATTACTTGGAGGGTGAATAAAGGTATTTTGTTTCCATGTTTGATTTGTTTTAGGCTTCCATTCACCGAACTTTTTAGGTGCACCTTGTAAAAATCAAAAATCAAAGTAAGAATCCTACGGTGTTAATTTTCATCAAACATAATTTCTTACAAAAATATCCACAGTCAAATGTACAGAAATTGGCTGGTTAAAGTGTTCTATTAATCGTAGAGGTTTAATTCATAGCTCATTTTAAAGCTTAAAATGTGGACTTTTAAACTACGGTATATAATTTCAGATAGAATTGAAATTAAAGAAAGATTTATTTAACATGATTTTAACATTAATTTTGAAAATATTAAGTTAAAACGACATGTAAATGATATTAATTAGAAAATGGATAGAAAAATTCTGTGAACTGGATTCGAACCAGGAACCTCGACTGTCATGGTCAACGCTTCTACTAATTGGGCTATCGCAGACACTTGTACAGCCATGCTGTCACTAAGTGTCTTGGCACCCGATATCTAGGTTCCTGGTTCGAATCCAGGTCACAGAATTTTTCCATCCATTTTCTAATTAATCATTTACCTGATGTTTGGAGTTAGCTCCAGTTTAATTTCTTTATTTCTTATTAAAATGACATTAAAAATCTGTAAAAATACTAGCCTATTTCTTAACGTTTGTTCTAATGGCCACCCAAATTTTAAAGTGGAATTCCTTTTAGAAATGTAGACGTGTTAACTGCTCATGACGTGATCGTCGCTTCAAGGACGTTGCTTGAGCCATTGTTGTATTCAGGCTCCTGCTCGCACATCAAAGGATCGTGCACCTTTGATGTGGGTGCTACAAAGGGCCATGCACCTGACCTCATAAATAATTTAATACTGATTGAACTACATACATTTGGAATTCCATCCTGTAATTTCATAATACCTTGTATTATGCAATGGATATGAGGGAATTAAACTTCATTTTTTAAAATAATTTTAGAGGATTGTTTTCAGGTTAATATATGATTTTATAAAATTAAAATGCACCCCCCCTAATATTTTATAAAAAAGTCAGTAAAAAAAAAAAGTGATTCATTTAGCTTCAATTTGACATGCATGACAATTCCCTATGACAAATATAACCAGAGATATTCTTTGTTTTATGTGATGAGATGCGCAACATTATGATAACCTTTGATAATTAATTATAACTAAAATATATTTTTATCTGGCAAACGAAACTATGCATGCCTTATATAGGGTGTCCAAAAAGTCTGGTAAAATGGCAGATATCTCAAAGCTGCCAGGTAGGCGAGATCTGATGTGTGGTTTATAGGTAATAGGGGGGTGGGGAATTCATTGCCGCACTCTAATTTGACTTTGACCCCCCCCCCCCCCAAACTTAAGGTCATCCATTTGCTAACTCCAAAACTATTAAAGATAGATAAAAATTTCCAATTGCTACCCTATAGAGCAACACCACATTAGTCTAGAAACAATTTTTGATCACATCCTTCCCCTTGAAAGATTTTGAGAAAATGGGCGAGAAAGAGTCACTAAGGTCAGCTTGGGCTGGCCAGGTTGGCTGAGGTTTCTAACACGTTTGAATTGCAGTGAAGCACACCGTTGGGAATTTTCTTTTCTTGAGTGACTCTTTCTTGGCCCTATTACCTATAAACCACACTCATTAGATCTCGCCTACCTGACAGTTTAGAGATATCTGCCATGTTACCAGACTTTTTGGACACCCTGTATTTTATCCATTAGAATATACTGATCAACTTTGAGAAAAATTGGAGACTCTAAGATCAATTATCACCCGATTTTATCCGATTTGACGTGGAATGACTACAATGAGGTGCGTGTAAAGTAAGATACAGTCTGCAAGTTTATTTTTGAGAATGAAAATTTGGGCAAGAGTAACGAATGTGGATGGAAAGTACAGGAGGAAAGCATTGCGGGATCAGTAGATGTCCTTATGGTTGTTTGGTTTTGGAAGTTTGAATAGATAGCAAGGCTATATGAAGGAAAGGATGACAGAATAGCACGAGCGATTGTGTGTAGAGCAGCCATGGGCAAGAGGTGGCTGGGCAAGCAGGAGCGAAAACGCTCGCTCGCCGCTTTTGAAATGAGTGCTCGCAGGTTGGGTTCCATATTCACACAGAGATCAGAGTCTAATATAATGTACTTAAACCTATAATTCATTTTAATTCCTTAAATTGCTTTTAATTCCCTTATTCCATAATTGCTTTGCCGAATGTGATTAGGAAGGGAATAGTAGATATTGTATTTGTCGCCAAGTGATTTCAGAATCAAATTCAATAAAGCGATTCCATTCATCGCTCGTCAGTTTGTCTTTATTCAGATTCCCTTCACTCCACGCCCATTCTCCTTCATGGACTTCACCACTGCTCCATGAGGCAGCTGTCAGCATGTCTCTGCTTGTGAAAAAGAGCTGGCTCGCACGGGCACAGAAATGCAGAGAAATGCAGAAATGCAGTGGTGCAGAGAAAGGGATTATTAGCAGTATCTAGCCCCGTGGCTTACTTCTTTGCTAATGTTGTCTACCATCTCAGGAGGATTATTGACTTTATATTGTTGAGAAATTAATAAATTAAAACTGGAAGTAATACTCCTAAGCATGAGGTAAAGATATTAATGAAGAAATTGGTAGAGGCAACAGGCATGATACTTGTGGTCCCTAGTTCAGATCCAAATCATGAAATTTTGCCTTCTATTTTTTCCTTTAATATCATTATAAATAATAATAAATTAAAAAGTATATGGGTATTTACATTTCTAAATCCCTGCTCCTTTATGCATGTTTCGGTCTTAACAAAATGAAATATAATGCCCAAACTTTGTCGGGTAAGAATTTGTTTGAAGCTTGATTCTGCCTTAGTGTTTTTTTTCGATCTCTTCTCATCATTTTTGAATTTTCTATGTTCAATTTTTGTTTGGTGATAGAATTTTTATGTAGTATACTTAAAACAATCATAATAATGTGGAATATCCTTTGATCTTCTGTAAGAAATTGTTTCTTGCTGTAGGTTTCTTGTTAAAAATATCATTGTCCAAATCTTTTTCTGTCTGGGTTCTACAGGGCGATTTGAAAGTCCCTGAACTCCAAGTTTTTGACGTGTTTACCGCAAAGCCATAAAAGATATCAGAGTATTGCTGCTTGTGTCAATTGTGTGTGATCTTTGGAATGCGCTACAATATGTGAGAGCACCGTGTGACGTTAAATCAGTGAGCGAGCAGTGCGTTATATCAGTCATGGTTCTAACGCAAAAACGGAGAGCCCAACTTCAGCAGTAAAACTCTTGCATTTAAAATCTTAAAATTTAGCAGTAAGCAAGGCATTTTTCTGAATCCAAAGAATAAAGCTGCACTACTCGAATTCTGTATGGTTGTAGCTTTAGATGTTTAGTAGCCCTCTGGCAGGCTGAATGCGAGGTGCCCTAATTCTTGAGACAGCTGCCGAAGTGACTTCCATGGAGAGCGCTTCAGGTAAGCTTGAATTTTCTCCAGAAATGTGGTCATCACCACAGCCTGTCGGGCACCTTCAGGCTTATCATACGCATAGTCTGTCTCATAAAACCGGTATACAAGATCATAAACAGTTGTTTTCCCTTGTATAGGAGCATCAAAAAACTTCCTTTAAAAGTGCTGAATGCAATGTTGGTACAATTTTTCTGCAAAATAAACTTCTAAGAATGTGATTCTGATTTGTGTGAGAACCATGACCAACTGAACGTCACTGTTAGCCTGTGCAACAGTCGTGTCACGTGGTGCCCTCACGTTGCACAGCACATTCCTAAGGTTATACACAACCACCACAAGTAGCAATACTCGGATATCTTTTATGGTTTTGCAGTATAAATAAGTCTTAAACTTGGTGTTTGGGGACTTTCGAATCGCCCTGTATTATCTTTACTCATAACAGCAAAGCCTCTGCCCCAGTGCTCTTGGCTGCCAGGCCTTCCAGATAATTTTTATTTACCTGGATGAATAGTAACTATTAGTTATTAAAAACTGTAGATCAATTTTATGTTCATCTTGTTTAGTTCTTGATAATTACTAAAATGAAAAGACATTAATGTTTAAAAAAGAAAAGGATAGCCATTCTGTTTAGAGATTTTCGACTGCTTAGATCAGCATTTATATGGACTGTTCTTAGAGGCTGTTGACCGGATTGTAACCCACTATAATAGTATGCTGATTGCTAAAAAGTTTGAGGACTGGTTTATACGGGGATTTCAGAATCTGTTATTTGTTCAATATGTCCTCCGCCAAATTCCAGAAATGTCTGTAGGCGTAATTTCAGGTTGTTTAACACCTCAGGGCCATAATGATTGTCTATGGCATGGCATTAGTCTTCACTCCTGGTGCTTAGGCAGACCACATCACGAATCTTCACACTGTACACCTGTGACTTCAGATACTCCCCAAAATGAAAAGTCCATTGCATTCAAATCTGAATGGTGCAGGACTTTTTGGACATCCTGTACAATTAAAAAGTTATAACTAATTACCAACATATCAATTCTTAATTGTGGTGCAGAGCATAGTTTATTATCTGGACAATTTATCTGAAGTAATAGGACAGCATGCAGAATTCTTAGTATCATATGGAACCTCTTCTAATCAGCTCTTGTAATATCCAGGTGTGACTGGGCAATAATTGCACCAATATTGGAATATCTTCTTGAGGATCGTCCTGCAACTGCTGAATAGTTCTCATCAGTGGGATTAGATCTGAAGATTGCTAGGGCATGATTCCTGGACCACTTGGACAGCTAACAGGCTTATTTATATATGGCATTGTTATTTTGAAAGAGACCATATCTTGAAGTGAAATTTAAGGTCATGAAGGATGTGATCGGCAGCAGTATTCAATGCAATATATTAAGGAGAATGAGATCTTACACAAAAATGTTCCCCTGACCACAGCAAGTAGAACTGTTTTTACATTTTTTCATCAGAATTATCGTCACTATCCGGCTGGGTTCTTCACCCATGCAAACTAGTTATAGGTCCTCCTCCTTTTCCTAAGTGATCCATAATTACAAACTACATAATCCTCTGTGTAAACTGTACAAAATATTACTGTGGAATGGAACAACTAAAACGTGAAAACCTCTAATCCACAAGGAGGAAAAAGGACATTCCGGATACGTATTTCGGGTACCTGTTAAATTGAAATGTAAATTGCAATTTTTGTATTGTTTCTTGAAAATGTCTGCTCAGAAATTTTTCATTTGCCTGAAAGGTATATCTACAGTAGACTCTTAAAACTTTGAGATCTTAGTCCATCATTGCTGGGAAGAACTATCATTGTTGGGGGCCCTGCTCGGAGGAGAGAAATTGTAACAGTGTGGTTAGAAACTACTACTATGAGCTGAGTAACACTAGTACATGTGTTAACCAAGCAAGATGGGCAAAACCAAAGATTTGAGTAACTTCAAACATGGTGTAATAGGCGTCAGATGAATGAAATTCAGCATTTCTACAACTGCGAACATCTTGGGCTTTCCTCGTACAATTGTTGCTCGTGTACACTGAGAGTGGTGCAATGTCCAAAATACACCAAGCCAAAGACCAGCGATGTTGTTCCATACTTCCTTGCACACTTTCCAAGTCCAGAGACCCTTTTGAGAAGGCCAAAGCCACAAAAGTCCATAGCAACAGTGGTCAAGGGTATTTGGAAAAAATTGTACAGAGGGTCATTTCTCCTTAACTTAGCCGATGATTTTCACTTCACATGAAGCCCCTTCTCCGTCACCTGATTCCTGGCAGTAGCTGGCAGCATAATTTCCATGCTAGCAGACTTCTTTGCGGGACTGGGAGA
The DNA here is from genome assembly GCA_023313115.1 of Rhysida immarginata. NCBI lineage: Eukaryota > Metazoa > Arthropoda > Chilopoda > Scolopendromorpha > Scolopendridae > Rhysida > Rhysida immarginata. The sequence continues at coordinate 238,856 of JAHWFO010102604.1, forward strand.
GGAATTTTGTTCCATACCTCCTTGCACACATTCCAAGTCCAGCAATGATTTTGGGGCGACGTCTTCCGAGACCCCTTTTGAGAAGGCCAAAGCCACAAAAGTCTATGGGGTAGGCAACAGGTAACTTGACAGGAATTTCAGAGAAGAGTATTGCACGAATGCTGGTCTCTTCTTTCATTGTGCCATGTTGAGCATGCGTTCAGGCTAGATGCGTTATCTTGATGAACACAAACTTTGTTGCTCTCCTCCCCGTATAAGCCAGGATATTCTCCGTGTAAAGAGGTTTCAAAATGTTCTCCTGGTTGTAATTTGCATTCATCCCTGCCACCAACATGAAGCCTTTCGGAAAACTTTCACAATATTTGGGCACCCAATCGGTCCAGCCTTTTGCATCTGCTGGACAGTAGGCAATTACACGAACCTTACCACAGTCTGTGAGGTAAACCCATTTTTCATTCAATGTGACAACAAACTGCCATATCTCGCCTGCAAGGTAGCCTTCGTAAAGTTTGTAGGTAATGGATTCACAAATATGACGTTCATTAAGGCCCGCATCACAGTTAAAGGTCTCAAAAAGGACTCTATCGCCAGCTCGGCTGAGCTGAAGTTGAGTGTGAGACCTTCTTCAGAGTCCTTTCGTATTACAACTACCCTACAGACACCAGCTCAAGTGAACCACAGCTCAAGCAATTTGTGACGCAAATTTGTAGGCGTGTTCTCTGGAATCCTTTGCGTAGTCATAGCAACGGTGACATGGCCCAGATCCACATATGCTGGACATGTGGTTTTTATGTCACCTTCACAGAGGAATGTAAAAATTTAAAAAAAAAAGTTGTTTTTGAAATTTTTCTGCTTAGGAAATCGAAATTTTAACAGATTTAAAAACTATTTTTCCTTAATTAATTAATAATTCGTATATTAAATCTGTAGATATATAAACTGAAGTACTATATTATGATATAATATCGGATACAATATTATATATTAATACAAGCAAAATATGGAAAGGCAAATGCAATTTCGAAAACTATTTCATTGTATGTTGTGGAAAAAGAAATTGTGTTTGTCTTATTTTATAATATTGTGAGTTATATCCGAAATTATTTGATAATGTAGTACTTGAATTAAGTGATGACTATTTCATTATTCTTTATTTAAATTGGTTTATCCTTCTGAACGCAGATACGTTTCTTATTAATAAACTGTCTGTATAAATCAAATTTTATATGAAACCATAGGATTTTTTTTTAGGTTTAACCCTTGTCAAATTTCTTATTTTTTCTTTATTATAAAATAGGCTTTTTAAATTCCAATTCCAAAATTTTTAAATGATCATACTTAATTAGATATAAATATAACATCATTTATTTTTTTCTTAAATTTTTATATAAGCTTGTGAAATTGTTATCGGGGACGGTATTCTTGGTTTATTTTTTTTTTCCTATCATAAATCCAACATTAGGGAAACCAGTAAATTTATGTTCAGTTTATTTATAATTTATATTTGGAATTGTGTGGATCAGAGGTAAAACTTCGTTTCCTTGAGAAATGCTTTATAAACGGAGCGTAATTTTGCACATTACTTATAATAATTTATTTATTTATTTATTATTTAAATATCAAATTACATTTTGTTATTTTCTAAATGTAATAATAATAATACTTATACAATAATGTACTTAAGTTGCAGCCTGCATTAGTTTTCACTTTATTGCATTTACTTATGAATTTCTAGCGCTATTTAGATAACATTGTGTACATTTATTGGTATTATTATTATTATTATTATTATTATTATTATTATTATTATTATGAACATTGATTATGTTTATTTCTTATTAATGTAATAATTTTTTTTTGCGTTTCATTTTTGTAATAAAAAAAGTAGAAGATTACACGAAAGAAACTGTAAGAGCCAATATATAGCGAAGCAAGGAGAGAAGAGCAAACATGCTGGGGGAGGGGTTAGAATCGATACGCAATGACCATATGTACTGATCCCGTATATTTGAAAGAAATGTGGTGTTTCTTTAATTTTAGATGATCAGCGTCATTCATAATATTCATCCTGTCCTATGTTAATTACTCAAAGCAAAGATGAAAGTGCTTAATACGTGGGATTTTTCCACTGTGCGATGCGAGTCCACCATTTTGATTGTTTCGATATGGACTCTCCAAATCTGACTCTACTCGCTAAACCACCTCGTTCGTGGCTTATATCTGGCAAGTCCATTCGCCCTTTGGACTCGCGTTTACGACCAACTGTGATTCAGTTTTGAGACCTTTTCGGAGACTGCCGTTTAGAGACCTTTTCAGAGACTCAAGCCGCACGTTATAACCAGCTGTGATTTGGGCCTAAAAGCATGAACCCTGGCTTTATGGAATTTGTGCAGGCTTAAGTTACGCTTAATTATGCGGTTTACTGTCGACACAGATGTTTCTGCCTTCTGAGCCATGGCCTTGTGTGTCGGAGGGTTTTCCTATGCTACCATCTTTCTGGGTTTGGTTTTGCTGGTATTAAGGTCCCAACTATCACTGTTATCAAAATTGCTACAATTACTATTGTTCTGGTTTTCATATTTATATATGAAATGCGATGCCCTATAGCTTTCCTGACAACCCACACTTGTTGCAACCCACACTTGTTGCAACGTGTGACGTCAGTTTCCAGAAGAAATGGTGACTTGTCTTGATTGCAGTGGGAGGGGAAAATTAAAGTTTTTCGTATTTTATTAATTTTGAGTTCTAATTGGAAATTTTTATATATGGTAAGTGATTATTGAGACCTTCATCTTTTGTTTCAAGCATAGAATTTACCTTTAAGATTCTCGTTAAAATATTTCATACTTCTTAGAAGAAAAAATTAGAAAAAAAAAAATTATTTTTTAAATTTACATGTAATTTGCATAATTTACATATATTCAATGATTTTGTTTCTGCAATTTTTTTTATTGTCCATCTATTAAAGAGCTGTTTCGAAGAACCACTTGGCTCGAATGCTATTTGTCCATGGGTTACATTCAACGGAGAAGATGTCTATGGAGCTCAGGCGTGCATTGAGTACTTAAATGAAAAATTAAACATAGACTTGAACAAAGGAATGACTGACTATGAGATTTCTGTTGCCAACTCGTTCAGAATTCTTATAGAAGATCATTTATATTGGTAATTCAACAGTTTCGTATAAACAGTTCTTTAGACTCCTAGAATGAAATACTTAGCATAGATTTCTTTTCTTCAGGTGCTTGGCACTTTACCAGTGGCGCTTCGACAATTCTCATCAAATCCACAATGCCGTTCATTCGAATTTTGTTTTTCGCCACTTTGTTCGCCCATTAGTTTCTCGGATGGTTAATCAAGCAGCGTACTATCATGGTATTGGGCGACATTCCCAACAAGAAATTTTGTCCATGGGTTTACAGGATCTTCAATCGCTTTCCTATTTCTTGGGTAAACAGGTTGACATTCAATTTAAAATATTTAATGTTTGCTTTCATCACCTTGCTCTGTTGAAGGCACTGCTGGATATTTCAGGGTTTTTTTTTCTTTTGATTTAATCTTGGTAATTGCTACTTCATTCTTTTTTAGTACAAAGGTCAAACCAAAAGTTCTGCACACCATCCATTCTAAGCATAATAAATAAATGTTGAATAAAACTTGCCATTCAAAGTAGTCTCCTGCCTGCCAGAGTTTGGAGAGGTTCCGGATGCCATGTAATACGCCATCTTTGTTGAGGTTTCAGATGACTCAGGTCGCGTCCTTTGACAGCTTGTCCAGGCTTTCGTAACGGATACCTCGTATTTCCTTTTTCAACTTTGGAAAGAGGTTAAAGTCTGGTGGACTCAGATCTAGGCTGTATAGTATATGGGACAAAGTATCCCAGCCATATTCTGCCAAAAGTTGCCAAACAATCCCTACACCATGACAGGAGGCAATGTCATGCAGTAAGATCACTCCTACTACCAACAAGTGCGCTCGATGTTGACAAATTTTGGGACGGAGTTTCGGTTTGGTCTACCGGGACACGATCCGTTGCAACAATGCCTTCAGAATTGTAGGCGAAGATCATCTGCTTAACTTTTGACTGTTGTCGTCGAACTATGCCGGGCGAGGGGAACTGCCGTGTCTCCATTCCACAGATTGTGACTTCAGTTCAGGTTCAAAAATCACGGGTCCAAAGTCTCCTCAATTGCCACGATTCTGTGCAGGAACTTGTCTCCTTCTCATTGAAATCTGTGTCACTGATTTCCCAGGCAACGTCTCGATCTTTACATATGCGCACTGGTCCAAATTCATAACGTGACCTGACGCTTTCATATTAGACAAGGTCTCATTTCGCACTGCACTGTGCTTTTCGACTTGTAGCATAGGTGAGGGATTGCTTCAGCCAACCCAGCACTAGGTGGTCGTGTGCAAAACTTTTGATTTGACCCTCTAGGATCATCTCTTCATCTAAAATCTAAAAGAAGCTTCTCTTAAAAACATTTAAATTTATAGTCTTGCCAAAAGTTCTGTCTCAAGGAGCGAGTTTATCTGACGAGCACATTGCAACAAAAGAGAAAAGTAATGTATTCTTTATTGCCACATCCCTGTAAAATATACATGTTTCAAAATCTATTCAAAATGGCCACTTTTAGCATGTACACAGTGCTTCAAACAGTCCGGCCACTCCTCGATGGTAACACTACCTCCAAGGGTATGGAAGCTACTGCAGCACCAAACCTGCCTTCAGGCTCGCAATATTGCGGTGGGGCTTTGAGCAAGCCTTCTCCAAAATGTTCCAAAATCGATAGTCAAGGGGGTTAAGATCAAGGCTTCCCGAGGGCCAATCTTTTGCAGCAGTGAAATAGGGTAAATTCTCTTGAAGTCAGAGCTGTGTCGTTTTGGCCTTGAGCGGATGCCTAGTCTTGCTGAAAGATCCATTGCTTTCCAGAAAATAGTGTTTTTAAGGGCTTAATAACTTGTTATAAAACGTCCGTTTGGTAATTCACAGCCTTTGTTTTGATGCTTTGTTCACAGAAATGCAATTTCGTCACCTTATCGTAGCCCATCCCCACACCAGCCATCACCGATGGCAGGTGATGGCCATTTTATACTTTCAGAATATTCTCAAAGGCTTCTCGAAATCTACGAGCGTAGACGGTCATTTTGCCTATTGAACTTTTCTTCAACAGTAAAAAAATTTTCTTGTCCATAAACCAGATATGAGGGTGTCCATTATCTGTGTGCCGTTGAAGCATGCTTTTGCATCGGATTTCACGTAAAATAGCTTTTAGGCGTTGGTCCTTATTTGATGAGCTCCAAGCCCAAGGTCTCGCTTGATGATCCTAGACAGCGTTCTTTTGGTATCTTCATCTCCCGTGATGAGATTTTCTGTCTACGAAGCGAACTTCGCCGAATTCTCTCGTGCACCATTTAATAGTTGCCGCAACGTGCGTGAACGATCGCTCCTCACCTTGTCATCCATACTTGAGATGTTATCTTATCTTTTGATAGTATGATAAACAAATTCTGCGTCAATTTCGGAGTTTTTAAGCAGAGTGAAATTTCCTTTGCCGACTTGTTGCACTTGTGAAGAGTGATTACTGTAACACTGTTTTCTCTCATGCCCCATTCCATTGTAACTGCTCACTGTAATGAACCATTCTGATATGCATTCAGCAGATATGTGTTTATACGTATAATATCTGGCCATAGAAATTTACATAAACCAACTCAGTGTTGCCCATTGCTTTGTAGGGACAAGACTTATGGCACGACTATGTATACAAGTACTTAAATTAACAAAAGGCTTAAACCTTTACTTAAAAATATCTGATAATCTTGGTTAAGAAGCATAATTATCATTAATAGTTTTTAATTAATTTGGTACGTACAGTTTTATTGGTCTCTTTGAGCTAATTATGAATAGATGTAACTTTGTGTAAGAAAGTCTGAGCACACAATCTAAAAGTTCAAGCTAAGAAACTGATCTTATTTGCTTTTCTTATTAACAAAGCAGATGCATTAGAGTTAGTAGCTGTTTTGTTTAGTTTCACTTGTAGAGAACATTGCTTACATATAAGTACATATTAAGTGTGCAAGTTAATTCTGTTGGATTTTTTCAATTTTATTTAATTCTTAGAAATTGGTACATCTCAATTTAAAATAAATGCAGTTGGCTGTACTACCTTTGCCTGTCATTCAGGCAACATTTGGATTCTGTGGCAGAAGAACAATTCATTCTTCAATTTGAAGTCTGTGATCCAAATTTGCACTTCTTCACTTCAATGATGAGTTCATTTGCCAGATGATTTGGCATCAACCGAAACAAGTGATAATCTGAAGTAGCAATGTCCTCAGAGTAACGTCGTGTGGGATAAAACTTCCCAATTGAGCAACACAAGGACGATCATTGTTGTGCAGCAGAACCATCCAGCAGCGACTCTGACTATTTTTCTTCGGTTGCATGTTGCAGCAGATTGCACATTTGCTATGCAATAACGGTCTGCTGTGACCATCTGCACTGACGAAATAAGCTCATAGTACATCAGCATCCCCTTCTGATTTCAAGAAATGCACGGCAGAACCTTCTTGCAATGAATGTTGCATTCGGCTGCAAGGAAGATGGTTTGGCAGAGTTGACCCCTGACTTTGTGCGTTTCGAATTACTGTACGAGGCCTATTTTTTGTAACTGGTTACAATCTTGTACAGAAAAGACTACTTCTACTCATGATAAGTAAACACAAGGATAGTACTACTGTGTCAGATTGTTTTTTGACAACTCGTGAGGTACCCATTTTCCTTCTTTCTGAGTTTTCCAAGCACATGTAGCCTATATACAATGGCTCGATTCTGAAACTCTACAAGTTCTGAATGTGTCATGTCTTTGGAGAGCACCGCTTCAAGTTCTGCTTTTGAAAAGTTCTTTGACTGGCCTTGGCACTTCTTGTTGTTCAAGTCATTGTGTCATTTGAAAAGTTGGCACGTCCTTTCAGTTGCAGTAGCCTCTCCATATGCTTCTCCCGTTTCTGCATGTTTCAGCAATAGAAATCTTCTGGTGAAGGTAATGAATGGAGTATGCAGTATCCTATGTGCTGCTTGTCGGGCTCCATTTCTGAACAATATATCTCGTATGATTTTTTAATGAACAAAAAAATTGTTTTTCTCATTGGCCTCGTTTGACTTGGACATCAATTCCACAAAAAAAAAACAAACCCCCGGGGGGGGGGGTGTGCAAAAGCGCCATTTTTTGCTTTCCAAAGCAAGTTTTTTATATGGAGAAAAAAATTAAAAATTTCTATAGAAATGTGTTATATTTATATTAAAGAATGGTTTCTATAAAAAAAAATTAATTTATTTTTTTGCATGGAGTTGTCCTTTAAAGTCCAATAGCTGATTTACAAATTGACTTCTCAAAGATAATCTACAGAATTAAGTTGCACATCCAATAAATAAGTCCTCAACAGAAAAAAAATTGAAAAAAAAATCTTATCTACTTCCTAAAAGAAATGCCATTTGCTTAAAAACGTTTATAGAATGCAAGACTTACTTCATGGGAAGCGAACCATCAGAAGTAGATGCCACTCTGTTTGCCTGTTTAGCAATTATTGTGTATAATCTCCCATTTTCACCATATGCTAAATTCATGAATGGTATGGAATGTAGGATTAATATCCTTTTTAATGCTACAGGATGACCCATAAATAAGTTCAGGTTTTTGACAGCCTTTAACTTTTGAACAGAGCAAAGTATATTAAATCCATAAAGCGAGGAGTATATCTCGTTATTTCCAGTACTGCCACAGAGTGTTCGTTTCAGAAATGGCGAACCGGGGCTTAAGTTGTGTGCGCTTATAACAGGTGCTTCGTACCTCGATCTTTTGGAAGAGACGCTGTATCTGGTACTCCAACAGCGACAGTTTCGCCGACCTTTGGTGACAGCAAGACTCGTCTATGGCTATGATGTTCCTTTCTGGAGATGCTCACTTTCAGCAGGACAGTGCACCTTTCCACCATGCTTGATCGCTCACAAGCTTTGGTTTGAGGAACATAAATCAGAGTTTAATATGATTCCATGGGCCCCATCAGTACATCAGTCCCTTGACCTCCATGGGCCCCATCTCATTCATTACACTTTGGATGTCCGCGCATCTCTGAATGAAACTTTCCCTAAAAGGTGGCTTGAGCGCTGTGGCCGTCTGGTCCTCCAGACCTGACCTCCGCCCCCCGTGATATTTCTTGTGGGGCTGTCTCAAAGAGAAAGTTCTATGCCCACCCCGTTGACGGCATGGGATCCCTATTGACTTCTGTGCAAATGTGGCTTTGTGCCTCCAAGCAGTAATAGATTTAGATGGAGCACAGATTGATATTGCACTGGAAAACTGCATATAGAGAACATTTTTGTATCCTTTGATGATGTACAGAGTCGAGTCACATTATTATGACCACCAGCTAATATTGCGAATAATCGCATTTAGTGACACATACAGTAGCTAGACAGCGTGGGAGTGAGTCAGTAAGATTCTGGTAGGTTTCTACTGATAGCTGCTGCCATGCAGACTGTAAAGCATCCGATAGCTGCTGAAGGGTACGCGGTAGTTGTTCCATAGCACTCTCATGACGATTGAGGTGATCCCAAAGGTTCTCAATTGGGTTGAGGTCTGGGGAATTAGGGGGCCAGGGTAGTACACATTGCATTGTCTTGCTGGAACGTACCATCTGCCTCTGGAAAGACAGTCACCATGTATGGGTGTTTTTGATCTGCAATTATGGATAAATAACTGAATCGGTGAGAGTGCCTTCTATAGGTATCAGTGGGCCCAGACAATGCCATGAGAACACTCCCCACACCATCACACGGCCGCCACCAGCATGGATTCGTCCAACAATGGTTGCGGAATGTTTGTTCTCGGAGGTTTCTCGCCTCACCCGCTAACAGCAGTCACTTCTGTGGAGCAGAAATCGTGACTCATCGGAGAACTCAACCTTTTTCCAGTCAGAAATGGTCCAGTTTCTGTACTGTTGGGCAAATTGAAGCAGTTTATGGCGATGAACCTACGTCAGCATGGGTGCGGTGACCATCCATCTGCTGCGGAGGCCATACGTAGCAGGATCCTCTGTACTGTGGATTTAGAGACATGTCTGGTAGCACCCCCTCGTTGGTTTGAGCAGTAAGTTGGTCCCCTGTAGCTCTTCGGTTAGCCTTCACACACTTCGCAGTCGATGTTCACCTCTCTCATCAGTGGCACGTGGTGTTCCACAGTTCCCATAGCGTTTATTCTGAACAGTCCCATTTTCCCAGTCACGGTACACTTTAACTACAGCAGCACGAGAACATTCACAAACTGCGCATTTTCTGAAATACTGCCACCCTTGGTCCGAAAACCAATTATCACCCTCTTTTCCAGACCTGATAAATCACGTTTCTTATCCATTGCAGCAATGAGTGATATGTATTTAACATAGTGGAAACCTACCTTATATAGTCACCTAACCAATTCCCAACACGTAACATAGTTCCTCGGCTGGGCAATCCTGAAGACAAACGTAGGGGGTGGTCATAATGTGACCTTGTATACCACTTCACAGATTAAATAAATTACGGTATGTTCTACAATGGAGTTATTTGTTGTCAAACACCAGAACTTATTTATGGGCAAACCCTGTATGTAAATATTTAAACAAAGAAATTTAAGGATCATTAGCAGTTTCCACTGAAATTTCTCTACATTTAAGAAGTTATCAATGTTTTAAGAAAGATATTATCATTGCCAGTATAAGGAGAGTTGGTACTGGTGTCTGGTCCAAAAATAAAAATATGGAGAAAACCTGTTATCTTTTTGTTTATTTTTGAGAGCAACTGAAATTCAATTCATTCTATTTGCTTGGGCTTTTTATAAGAGTAACTCTATTTGGCTAATAAATTATGCAAACTACATTTTGGTAATGGTTGTGTATGTGCAGTTAAACATTATTTCATAAAATATTTTTATATTCTGATAGCAAGTGTTGCCTCTACTGTAGTTTGGAAAGTTTCTTGAAAATGGCATTGCATTGGGGTGTAAACCCTGCATGTTAGATACAAAAAAAAAAAATTTTTTTTTTTGAGAAACCTTTATATCTTCATGAATATACATGCTCTTCCCATACAAATGAACACGGATAAGTAAAAGAAGCCTCATAATCATATGCTACAGCTACAATGCATTTCAAGCATTTTTTTTTTTACAGGGTGATCCCAAACATTATTTTTTTGTGCTGGTCCCCTATTTACCTTAGGAACAAAACCTTTGCTGAAATATATGAGGTGTAACATGCTCTTTACACCCCTGAAGTTCAGGATAATTCGTCTAGTATTTTTCTAGATATTCGACGAAATGTCCATGTACAGTATATGAATAAAATCTTTTAATCCATCTTAAATGAATTTTAAGTTTTATCTTTTAAGCAGCATGCCCCTTCACATGAAGATCGTTGCTTGGAGAAAATTTGTTTTGGAAAATAATAACTAATCTTTGTCATGCAGGCATATTATTTTTTTAATTAAAACAGCTTAATCCACTAATAAGTGATCCTTAAATTTCTATATAAACTATGGATTGATAACTTGACGTTTCTCAAATCATTATAACATGTTAATAATTAACCTTTTAATTCTAGGTGAATGCAAGAACTTAAGAGATTATGTACGACGTATGAAAGAAAAATATTGGTCAGACTGGGATTATTGCCTGTCAACCCCACCAAATATGATCAACATGGAACATAGCAGTACGCATAAATCGGCCACTGTTCGTCGATATTAAATGAAGTCTTTAAAAGTTTTTGCAACCAAAAATACCACTTTAGATATTTACAGGAAGAAGTTTCAACTTAAAATTTTTGCCTTTGTTTTACATCGATAAAGGGATCATGATAATGTATTCTTAAGTGCTGATGTTCCTAATACAAAAAAATTATTGTAAATAACGTTTAGATTAAATAATAAATTTTTAAGGTAATGAAATAAAAGTAACTCGCAAGTTGTATTAAATCGATTTTATACATTATTAGGTAATAATGATAAAATATACAGCGTAACAATTTATAAATTAAGAGTATGCATAATGAAAGATGAAAATGTAATGACGATGATTGAATTTGATATGTAATAAAAGTACAAATAAAATCAAGTATTTTTCCGTTTCCTCCCCGAAGTCGTTTGCAAAGCTTCCTTTTGTCGTTTTCCTCTCGTCGGATGGGAACTTTCAGATGAATTTCGCCTTTTCGCTCTGGAAGATGGAGGAGATTTATCACCTTTTGCCGTGGTTTTCGTTTTTCTAAAAAAAAAAAAAAATAGTAAACATTAATAATCCAATTTGGAATTTTAGGAAGTTCTATGTGTAAGTAAATTTAAATACAATGCGCTTTAAAAAGAAATGATTAAAAGATGGCTTAGGATGAATTAAAATGTGGATTTGACACAAGATGTAATTTGTTGCTAGCAGAGCATGGAAAATTATTCAAACAAGTTTACAACAATTGGGAACTACTGTAATTGCTTGTTGCACAAGTCAAATCTGCTAATATCATGGCCTCCTAGAAACTACCAAGCCTGAACATGACATCAATAACGTATTGTTGAAGCATTAAGATTGTGACATTGAACTTACTTCTGCAAAAGCACCTCCAGAAAGTAACTGACATAACAATGTTCAGGCCTGGTAGTTTCTAGAAGGCCATGCTAATATGCACATCTACCAAAAATTAATTAATAAAAATACTGTTTTAAACTTAACAAACGATATACAAATTACACTAATAACATATTATAACACGCTTATCACAATATAAATAGTGAAACAATAAAATATACGACAGAACTTAACACGAAATTCCCCATTTGCAGTAAGTAAAATAAAACGCCACAAAGTTGGTTGAAATCAACAGCAGCGCTGTTATTTCACACATCTGCCACTCGACTGATTTTTAGCATTGTTTACTACGAGAGTAATCACAATTATTAATTCTATTCATTATGTAGGCACATTAAATACCCATATACAGAGTATAGAGTAAATTCCCGAAACAGTCAAATAACTGTAGAAAAAAAAGGTACTAGAGTCATAAGAGTCAGGTCTATCTATAGGAAAGTGGACATGCCCGACTGAAATTAAAGTATTCCCAGTGCCCCTAGTTTAAGCGCTGAGAAGTTACAAAAACTAACTTTTGAGCCATAATAGATTATGAGAAAACTTTTCAATTTCAAAGATGTAGAGTGTCACCGATTTAGTGGAATCCACTCTTTGCACAAAGAAAACAAAGCATAAAAAGTCGTAAAATGAAGGAGAAAAGCCCATGTATGAAACACCGTATGACAACAAACGTAAAAAGTGATCCTATTTCATACTTGTGATAATAGAAGGTTGAATAAAATTAAACAAAACAATCACTAAATTTCAACATTTCAGGACGCTCGAAACAAAGGAAGATAAGAATGTCGAGGCAATTAGTCAGTCAGCACTCACCATGATGTATAGCTAAACAATTCAACCCGGAATAGATGAAAGGTGCTCATCTATTACTGATTTAATCTCAAGTGCTGATGGAGACTCGCTTTTGCCTATGATGGTCGTCTTGCAAGATAGAACATTATGTCCAAGGGTCCAAGGAAAATTTTTATGGTTGGTTCAGGAAAAGTGACCAAGAATATTATCAAAAAAAATTGGTTCACAAGTGCAGGCTTTCCGCAAGCAATGATCGATTCTTATTAAAGCCAAAATGACAAAAAACTCATTGCATCTGTTATGCCAAATGGAAAATCAATTGAATTCTCACAATCCTCCCCTGGAACAATCTCACTAGCTCAGCTTCTCAATGTTTTTGCATTCCTTCCTTGGAAAAAATTTTACAGAAATAATTCAAATTATGTGCAGTTGTAGTAACGACGAATTGCATCACAGGAATAAAATATGTAAATTCCATTCACTTATACACAATCAATTTTCTTCTCCAAGATTCAAGACCACACTTCCAATCTGCATTCTCGAAAACAATCGAATTTCAATATGCATGGTGTAAAAGTTACTTACCTTTTCACTGTTTCTACTCTTTTTACCATTATTGCAAAAATTTTAAAGAATAAATTTTTTTATCATAAATTACCAGAAAAATCGATATATGGATGGGAGAGAATAATTAGAGTGGCATTTAGGGAGAGTTTTGTTTAATTTTATTCAATCTTCCACATTGGCATATATTAATTAGAAGCGATTTCATGCGTTTGTTATTTTACATGTGAATATTTCAGGGTACGGTGTCCAGAAGGTGTTTCATACATGGCCTTTTCTTCACCATTTTACGAGTTTTATGGTTTTGTTTTCTTTATGCAAAGAGTGGATTTCTACTAAATCAGTGATGCTCTACATCTTTGTAATTGGAACTTTATCTCTATTTATCCTGGTTCAACAGTTAGTTTTCGTAACTTCTCAGTGCTTACATTAGGGGCACTGGGAATACTTTTATTCTAAAGATCTGGATAGGGAAAGTAACGACAACCTGAGCATCTGCTAGTGTTGGTGGTCATTTTTGACCCACTTGCCTTACTTCAGCTAAATCCTCAGCTACATTTTTTGGCTGCATTTAAGAGGAAAAAGTAATTCATCAACTATTTTTAGAATATTGTGACTGTCAACTTTTACTTCTTAGTATTGAATCAATTTCAAAAATTAAAAAAAATTTAAATTTATATCCATCAGCCTGGTATGTTCGTTTTCGCTAAAGCTTTCTATAAGGAAGATCTGCACAGGCCATAGAGATTGTATTTTTTTTTAGCGAATTAACAATACTTCCTCCAAAGTAAAACAATAAGTCGAGTTCTTCTGGACAAAATTGATCCATATTTTCAGGACCTTCAACAGTGTTGTTATCCACATTGTCCTCAGTTGTTTGAAGCAAATTCACTTTCCTCTGTTCCATTCAGCTCATCAAACATTCTGAATCATCCAGATCATAATTAGAATGCCTGCCAAGATGAAAAATTCTAAATATCAACATAAATTTTGTTGTTTTAATAATGCCATTATACTGTGACATATAGGTATTTCTTTACAGATATAGATATATCTATATCAGCGTGGAAGTATCGTATATGGGCACATGTAGATATATAAAAGAAACTTTGGTTAGAAATAAGAAAAAATTAGTAAATACATGTAGCTGAAGAGAGTCTAATATAAGAGCTGGCAAATCACGAGCTGAACATAATTAGTATATCCAAAGAGCAATAAATCATACATTATATGTTAATTTTAGGAATTCCGATAGTATATTTTAGTTAAAGCAATTAAAATATTTTATTCTTTCAAATTGGCAATTTGTTACAAAACCACACCAGAATGAGGGGATTAAAAGCAACGAGGAAATAAAACGAAAAAGGTGGGGGGAGTAGAGTGCGATAAGAAGGGAACAGAGAAAAGAACAAAAGGGCAAGCAGAATTTCGTGGTATCAAAGAGTTCAAGAGTTAAATATCCTTTGTGTAATAAAACAAAAAGAATCGTTCTGGAGTGGTGGGAGAGAAAGGAAAGAAAGAGCAGTTGAAGAGTAGCTTCGAAAGAGATTGGAACTCTAGAGCGGGAAGAGCGCAGATCGGGTCGGGATGAACAGCGCTGGCCTATGGTGAGATAAGCAGACTGCGAAGTTGAGCAACCCAACGCAGATCTGAGTGCATGAAGCGGCGGCATCGGCAAGGTAACCACCGCAGAACCACATAGCTGGAGCGAAACATTGGCTGGCAGTCGATGGGCAGCGATCAGGGATCCCGTGCCGAGCAAATGCGACCCGGACGAGGAGGAAACCAAGACCGTGGCACTGCTGACCAAATCTAAGCGTGGTTGCTGTTACCCGGTGGGTCAAGACGGGTGGGAAGGTACCTTGTGGGGCTAAGCAAGGCGATCTTCTCAGTCTTGAGTTGTGGGCAGTGGATCTTACGTGGATCTGCACCGGCAGATATGGCCGACTAGACGAGCAACGCCGACGGTATCTGCAGACGAACATTAATCTGAATGGACGGCAGCAAAGATCTATGATCAGACTCAGCGGACAGCTGCAAAGAATCTAAGGACGAATGACGAGTGTCTAAGGTATCGTGTTTGTGTTGATTATCCCACGTGTGTGTTAAATTGTTAGTAGTGAAAGTTATACAGTTAGAGATCAACTAATTCATGTTTTAAGGACTGTTCCCAAGGGGATGAACTCTATAAAGAACTCTTAAAATATGTAAGAACGTTTATAGGAAGTAATGAATTAGAAATTTAAGGAAACAAATTGCCAACTGACTTTGAACTTTGAACTCGGGTCGTGGAATTTTTCCTTCCCTTTTCAATTTGTCTTTCAAAATATTGGAGTGTTTCTTCAGTCATTATCTTATATTTGAGGATTAGTATTATATCAATCTCATTGTTGCTAAGTTTATTTACTTTTATAAGTTTTGTTTTCTTGAAATATTAAGTTAATTCATAAAGTTGTATTTATAATTTGATATCTTAATAAACACCATTAATATTTATGTTAATGTTTGGAGATTAATTGTAATCAGTTAGTAAATTGTCAGTTATTCGGGGAGGAAGGATAGTTAAGAATAACTTGTGGACAAAAGGGAGGAGATTTTATTTAACAAATACCACTATACGATCACAGATTTGCGGGAGAACGAATAATGGCATACAGTTGTTAGGTCAGAGAAGGTACTATTACTCAGGTAATAGTAAGATTGCAGAAATTACGTATAATATATGACCATTAATCAATCGACATAAAACGTCACAATATGATATTGTATATGTGGGTAAAATTTAGTATATATTCCAGAGCCTCAGAAATACATATAGAAATAGCTTTCACGAAGACGAGATCAAGGAAAAAAAAATACGAATAAAGTTTGATATTGTATTAAAAGATAGCATAATGACAAGATTCAATTGTATTTTACTTAGATTTTTGAGGATATAATGTAGATTACATGTACAGTAATAGAACTGATTACTTCACATAGTCGATAGTTGATATTTGGCTTCCAATGTTTTCGTCCAATTCAATGAAGCCATATTTTTAAATAATTTTCATTTCCTTTACCGAATGTAGATGGAAAAGTTTGCTACATTTCTCTATTCTCATACTGCAATTTACAGCGCAACACTGCGGCATTTCGGAATGAAAAACGTTCAGTCCTTAGATACACACACGTTTACACAAGCAACTGGGTCCATAACGGCGGATTTTTGCATGTGACTAGCTCTAGCGTGTGTGTTTAGCAGCAAATTGACAGGGAAAAGAATGTCGTTACTTTTCCTATCCAGAGCTCTATTTTATTCAAGTGGGTATGGCCACCTTCCTATAAATACCTGACTTTTATGGCTCTAGCACCTTTTATTCTAAAGTTATTCGACTGTTTCGGAAATTTCCGTTACACCATGTATATGAATATTTAATGTGCCTATAAAATCTTTGAATATAAACCTTGGCACGTAATTTTTTTTATCATCTGTATATTATTGGATATAGATGTTACCTATATTAGTTTGAGTTTGGAATTTTATCACTATGTGATGTTCCCTAGTCAGCACCATTCATTCTGTTACTAATCCCAGTCTTTAAGAAACTGCTCTTCACCATATTTTCGGGTATAGAATCCCAAGTCTGTTTTACCTAAGTAGAGGCTGGCCTTCCTCAGGTTTCCTACTGGTGTCCTCTGCACTTGGTCAAATGCCATCCATTTTATCCAATGGTGCCTCACTCCATCTTTAAACGGCTTGTTCAGAACCACTTCAAGTGGCTGCAGCACACTTATTAAACACTTTGGATGACTGCTTGGCTTGTCTTCATGTCCTTTAGATTGGCTTGAATTGGCTATGTGAGGTGGCTTCTGAACTGGTCCCATATGAGCATTGCAGGCTTTTTCGACATTGCACAACTCTTATATTCCGTACTTTATTCAGCCAAAACTTCACACCGTCTTCATCCATCCAACTTTAGGATGGAAACGAATAACTACACAAGTAGGAAATTTTTCACCATTTTGGAAGGTCTTCCTTCTAAAAATAACCATAGACAGCTGTTTAGATCCATTTGCGAGACAGCCTAAAAGCACTGTACAATGCATCTTTTCGTGTCTGCTAATCCTGATGTAGATCGTTTTGCAGCCAATTTCATCGACGGATCGGTTACTAGGCACATCGATAAACATAGGAGTCTCGTCCATGTTTCCAATATGTCCCAGATCAAAGGCGTGTTCCTTCAGTAAATTTTTAACAAACTTTTGAAAATTCACTATCTTACCTTCCACATCACTAGGAAGCTTCTGCGATATTTTCGTCTGCTGACGTACAGCCAGAGAGTTTCTCCTAATGAATTTCTGAAAAAAAAGTTTAATTGCTGACTGATTCTATATTTAACATCCTTGGACATCTTCTTGGCCTACAATCGCGTATGAACTGAAGTAATGATATACCCAACTTTTCTCTGACAACAATGGATGACTTGGTGTCATCGTTAGCTATTGGCTCACTTTAGCTGAGACACCCTGTATATAAAATGAAAACCATTAAACATGCAGACATCAAATGCGACACTGATTGAGCCTATACTAAATGTTCAAAGTGGCCCCCCATTCTCCTGCTTGCACAAACGAATGTAACAGCACATATTTTTGGAAACGCGTTGCAGCATGTCCTCCTGAATGGTGTGGATTTTATTTGTTCCATTGCTTTTCGGGCTCAATTCTCTGGCTGAACTGACTTTTGGATATGCTTCTTCATCTCACTGATGGGTGTACGAGATGGGTTGTAATAGCATAGCTAAACAAACAAATATAGTAAGAAATGATGGATCTTGCGTATTTTTCCGATCTTTAAACAGGGTGTCTCCCTAAAGCGAACCAATAGCTAACTTCTAAAATACATATCTAATAGAGTACTTTCAATGGAAGAATTATTATACTTATCGTTTTTATGTGTATCCCATTTCCAAAAAAAGACAAAAAACGATGCCATTTTTCGAATATGGAAGTCAACTTGAAATGTGCAATGGAAACCCTATTTTTAATGGTATTTTCAGATTTTGCACAACATTTGGGAAACGTTTATTCTTGGTGTTTCTTAATTGATCCTAGCGTTTAGGAGATAGAGGCACTGAAAGTGTGATGTGTTTGGATTTAAGAAAAGGCACTTAACAGAAATTTTTCCTAAACCCAATGGATTATAAAATGGATAGCAATGTTTTTATTTGAACATAAAATTTTTAAAATAACCAATCGTTTAAACTGATGAACAATTTCTGTTTTTAGCCTTTCCTTTAAATCCAAACACACCACATCTCCAATGCCTCTATCTCCTAAACAGTTGGATCAACTGAAAAAACACCAAGTTTCTTAAATCTTGTGTACAATCTGAAAATACCATTAAAAATGGGGTTTCCATTGCACATTTTGAAGTTGACTTCCATATTCGAAAATGGCATCAGTTCTTTTTTTGGAAATGGAATACACATAAAAGCACAATAATTCTTCCATTGAAAGTACTCGGTCAGATCTGAATTTTAGAAATCAGGTATTGGTGCACTTTAGGTGAGACACCCTGTATATGATTTGTCAATCATCCCTATTATATTTATTTGTTAAACCATGCCATTCCAAAGCCATCTCACATGACACTGGCTTACTGCACTCACTAAAGTGATAAAAGCTTATCCATCAATGAGAAGAAGCAGCTTATATAATCTTCCACCATTGGTTTATCATACTATACTGATGCAGGCCTATCAGTCCAATGAGATGAGGAAGGAGTAGACACATTCCCTTATTAAGTAGACGAATGCAGATACTTATTGGTTTTATCAGGTCCGCAGAAGGTTGAAAGTAGCTTACTAAGGGATGTCCCAATTCCCTCTTTAGTTTGGTTTCAATTGACCCACTAGAGTCGGAGTTATGAGGGTGGGAGTTAGAGGAGTATAAACATATATAAAGGACTGCAATATGGTTTACAGATTCCTTTAGGCAAGATATATATCTCTATGAAGTTTGGGCCGAAGTGTCTCAGTGGGGTTGGAGTAGTAGGGGTAGCAGCCTCATGGTATTAAAAATGATTAACATTTTCAAATGGGAACATATGCCATGTGACAGGTCATTCAACTGGAAATGAAGATAAGAGTTCTTTTCCATTTTCTAAATAATATAAATAATATATTCGAGAAAATCAATCTTTGTTTATAAAGAATGGCAGTTAAAAAGTGCAGATAAACGGAGTAAAAAAACGGATGAACTTGGGGCTTCTGCTATTTTCCTATGCCCTCCATAGGGGGATTAATTTCCTGTTTTTGCAATTCATCTGTAGTTCGCCAAACTGATTATGGTCTAAAACCAAAACACATCTGGAATAAAATCTAATTATTATTGCGATCAGATCTTAACTACCATTTTTTTTGCGCTTAGTACAAAGACTGTACATGCAAATTCTACTTAAACTGCACTTTCTGAAAAAATTTACTTGCTGCATTTCTAAATTTTTATTTTACTTACAACTTGCCCAAAAGGTTTACAATAATTCATGAAATTCTGTAAAACTCAACTTCAATAATTATTCTTCATCAAGGTTCACATTTCCATTGATGACAAACTTAACAGAACTTAAGAACAAAATATGATCACTCTTGGACATTTACTGACAGAAACACAATACGATTTTTTGACACCTCATGTCCGAAAAAATTTACAATAACAGACAAATTGCCCAGAAAGTTTACAATAATATCAAATTAATATGAAGTTACACAAACCTCATTTTTGATAACTGCTAGAATACGCTTTGGAAGACTGTCAACATGTTTCCACCAACAAATTATGCAATTCATTTCTGATGGCATTAATCAAATCAGTTTTGTTTATTGGGCCAATAGATCCATTTCTTTCTTGAGGTTATGCCACAAGTTTTCAATGGGGTTCATATATGGGGAATTGACAGGCAATGAATCCACCCTAATTTGTTGGTCTTTAAGCCATTCATGAATCTTCTTTGCTCGATGATAAGGTGGACCATCCTCCTGTACTACCTCACAGTCACCAAAATGCCCCTCAATTGGCGGAATAAAGAAACTGTCACAACAGAATTACTAATACACAGCTAACCTACACAATAATAAGAGAAACATGCACAGGTTTATATGTTTTTTGTTGTTGTTTTTTTTAATATGCATAGTTTATACAGGGTGATTCTGAAAAAGTGTGTATAACTGTAAGCAATGACAGAGGTGACCAGAATGAACATTTTCTTTTAATTTAATGTGGGTCTGAATTTGAACGCTAACTGAGATGTGAACAGAAATAAAAATGCTGCCACCAAGATCAATAAGTTAATAACTCAGGTTCTGCAACACCTAGAATAATGAATTTTGGAGGAATAATGGGGTACATAAAACTCTGTATACCGTTAAAGTTTGATCGAATTCCGAGTAATTTCCAAATAAAGCACTCAACATCGTAACACGTGCTGGTTAGTATTCGCATGTGAGCACTGTTACGATTTTGAATGCATAACTCAGAAACTACTCATTGGAATACGATCAAATTTTAACGTTATACACAGTTGTATGTACCTATTATTCCTCCAAAATTTATTATTCTAGGTGTTGCAGAACCTGAGTTATTAACTTGTTGATCTTGGTGGCAGCATTTTTATTTCTGTTCATATCTCAGTTATCGTTCAAATTCGGACCCACACTGTATTAAAAGAAAATGTTCATTCTGGTCATATCTGTCATTGCTTACAGTTATGCACACTTTTTCAGAATCACGCTGTATAAATTATTTTAACTTTCTGGACATGTTGTCCATTATTGTAAACTTATTGGACAAGAGGTATGCCTAAAGAGACATTGAGAATTTTAAATAAGTTCAAATAAGGCTGTCCATTATTTTAAAAATATATATCTTTCTAAATCTATTGTTCAACTTTATAAATGACAAGTTATGATGCATCTTTTAATTGCTGAAGTTATTACTATAAACATTTTGGACAAACTATATTTGCATTATTTTTTCCTTACAATGAATGCAAAACTTTTGTTGTACTCTTTGCCGAAACTAACGTCATAGACAGAAAGAGCAGGTCAGAAAAGGAAAGAAAACTACTTTCCTGGTGGCAGAGAGTGATCAGAACGGCAGAAAATAATTCAAACTGTTGTAATGCTAAATGCATGGAAAATGAATGGGACCATTAAATCGATGCTACTTCCACTCAAAAGCTCCAGATTACCGTATTCCAAAAACAATTTTATTTTATTAAAGTGAGTTATTTATTCCATATGAATTTTCATAATCTATGCATTAACCAACAATATCAGATGTAGATACACATGTTGTACTACTGCTTACACATTAGGCCTTGTATGTAATAATGTGTATACTGTCAGCTGTTATTTTGTAACTATAAAGTTTTACATTCATTGTTAGGTTTTTCAAAAAATTGTGTGGTTGATTTATGAATGAAAATAAATTACTTAAAAATATACAATTTATTTTTTCCACTTCAAATGTGTGTGGTCTCGGTTCAAAGCTTTTTTTTCTTTAACATCATGTAAGTTTATTTACATATCTTATCGAGAGCTCATGGGAAGGAGAAGACCAACTGCCGGCCAGTTCCAAGACTGATTTACCGTATTTATTCGTGAATAATGCAAAACATTTTGACATAAAAAAGCACCTAAATACACAAACACAATGGGTCGCATTGTACACAAACACGAAATTTTAAACCGCAAGCACAATGTTGGGGGGGGGGGGGGCCCATCAAACCAAATTCGGTTGACAACTTTTAAATGAAACTAGCTTGTCTTTAATATACAATATATACAGGTTGTCCATAAAAAGTCTGACACATTTTATCTGTGTATTACCAAAAAACTAATAAAGATAAACAGAAACGGATTTCAACATATGAAACTGTAACTGAAAAAGTTGTATTGTGTTTCACAATTTCGCCGTTAGAGTGCGGGAACTGTACATCCGGGTTATTAAAACAAAAGATGGCTACTTCACATAAGAGAGCACGGACAGTGTATTTGTTTATCAAAACGAAATCGGTAACTCAGACACAGAGAAATTTTCGAAGACAATTTAATAAGGCTCTACCATGTCGAAACAGCGTTAATGGGGCAACAATCGGGCGACGGCGACTGAATCGGTCGAATAGAATGATCGCTTGTGGAATGAAAATGGTTGCTAGAAACAAACTGAAGACATGCTAGCGACATGTAGAGGCCACCGCTGGTTGCCGTTGCCTCGATCAAGCCAGCTTGCCTCCACCACTCTATCATGTGATTGACAACAGCCAATGAGCTTCTACCTCTTGCATTTCACGTGTTCAAACAACATGGCTGATCAAGAGATGACAGATAGCAGGACCTGGACCACGAAAACAATACCTCCACAAGCAAGTACAGTAATTTTTTCGATGTTTTCGCCGGCATCCATCTCAATCTTCGCCTGTCGTAATAATTACGTCATTCTCAAATCATCATTTAATTGTTGCTGCTTACGAATCGGTGCCGCTATGTTGAACGAAATGGTTTCCACATTTGCGCTATCTGTTGCCTCAAAACAAGCAACAAAAATGCTTCCACTGAAGTCATGTGTCAAAGCAATGTGTTGCTTCGACACAATTTGCCTCATTTGCGCCGGGCCTTAGAAGCGTTTGATCGGAGCCCTAGAAAATTGATGAGGACAGCTTCCAGAGAATTGGGGTTGCCTAAATCCACGTTACAATTGTATCCAAACAAGATTCAGTTTGTATAAGCTCTCCAACCAGATGACAAACCGAAACTTACAAAGTTTGCTGTTTAAGTGTTAAACAGGATTGAAGGCGATGGAGATTTTCTTCAGCATGTTGTGTTTTCTGATGAGGCGACATTCCACGTTTCCGGACGTGTTAACCGCCACAATGTTCGTGTTTGGGGATCTGAAAATCCGCACTGTGTCCATGAAATGGAAAGAGACATCCCAAAAGTCAATAGTGCGGGCTTATGCACGATCACGTACTAGGACCCCCTTCTTTGCGGAACCAACCATTACTTCCATTACGTATCTGGATATGTTGCAGAATTTTGTACTCCCATAAGTAGATGAACTACGGCCCGATATTCTCTTCCAACAGGATGGAGCACCACCACACAGGGGGACAATTGTTCATTCTGCTTTGGACGAAAAATTTCCATGTCGTTGGATAAGAAGAGATGGACCTATCTCTTGGCCCCCTCGATCACCTGACATTACGCCACTAGACTTTTTCTTGTTCAAGAAAAAAGTTAAGGACATTACGGATTTGAAATGCCAACTTACAGTTGCTATTAACAAGGTGGATGTCGATATGCTCAAAAGAACATGGCAAGAAATTGGTTATCGACTGGATATCCTCCGTGTGACCCAAGGAGCACACTTTGGGGTCTACTAATTTGGTTTAATAAAACTTTTTCAGTCACAGTTTCATAAATTGAAATCTGTTTCTGTTTATTTATTAGTTTTTTGGTAATACACACATAAAAAGTGTCAGACCTTTTATGGACACCCTGTATTATTAACATTTTTCTCAACTTCCCGACCACTTTTCAGTCACCAAAAGCTAACGCGAAAGTGATGTCACGAAAACAAGAAGGTGACAACATTAGCCAAATATCCATTTATATAATAATTGAATAATATAGGCACCAGGCTAAGTAAATTTGTAACATTAAAGGTGAAAAGCGAAATAAAATTTCGACCAGTTAGTAGTAGCTACGATCATTAATTTCGATAATAACAAAATAGCATTGCTTCTGTCCTAAATCATGTGATCGGTCGCTGCTGGAGAACTAATCGTCACTGTTTGTTATAAATTTGTTTGAAATGACCACTTGTCATAATAAAATAGAAATATCAACAATAAAGAATATTATAAAGAATTTAGAGTTCTATATCTATACTAAGAGAGATATGCAATTTCAAGGAGGCATTGTCACTCAGAAATTTTCAAGAGTCATATGAATTTGGAATGCACGAGAAGTTTTTGTTACGATGTATCAATGTTTCTGCATCGATGTTATCAAAATATCAATCTTTTCAACACATAATACTGAAATATCGATGCTTCAAATTCAAGTATCACATGTTATAAAACATCAATGTTTTGATTCGATGCTGCATCCATAATTCAAATCATTAATGCAAATCATAAATTTGCCGAAAACACGATTGTTACTGCAAATTTATTTGGTACTGCTTCTAAAAAATTTTAACAGCTTTAAGAAATTCTTAAATAAACAATTTAGAAAGGAAACTGAAATTATAACTGCGTTGATGCCAAAATTTAAAGAACCGTTGATTAAAGGACTTTTCACTGAAATATCCTCTTGTCTTGGTTCAAAATTAAATAACCATTGATTGTTTTTCTTTAGAATTTTTTTCTAGATCATGAACCATGTTTTAAGTGTGTTCAAAGCTCTAACCAATGAGCATTACTGCCCATCACAATTTTGTTGGTCAAAACTGCTGTCCAAAATTTTGTTGATTGGTCAATGCTGATTGGTGATGGCACTGCAAGCACTATACAGTAGAGCCGCCGTATAGCGAGCGTCGATATAGCATAATTATCTCTAAAAAGTAATTTTTCTGTGGTCCTAACAAAAATGTTATTGATTTAATGCTTTTTCAATCTCCATATAGAAAAATCTTTATAGCATAATTATCCCTATAACGTAAGGATTTTTCGGTCCAAGCAATGCATTTTAAGGTATATTTTAGCTTCTTATTAGGAAATTTTTATTCCCATGCTTAGCATGACTCGACAGTCAACAAACAAAATTATCGCAAACAGCCAACAAGCGAAGTTAAAAACAAGTTTTCACGTTTTCATGTTACATATAAAATACTAACTTTTTACATATAAAAACTAAATTGGCAATTTTTAACATTTATACATCATACACCATGCAACGTAATATCTACATAGCAAAATGATTTTGCCTGGTCCCTTGCATTTCGTTATACGGAGGCTCTATTGTATAAAGTCTGAACAGGTAAATGAAATTGGGGATTGCATTATACACAAATATTCGATTTTTACACGTTTTCTGGGCTTTAAAAGTGGGGGTCGCATTATACACAAGCCTTATTATACATGAATAAATACGGTATAATTTGATCTTAATCGTAACAGTTTATTTCTATATCAATTATAAAATCAAATATAAAATTAAATCAATAAACAAGGCTCCTTTTGAGCTATACCTTACCAAATAAAATATAAAAATATTCTTAAACTAATATACCTGGAGTCTGACTTTCTAGAATGTCTCTCATTTGTTCTAGATCTCTTTAAAGAAGTTCCTTTTTCTGGTTGTTTCTTCTCTGAAACACTTTTACTTTCACTACTGTCATCACTAGTAATACTACCATCACTATCACTTTCTTCATTATCATCAACTGCATCATCAAGATCAACATCACTGGCGATTTCACTTAGTTGGTCTTTAACTTTTTTCTCTTCACTTTTTCCTTCCCTTGTCTTTGATTGGTCAATTGCATTATTGGCATTTACTGCATTCGACGCATACTTTTTCTGCTGGGCAGATAATTTGGGATTCAAATTGTCAACAGGAGATGGCGATCTGGCGCGCGTACGGCGGCTGCTGGCAGTAATAACCGGTCGGGGCTTGTACAAATCAGAATCATCATAACGTTGATGATCTGATGACCTAAGAAAATAAATTATATTCAAAAATTTGTACACATCATTAACTGGTTTCCATAAGTTATGGGGGGAAAATCACAAAAATAGCTATAATTCATTAAAAATAAACCAATGGATACAATATTTGAGTATGCTTTGAGTATGCTTTGAGTAAGGAAATGATGTTTTGGAAAAATACAATATGCAAAATAGTGATGCTGCCTTAGGTGAACAGGATCTAGCTAGAAACTGCTGAGCGCTGGATAACTACCACTGCAATCTTTGGAAAACAAGTGGACTGCAAACCAACGGGTATCTCTGTTCTCTTCACCAAAGAAAAAGTGAAGTTTAGTTTACAGAGCGTTTTTTGATCTGGAGAGAATGTGAAACACGCTATCATCAGTCAAACATCCGTCAAAGAGATTTATTGAGAGGAGGTAGATTTCGATATGGAGAGAAATCTCTTTAAGTAGAGTACAGACTTGTCTTTCCAAGTGGAAGTGTGATTGGTCAAGTCAAAAGACATTATACCTGACGATTATGTAAGCCCTTGTGCAGCAGCAGTCGGTAACAATTTTATCTTACAGTAAGACAACACCACCAGCACAGACATACAAATTCAAGAGGAAACAACTCAGCGTATGGAGTGACTAACTCGATCTCCAGCCTGAATCCAGTTGAGCACATCTAGGATGCTCTGGGAAGACATGTTGCTGACGAACTTGGAGAAGCTTTGCCAGACCAATGGGGATTACTCCCGATGGGACTTGTAGACATAATTATCAACAGCATAGAACATCGCTATAGGTGCTGTACTGCTGCTGAAGGTACTTGCATAACATAATGAAGACACATTTCCTATTTCAAGCCGATACCTCTAATTTGTGAGTTTCACAAATGTGATAATTTTGACATTAAATTACTAGAAAGTTCGAGATGTAATGGGAGCCAAAAACTGGACGATGAAATGCAACAGTTGCGACAGGAAACCACTGATCCACACAAATTGTTTATTCGGATGTATGCCCACTTCGGCAGCCAAGCTGCCTTCTTCAGCATATACAGAGGAATTGGTCAGAACGGGCTGAGCTGTTCAGATGAGGCAAAAGGCGTTACATCGTCTTATTTATAGAGAGAACAGAGTGGTCGAGGACCAACAGTATTTTCGACTTATTTTCGACTAACTAAGGTTGTAATTGGTACTTGACCACTCTGTTCTCTCTATAAATAAGACAATGTAACGCCTTTTGCCTCATCTGAACAGCTCAACTTGTTCTGATCAATTCCTCTGTATACGCTGAAGAAGGCAGCGTGGCTGCCGAAATGTGCATACGTTCGAATGAACAATTTGTGTGGATCAGTGCTTTCCTGTCGACATTGTTACTAGAAAGTTGTTTTTGTGTCATTTAACATCTCACTATCTGTTAGATATTTTGGCCTGGTTTATGAAAATCAGCTGAGAAGTTTTTGAGTTATCGCTATTTTTGTGATGTTTCCTTAATTTATAGAGAGCAGCCTACATAAATGTAAAGTTTTTGTTTAACCTGTTTCTGCGTCCTCCTCTGATTGTGGGTCGTGGTTTGTAGAGATCAGATGACTCATAATGCTGGGATGAAGAAGAACGCCGCTTATTCTCTACGCTCAAAGCACTGTCTGGTGTTTGAGGTCCATGATGTTGAATACTATCAAAACTGGCATCAGATTTTGGAGAATGGGACCTTCCACCCGAATCTTTAATAAATTAAAGATGCAGTGGTGTAAAGATTCTCTATCAAATGAATCATTTCTTTAATAAAAATTAAAAGAACAGTAATTAATGGCTAAAGATTACCCTTAAAAAGTAATGCTTCTGTTACTTTTAATTTTTCCCTGATGAATGAAGAGTAAAGTTTAGTTATCAATAATACAAAAACACAACAACATCTATGTTATTTATCATACAGTCTACGACAAAAAATACGGATGTACAGTCGGGTGCAAAAAAGGTTTAGACTTAAGTCATCGTTGAGCACATGAATAGCACATCCCAAGCCTATACCTGCTATCCTATTTTCATTCAGAAGGGACAGGTCCGGTCTAATCTGCCTTACCTCTCAGTAAAAGTACCTGATTTTGCAAACGATCAACATCAGGTAAGCTCTGTTCCTACGGAGAAGGTAAACACCGTTTTGCACCCAAGTGTACCAAGAAAAATACTCCGATAGACAGCATCACCCGAATCACAAAACGGATGCAACCATCTTTCGGGTTTGTGTGAGAAGGGGTACTATGATGAAAGAGGTGAACACGGAGGGTGAACATCTTTTGTAATGTTGAAAAGTAATGTCATGTTCTGTACTAATTGCTCTATTACAGAGTAAACTGTCCATTTATGGACATATGGAGATTTTTTGTTCCTTTTCTGGTCAGGAATCATCTCCTGAAGCTTGTCCCTATTGTTTTAGTTCAATCTTTATAGAAACAATATCACAGCCATTTTATATAGCAAAACAGGACATCCTGTATAATGTTTACATTTCTTTTCAGAATTTTGAATTGCAAACAGAAAAAAATTCAAAAATCCTGGCATAACATGAGAAAAAGAAAACTGTGGATAGGATAAAATAATAAACGAGATTACCTCTTTTTCCACAACGAACTGGGACACAAAATGATGGACGCAGTATGTCCAAAATGTACATTTAAGGATCTCCAAGTTCTTTGTGGAAAAAGAGGTATCTCATTTAAAAATATGGTAATGTTTGCAATTAAAAAAAAAATCCAACACAAAGTAAGAGGGGAAGAATGACACCGTGATATTGTAGTAGAACTACGAGGAGATATCAGAAAGCATCGCTATTTTTTTTTTTTTTAAAGAAAATTACAAAACATACAGGTAAACAACTATGTGCAGCTGAAATTGCACTTCTTTATCTACTTTTGCACATATGCACCTTGATGATTTAGCCATTTATCCCAATGCTGCAACAGTTTCAGAGTAACCCATTCATAGAACTCTGTCGGCTGTGAATGCAGTCAATGGCACACGGCAGATTTGAGTTCCTCGTCAGTTTGTGCAGAAATCTCTTCATAGACAGGGGAGTAGGGAAACTTACTTATGCTTATACATTAGCATAGAAGAAAATAATTTTTTATTACTGAAGATTTGATGCTTATCTGAAACCAATTGTAGTATTCAACCTTCTGACAAAAGTGTTAGACCACTACTAATATTAATGTGTGACGTTGTCAGTTGTGTTATGATTGATTTTATTGTAGTAAAGTTTTGTTATATGTATTTATTGTACTTAGAAGCAGTGCAAGAATCGATGTTTTGAAGAACAATGAAATGATAAATCGATACCTCGATAACCATCGTTTTAAGAATCGATGTTTTTGCGCACCATGTGGGCGGTTAGGCCTACCTTCCGATTCCTCTCTTTGTTCTTATGATAGATTCTTATTTATTCCTTTTGTAAATTGATCTTGATATTGCAGGAATCTAGAAGCCTGGAACACTTTATTATTCATATGTTGGTGTATATTTTATTGATCCTGAATTGTAATATCTGTATTTTGCATTTTGTAAATTATGTTTAAGTAAGCTTGTTGCTTTGCATGCTGGGAGTGTATATCACCTTTGATCTCAATATCGATCCTTTTCCCCCCTGTTCCGGAAGTATTATGGATAGTTCTGACCTCGCCACCAGAGGGAGTATCCCAAGATTCATTGCGAATTCCGTTCTGATATAAAAGGGGAGCGGGAATTTTGAAAGGCATTCCAGAATCAGTCTTCCTGACCTGCACTTGTCTTCAGCTCTCTCCCGACTTCGTTGCCGCCAGTATCGTCCCAGCATGTAAGGTAGTAGAATCCTTTGTTACAACATTAGATGTATCTAGTCTAGCCAATCTTTGAATTCCCTTTTGTCATTAGTTTTCTCAGATAGAATTCTAAATTATAAATCATCTAAGTATGCTTTATCTTGGGTTTGGAATTATGTACTAGAAAGGGATGTTGACCTATCGCTATGTAAGCTATGCAATCATGTTTGTTTCTACTGTTTGCTGACGAACTCGGATGGAACCCTGGTTCATTTAAGATCCTTACTGTTTTGTATATATTAGAATTTAAGTTCCTTAATGTTAGAATGTTGTTTGATTGTTGATAGATATTAAAGCCCTTGTTTCATTTAATACTTTGACTCTGATTGAATCATTTCTCGATCCTTTTACAACCCATATACTACAAATGGAGGGTTCGGAAGAAAACATTTGATTTGCACAAAGCATTGGAAATGGAAAATAAAACAAAAATATTGCAAGAATGTACATTTGTTCTAGTACATGTACTGCAACTTGCAGCTTGCAAAACAAATATAAGTCTGTATAATAAATTGATGAAAAACAACACTCATGGACAAAAGTATTAAAACCAACTCATTTTGAGGACGAAACTATTAGACCAGGTGAAAAAACAAACACTTTAATACTTGGTAGGACCACCTTCTGTTTTAATTACTGCATTTATTCTATTAGGCATTTGATGTGCCAATTTTGAGCACATTTCTGAAGGAATTTCCTTCCAGCATTTCATAAGTGAACACTTCACTCGTTCTTTTGCAACATTTTTCTTAAGTAAACCCCACAGATTCTCAATAGAACTGAGATCCGGACTGTTGAGAGGCAGTCCAAGTTTGTAATGCCACTCTTTAGTTTCCAAGCTTTCACTGACATGGACCAGTGACAAGAAGTGTTGTCATCCTGAAATATGCATGCATTATCACCAAACTTTTCCTCCATTGTTGATAGCAAATGATACTCCAAAATTTCTTGGTAAGCTTTTGCATTAACAGTTCCTTTCACCATGCACATATTTCCTGGGCCACTTGCTGTCATACATCCCCAGATCATGATTCCATTTTGATTAGGTTGTCTCCAAACTTTTCATTAGGTTGTCTCCAAACTTTATCACCAATATTGTTACTATAGCCAATACAACATCTACTTTCATCCGAAAAAATCACTGATTCCCAGTCCTGAACAGTCCAAGTTTGATGTTGCTTATTAGCCCAATGAAGTCTAATTTTGGCTTACCGCGGTGTGATGAGAGGTTTGGTCTTGGCTTTCCGTGATACGTATCCCATCTCATTTAGACGATGGAGTGTTGTTTTGCTTGAAACGTGCACTCCATAGGTTTGCCATTCATTTGCAATCTCTGATGATGAAGCACTGTGCTTTTTTTTTCAGATATTTCTCAGTTTTCTATCTTCAGTCATGGTCATTGCACATGGACCTCCACAACGTTTGATGTTTTTAATATCCCCTGTTGCTTTATACATATTCAAAGTGTACAGTACAGCAGTTTTACTGACACCAAGAAGGCCTGCTATGTGTCTCTGTGAAGACTTTTCCTTTCCCAGTTCAACAATTCGTTTTTTTATGTCCTTCGACAGTTCTTTGCCACAGCCCATGTTTCGTGAGAAAATTATTACGAATAAGTGATTAACAGAATTTTTTTTCTTAGAAAAAAACAAAACTACTTTACATATCAGTACAATCTGATTGACATATCGGGTCTGACTCATTATAAGAGAGGGGAAATAATTCTAAATTGTGAGTATGGTCTAATAGTTTTGTCCTCGAAATGAGGTGGTTTAATACTTTTGTCCATGAGTGTTGTTTTTCATCAATTTATTATACAGATTCATATTTGTTTTGTAAGCTGCAAGTTGCAAATGTACATCCTTGCAATATTTTTGTTTTATTTTCCATTTCCAATGCATTGTGCAAATAAAATGTCTTCTTCCGAACCCTCCATTAATATTAGTAATACAGTTTTTGTCAGGGGGTTGTACACTTCTTTATTAGAGTAAAAAGTACAGTAATAAATTTACTTTACAATTTTTAATGAAATATTTATAGAAAAACTTGCAAATTGTCACCGTGGCAGTTTTGTGAAACTGTGGCGCTGCTGCAGTTTTGGCTCTAGAGATCCTGTATGTATCAGAGATACGACAACTGAGAAGTCGAAAACGATTGGTTAGAGCCGACACGTAACTTATGGATGCCATTATGTGCTAACAATGCTAACAAATGCCTTGCAATGCTATAAAACAGTGTTTAGACATCGCCAGCTGTAATTTTTTTCCGAATTAAAAAACATTTATAAAACTAAAGGCATAATGCCTAATTGTGCTGCAGTAGGTTGTTCGAACAGCGGGAAAAAACGGCTTTAAAGTCCACATTTCCTATAGACGATAAGCAACGCCGAATTTGGGCAGCGAAAGTTAAATGTGAACTTAATGGTAAACTTTGGATTCCAGCACGTGAATCCAATCATGTTTTATGCAAGGATAAAACTTCATGTTTTATTTGTATATGATTTATTTGTATATGTTTTATAAGGAGAAACTGTTGAAAATATACTCATCCCCGTATTCATAATGAGCGCTCGTGCTCTTGCCAAAAACCATTGTTGAATACAAATTCCATATTATTTGGACCGATAGGTACATATGTTTTCACAATGTGCGTTCGTCCGTCCGTCCGTCTGTCTGTTGGTGCTTTAGCATTCCAATGGTTCCGAATTTTCGACTTCCGTTTTTGCCATTCGACAACTTAGGGAAAATGAAAGAGTGAGTTCGTTGGTGGAAGAAATCGATGAACTACTTCCTGTTCAAAAGGTCACAAATAATATAGGGGACCACGTTTTTCACTATACAGCTCCATGCATAAATGGCCTATGCACTGATCAATGCTGTTCTCTCTTTGGCATTCCATAGCTAAACCAGAGAAGAGGCTTGTGAATTAAGTGAAGACACGTGATATTCTTCCTTGATGATCAATATCACTCAAAACTGGTTCAAGCGTCTGTGGTTTAGTGGTACCATTATGGTCCACTGGAAACTGTCAATGTTAAGATATGACATGCATTATATTAAACAGCTTGGAATAACATGTTATGGTTGAATATTAACCTAAAATTAATGATAATCGAAATAGGTTCAATGGTATGTGGTTTCATGGAATCATTATGATTCAGTGGAAACTTTCAAAGCTCAGATTTGGCATGTAATATATCAAACAACTTGGAATGACATGTCATGAATGAATATAATGTAAAATTAATGACAGTCGAAATTGGTTCAATTGTATGTGGTTTAATGGAACCATTATGGTTGATTGGATAGTTTCAATGGTAAGATATGGCATCTAATATAGCAAATAACTTGGAATGAAGTGTCATAAATGAATATATCATAAAATTAATGATAATCGAAATTGGTTCAAAGGTACCTGGTTTAATAGAACCATTATTGTCCATTTGAATCTTTCAATGCTAAGATATGTCATATAATATATCAAACAACTTGGAATGACGTGCCATCAATGAATATAACGTAAGATTAATGATAGTCGATATTGGTTCCATGATGCGTGTTTTAATGATACTATTATTGGAAACTTTCAATACTAACAGTAAAATATGGCATGTAATTACTTACGCCTTATATTATCAATAGTTAATTTGCCTAACACAAATTAACTATTGATAATATAAGGAATAAGTAATTGTTTATGAAGAAAGAATTGGCAACGTTTCCTTCCCGGATTATTGGAAAATGTGATACCACCCCCTCCCCCACTCCCACTCTTCTGACAATCGTCTATCTTATTATTTTTTTCATAATGTGGAAGACCTCCTTGGGTTATTCAGGCTTCTTGCCTATCTCAGTGTATTTCATGTGGTGTTTATTCCAGAAGGATGAGACTCGTGTAAACACTGCTCACGTCTCACCTGAACAAATGTACAATTCACTGCTCAATTGTCGATTGTCCATTTGCTATATAACGCACCCAATTGTCGATTGTCCATTTGCTATATAACGCACCCTGCTGCCGCTTAGAAACACTGGGTTAGACCTTCGAGCATAAGAAACCCTTCTATTTTTATGCTCGAAGGGTTAGACAACACATTCTAGCTGTCATTGTGGCAATCTTTCATTGATGATAGTCCTGAATTACCGTCATATCGAATGCAGTACT
Organism: Rhysida immarginata; assembly: GCA_023313115.1. Classification (NCBI taxonomy): domain Eukaryota; kingdom Metazoa; phylum Arthropoda; class Chilopoda; order Scolopendromorpha; family Scolopendridae; genus Rhysida; species Rhysida immarginata. The sequence continues at coordinate 272,591 of JAHWFO010102604.1, forward strand.
ATACAGTAATACCGTGTAGCTACATCACAGAGAAGAATCCCCTCACGTTCACTCTGTTCGACTCTCTCATTCTCTGGTGGTTTTTTTGCCCCCCCCCCCCCCCTTTGGTTTTCACAGGATGCTTGATCCATGAAAGTAGTATAGTGGCTAAAAGAAAGTATAAAATAGGAATAAGACCCTTATTCCTACTTCCATGGCTCGATCATGTGTTTCAACAATGGGTGGCCAGCTGATTCAGATATCAGATTTAATCTCTAAACGAAAATAAAATATCAGATTTAATCTCTAAACGAAAATAAAATATCAGATTTAATCTCTTAAGAATCGAAGGGAAAAAATTATTGAACGAAATGAAATCTCATCCCGCTCCCTTTTCTCTCAATTTCTTACTTTAAAGGAAAAGTTATTTCTAACAATAAAACTTAAGGTAAAATCCTTTTTTTTATTTTTTTTATTTTTGGCGCTTATAACAACTGAAGAAAAAAAGAGGACAGACACTTAAGAGGATAGACTCGAACCCACAAGTTTCGCTACCGTAGGCAAGTGCCTTAATCAATTCCGGTGAAATTAGTGCAAATTCTTTAGGTATATAAGCAGGGATGAGGGAGGAGCTGATACAAGCTGAATCCTTGACTTCGCTTTTTTTTTAGGTTTTCTTAAAAATGAAGGCGTGTTAATCTAAACCCTTTTACACGAGTTACTTTTAGATGTTTAATCCTATCGAAATCTGTGGAAGGTGTCTGTGTCCTCCCCATGTAAGTGGCGTTAACGCCAAATTATAATTAAAAAAAATTACATTATTTCAAGGAAATAACTATTTCAAGAAAGTGTTATTGAAATTTTAGAATGTATGAAAAGTAGAAAAAAAAAATTTGTCTCAATTGACCAAACGGCCAAGCCGTTGTGACATTTCATGTCAGTGAGTGTCACATGGGTCCGGCGGAGAACGTGTAGGGGTTTGTTTAATTTTATAGTCATAGATAATGGGGTAGTTTTTAATTCTTTGGTGTGATTTTTTTTCTCTCTTTATTTCTCATGTCTGATGTTTACTTATTTGATAATATTTATTTTATTATTCAGGAATAATATATTTTAAGATGTTTTATTTTCGTTTTTAAAAGGCTGTGGTCGTTTTAAGTAATTGTTGGCGATTGCTGTTTACGACGATGTTCGTGCAACAGGAATCGCCATTGTTAACGAGAAAACATTGTTTCTGGGATATTTTCCGAGAAGCTGTGCGATCTCAGTTTATCTATGTATTGTTGGGGTTTTTGCATTTTTTAGTTCTTTTTATATATATATATATATATTTTTTTTTTTGGCTGTGAGCAACCGCTGTGAATGGACGTGAAATAGTCAAAATGGTGGGAACGCCGGAACGTTCGTGAAATGTTTATTTCTAGTTTATGCTCGCTGGCCGATTGCTAATGATTTTGTTTATCATACTGTACTAAAGTATTGTACACAAGTTTAATTGAAAAGAAAGTAATCCGGGTCCGTTGGAATTTCGATGATGATAAATCCGACTAGTCGTCGTGTTCGATCGGCGATTGAGATTCGACACATCGCTGAAGACAACGAGCCATTAAGATGACATTATCGGGTGAGTTCGTTCTGTATTGTGTGTCCGGGGAAGCTTGCTGATTTATGCAAAGGAATAGTGCAACTTTAATTAGTGAAAGTAAAGCGAATACGTAATATCTAACTGGAACAGTTGTTCGTGTATCTCGGAGACTGTGCTTATAGAAATAGTGAGAAATGCGTAACTGAACATTAGAAAACGCGTAGCAATGACATCGCGTTGTTCTTGTTATAATAATGTTATTCTATGACTGTAATATGGATAATGAATTATAGTATTTGCTTAGCATACATGATTAGTATTATGGAGAGGTCTTGATGTCAGTTTCTATGCAGGAGTTCATGATCCAAGTATTATTTTGACTGGGAGTTGCACATTTTGTCCGCGTGCCTGTTGCTCTCGCTGACCAAAAGCTTATTGGTCACGACCACCGGAGTGCATTTAAAGCTGCTCTATTGAGTCACGAACACGTTGGAGTGCGAACAGGAGGTTACTACGGACCTCCTCTTACGCATTACTTAATTAAAAGGTCCGTGCGACGCGAGCATGCGTCTATTTCATGGGTACAATAAGCACTGCCGATGTGTGCGTGAACGAAATAGCAATGTAGCGTTATCCCTTTACAAGGACCCGCCTGCACAACTGAGGTGCGCTCGCGTTGTTGCGCATAGTGATTAGTTGCAAAATCTTGCACACGTTTTGATTAATGCACTAATTTAAGGAGAATAATAGTCAATTAGTGATGTAGTTACTTGGATTCGGAGAGGGCCCTCTACGGAAATTACTTTCTGTACAGAGTTAAAGTCCATGCGCCGTGTAAATTATCATATGTCTGATTATGCATATTTATATTGCACCTTTTTGAATATTTATGTCCTTGCTGAGGAATAAAGAGAGATACTTTTTGTAATTTTAAATAATTAGCTGCTGAAGAGTTTTTCTTTTAATTTTAAGATTTGCACCCCCATGTTATCAGTCCCGAACCCTTGACGCCCGTCTCACCCGACACTAGCTGTTGATACATTATAATAGGGGGAGGGGTGTCACACAGTCATAAAAAGGAATTCATTAGTGTGTTTAGCACAAAATGGCATCCATGTAATTATACACAAAATGGCATCGTATCTCTTATACATACAGGATCTCTATTTGGCTCCAATCACAGGAATTGTTTTGCAGTTTGGGTTATTTATTTAATTTGATTTAAAAGATTTTATAGAACTAATATTATTTAATTTTTCTTTGTTATATAGTTAAATAAATTGTTAATGAAATTAAGTGTATTTAAAAAGTAAATTGAATAAAGAAAATCAAATAGATGTACAACCTCATGACAAAAATCCTGCAACATTCGATTTTGTGGCACGCTTCTACATTTAAGCCATAGCTATAAAAGACAAAAATTAAACAGGTGGTGGCCTTACAGTATAACAGAGGGACATCAGGAGTTCCAACTAGTTTCGCCATTTATTCCCGGCTTTGTCAAGGATATATACAGCAAGAGGCATGCAAGCCTTTATATACAGAACAGCGGTACAAATTATGCAAATACGAGGAAAAAACTGCTACCTTCGAAGCGATCGAAATATTCAAGGCCAAGAAGCCTTCCCCCACCTGCTTCTCAATTGTCAACAGACTTTAATGTGTATGCAATACTTAACTCTTTATCTGATCTATTATGATTCCTTTTTCTCGGTTTCTTTATTATGGTTTATGTTTTCTTTTGCATTTTGTTATTTCTTGCCTGTTTATTTTATTTTCTGTAAATCCTCTTGTCCTCAGACAACCGGATAAGTTCTCTTTTCGGTCCGCGTAAATGCGCACCATCCCTTTGTATATTTTCTTTTTGTATAATTTATAAAATTAGCGTTTACACTCTTTTTATTCTATTGGCCATTATAATTCAAAAATCTGTGCTTATTCTATTTATCCTATTGGCAATTATTTCCTCTTTAATTCTTTTGTATCCTATTGGTTCATGTATTTGCATAATTTGTACCGCTGTTCTGTATATAAAGGCTTGCATGCCTCTTGCTGTATATATCGTTGACAAAGCCGGGAATAAATAGAGAAACTAGTTGGAACTCCTGAAGTCCCTCTGTTATACTGTAAGGCCACCACCTGTTTAATCAATAGGAACAGTATTATGATCCACCCTTCTACCGATATAAAAGATATGTTAGGGTTACGACTTTGAAACTATAATGAATAGATTCTACGACTGTTGTTACATAGGGAAAAAAATAAGCAAGAAAATAAACAACTTATTTCTTATAAACTTAGAAGAAATGAAAAAGCAGGTGTGTGACAAAAGTTCTGCAACACGTCAGTCTTGTGACAAAAGACCTCAAACACTACAATTAATGATGAGTAGAAACATCCTTTGCTTTAAATACCGCTTCGATTCGCTTAGGCATTGAGTCCACAAGTGCCTGGCATTCATGTTCAGAAATTTCTGACCAAGCACGAAATGTTTTGGATTTGATTTCGTCGATGGTCTCTGGGAAGGTTGGCTTAATTTTTTTCTTTATTATATCCCACATTCTTTCGATGGGATTTAGGTCTGGAGAGTTTCCAGCTCAGTCCAAAACTTCAATTCCCATGTCTCCAAAGTACAGTTTGGTTATCTTGGCTGTGTGTGCTTGTTGATAAACGTACTGTTCATCAGGAAAGTAATAATCAGAGGTAGGCAAGAGATGTTCATCCATAACGTTGATGTAAACTGATGAAGTTACACTTTTGTCAATAGTAGTCAAGCTTCCTAGTCCTGCAGCTGTCAACATTCTGTATAATATGAGTCCAGGGGCAAATTTCACTGTCTTGGAAATGCACTTCCCGCTTTTTACGGAGAACTTTTCTTCTTCCATCCTGAAACAAGCAAACTCTAGTTTCATCACTGAAAATTACTCGTTGCCATTGTTCAATAATCCAGCTGTGACATTTGTAACACCAATCCATTCTTCTTTTCTTCATTTTAGCCGTAAAGAGTGGTTCCTTCTTTGCAACTCGAAAGTCATACTTCATTTCTGTGAGACGTTGTCGTGTCAATCTTTCGGGCACATTTATTTTAACGATGCTGGACCATTCTTGAGTTACCATGGCAGCAGCCTTCGTTCTAGCGGTTTTCACAATACTCCTTAGTACACTGTTTTGGCTTTTGTTGTCTTTCTGGGACAACCTGGCCGCACTCTCACATAAGTTTTCCCAATTTCTTCGTAAGTCTTAATAATTCTTCCAACAGTTAAACGATGAATACCGACAAACTTTGCTATATCACAATTCGAGATGCCTTGGTGATGTTTTTCAATAATTAATTTTCTAACCTCACTCGACACTGGCAAGCATGTCTTAGCCATGGTAAAAATCAGTGTCCTTATGAGTTAATTGGTCATAAAAAACTTTCTATGCAAACGAGATGACCCCATTATCATTTGTGGGGTAAGTAATATTTTAAAGAGGTGTTTAATGATAAGAATTAATATGATTATTGCGTAAAATCATTATTAATTGCAGTGTTGCAGGACTTTGTCACAAGATTGACGTGTTGCAAAACACTTGTCACACACCTGCTTTTTCATTTCTTCTAAGTTTGTAAGAAATAAATTGTTTATTTCCCTGCTTATTTCTTTTCCTATGTAACAATAGTTGTAGAATCTATTCAATATAGTTTCAAGGTCGTAACCCTATATATACTTTATAACTGTCGCTTAAAAGTAGAAGCGCGCGCACGAAATCGTATGTTGCAAGATTTTTGTCATGAGGTTGTATAATCATAGTACTCTCATAATTTTGATTAAGGAACACAGAATGATTCTTTAAATTTATAATTAATTTTTTTAAAAGAATGAACGCAGCGTGGTAAGATTCTGGAGGAAAAAAAACAAAAAAAAACAAAAAAAAAACCCTGACTTTTTGGATAGAGTGAAAGTGATAATAGGGGCTCAGAAGACGTTTTATACATGTAGATTATAAAAAAAATATAGAGGTGGGAGGGGGAGGGAAGAAAAATGTCGGGAGGTGCATTGAAAGACACTGAAAGAAACTGTAGAAAGGCCCGTGATAAATTAGGGAATAGTTGGAGGGAAAGGGGAGTGGGGTAAAGGTAATGAAAGAATGGTGCCATTGCGAAGGTTAATGCCATTATAAGGAATTGAATTTCCAAAGCAGGATGCCTTGAATATCCCAAAAAAACTGTAAGCATAATCTTCCGAGCTGAAGGAGAAACTCTGAATTTTTTGCGAATTGGAGAAAGTGGATGTTTCTACACCATGCTTGCAGTTTTAGGCTCAGGTGTGAAGTGCAAGACCCAAGATTCATCTCCTGTGAGAATGCCATTCAGAAACACATTTTCCTCCTGGTTGCATGCCAGTCTGTTGCTGGTCTGTTCTTTTGTCAACTTTCTGGCATCCAAGGCGAACAGACTTTGCAGTATCCGCCCTTCTTGTGCACCATATCCCATGCAGATCCATAGGATATGTGAAGCGTTTCACTCACTTCTTTCAAGGAAATACGACGGTTTTCTCTGCTTGTGTTGTTAATGTCCTTGATAATAACTGGTATTGCCGCTGATGCAGGTCATCCAGAACACTGTTTATTGGCAAGGCTAACTCTTTCTTCCCGAAACATTTTACATCATTTGCACACATTGGAAATGTCCAGACAGTCAGCACTGTAAACCTCTAGCATTCCCCATGAATTTCAGTGGGCTTCTTATCTTTTTTGCGAAAGAAACCTTATAAAAGCTTGCTGTTCGTCCATTGTAGACGATGCGATAGCGGTGGCCATTTGTACGCAGGAACAATTCTTGTTACGCAATGTCTATGCATGTACTCAGCCTTCATTTTGGCTATGTTAACTTTTACACAGCGACTATATTTTCTCTATTAAATGGAGTTGCTTTCTGATATCCCCTCATATTTTAATTTAACTACTTGGAAAAAAATTACCAAATATTTTAGTATCTGCAACCAACAGCCATTGTGATGTTTAATACACATAGACCCTTGAATTATTCCAATTTATACCCACTGTGGCTATGATATAAAATTTAAAAAAGCAAAGTGACTGATACCGAAAGCGAGGCCATGTTAGAGAACTTTTAGGACTTCTAGTGATGGAGACTGACTGGAAGGGTGCTGTGAAACATTCATCATGCATAGCTGCTTCCAACTAATCTACATATTTATAGTTACGATTGTTAAAATGTTGTAGCACGGGTTTGAAATGTAAGAGGCTCGTGCAATTTTACACAAGTTCGGTAACAATCAAACTTATCATTCTGTTCTTCATTTTCAAATTTACTGCCAAAATGCCTTCAAAAACTGAATCGTTCTGGGAGGACTATATCGAAGCCCTTTCCGGTACTGGTCACTCATATTCCAGAATAATAAAACAGTGTAATGGGAAAGGTTTCATTATTTCCAAGAATGGTATAACATAAGTTATCAAAACCAGAAGACAAATACATGCGGACCCGTTCGAACATGGTCCGATGCAATGCAGAATTGGCTCCAACGCAGTTTTGGCATGGCTCCCGATTTCTAACTTCCATTTTAAATTTTTTTTCGAAAGGTAACTCTCCGCTATTTTTGACCCTTTATTTTTAGCCACAACAAAGTAATACATATTTTTAGCCACATGTATTACTTTATTGTGGTTAAAGAGTTTTCTTTTCTCTATATTATTGCAACTATCCAAGTTTTGTTTTTTTATTGTAATATTGCTTATTAATTTCCCTAAAAATAAATGTTGATATCAATCTCAATATACTATACATTTTCTCATTACTGTATTTAATTTTCTTTCGGGTCGAGAAAGCTTGCTCAAGGGGGAGGGCTCGATCTAACGTGTTTCGATTTAACACTGTTGTTAAATCATAGCTTCCGACGACAGCGTTAGATCCACAAAATTAACAGTGCAGCACTGCTGAATGAAAAGCACACCCCTAGATTCTTCCTGTACTACAACATCATTATTATGTCAGCTCACACAAGTGAATCACAGCCGTACATCATTCTAAAGTGTCGCGACAACCCCCTCCCCCCTTTGTTGCTACTTAATGCCCCATCTAATGATCCTGCCATCCACTTTGAGAAACACTGATACAGAGCACAATAGGTGGTGGAGAAATGGGTTCCAGTAGATCTACAGTATGTGCGTTCTTATCACCATAAACATGAAACAACCCTTCGTAATCAAGGAAAAGGTGCCATTTCCCTTTTACAATTCCACAAATACAGGGTGCGTAAGGTATTTGAGGACACACCTTCGTTTGGCTGCTGCTGCACTATAGTATTGGTATGTCCTTTCTGTTTCCGGAAAGCAAAATGGCGGACCATCAAGTAACACAAATCATGAAGAGACATGCAGTAATCATGGCAATAAAGGCAGAGCACAGCGATTTAGAGGTATCACGATTTCTAAAGGTCGCAAGATCATTCGTCCACAAAGTGCGGAAGGGGTTGGAGACCGAAGATGGCAATGTTGCACCAGTAGCAAAGCATAAAAAGTATGCCTCACGCTCTGACATCATCAGAACATCTGAATTCATTCAGCAAGTGCAGCAGGCCATCGATGACAATCCCAGAACATCCATCAGGTCACTTGCCAAAGATCTCCATGTGTCGGAAGGAACAATCAGAAATTTGTCCATGATACGCAACGGAAGGCCTTACGTGTTTCAGCAAGACACTGCCCCAGCACACAAGTCTCGCATGACACAGGAATGGATGACCGACAACTTCCATGATCGCATAACCCCTAACCTTTGGCCTCCTGAACTCCCCTGACCTGAATCCGTTGGACTACTACGTATGTAACATTGTGGAGAGAGAGGTCAATGAACACCAACATAACACCAAAGATGAATTGAAAGCTGCCACTGCTCGAGTAACGACCAAATGAACCATACCGTTTGATTCGCGCATGTCGACGATTTCAATCTCACATTGAAGCAGTTATAGAAGCTGAAGGCGGATTCATTGAATAGCCATATAATAAGAAGGTTTCTTGTGTATGCTCATATGTTTCGATAATAAAGTTATTATCTCAACTTATATCTCTGTTTTCTTTCTTGACGTGAATCTGTCCCCAAATACCTTATGCATCCTGTATTATGACTATCATAAAGCTGTTGTAGTCTGATCGGGGAGGGGGGAGAGGAGTAAGAAATATGGGTGACTTTTTAAGGAGTTACTGCCCTGCACCTTTTCGTTTCTAGGATGAACTCTAAATCAGTACACACTGATAAAAGTAAATTCAGCCCAGTTTTTGGGAAGTATCCAGTTATCTTATTTTGTGTTCAAACGGCTAGCATTTATTTTCAAAGGAGTTTCAAGCAATTAACTTGTAGAAAATTCAAGGATGTAACAAAGCAAGGTAATGCTTCATTTGGAAAATCATTAGGCATTAAATTTTGCTAACCATTTAATCCATTTAACACACAACACCATATCATTCTTTAAAATGACACTACACTAAACAAATCAAAATCAGAACCACATTTCCAAATTGTATGAAGTTGCTTTTCTTACCTCTGTCTTTGGCTTTGCGTGGATGAGAAAGATTTCCTTCCGTTTCAGATGCTGTACTCCGAGGACTGTATGGCAAATCCAATTCGTGACTGCTAGAACATTCGCTTATGGAACTTCCCGCTGATTTACGTCCTCTAGTTGGTTTTATAAGCTCTTCTTTTGTATCATCCTGCAAACGATTTGGCTGCTTCGGTTTTTCAGGTTCCTCATCTTGATGGGCATCTTCATAATCACCGTAGTGGAGCTTATCTTTGCCCTTAGTAAATATTGAAGAAAACTCCTCCGAATTGTAACGAGGGTTAACTTTACGTTGACGCCGGAGTTCCCTTCTTGGTTCTGCATCTATCAGATTTGATTTTTCAAGAAGTTTATTGTCATCTTTCTCAATACCTAAGTAAAAATATAAAGATATAATAAATATAATTTATAAGAAACAATAGTTTTGTTCTTACTCTACGTCTCTGTCTGTCAATATGTCTATCATTTTTTGAATAGCTTTAATTTTATTAAATTCTATTTTGTTACTCAATCAAGAATCTTCTTGAGTTTTACTAACGTTAATGTCTTTGAAATCTATCTAATGATCGCATGCCCATTAGATACTGTAAAATTTTACAAATGGCGACTTGATAGTTACAAACTGTTAAATTTTTCATGTCATTGGATTAGATATTCCATTGCTTATTATTAAAAATGTTGCCACAAAAAATTCTTTGTGTTACTTTTTGATCCTCTATCGTATCATGAAACCTTAGTCAATGAATATGAGAGTCAAACCAAAAGTTCTGCTCACCGTCCATTCTAAGCGTAACAAATAAATGTTGAATGAAACTATTACTGTTCAAAGTAGTCTCCTCCCAAGCTGATGACTGCCTGCCAGCATTTGGAGAGGTCCTGGATGCCATGTAACATGTCATCTTTATTGCGCTTTTGGATGACTCGTGTCATGTCCTTTGATAGCTCGTCCAGGATGTAGTAACGGACCCTTGTAACTCCTTTTTCAACTTTGGAAAATGGTCAAAGTCCAGTGGACTCAGATCTGGACTGGGCGGTAGGTGGGACAAAGAGTCCCAGCCATATTTTGTCAAAAGTTGCTGAGCAATCCCTGCACCGTGACAGGAAGCGTTGTTGTGCAGCAAGATCACTCCCGCTTCCAACAAGTGTGCCCGATGCTGACGAATTTTGAGAACTTTAATTATATCTAATAAAGCTATTTGGACTAAGATATTAGCAAATGTCCAAAAATGTGCAGTGTAAATAAAATTGAATGTACAAAAAGAAAGCATACCAATGACTGCGATAAAGAATTTATTCCAGAAAAACCAAAACAACAAAACCATTTCCACAGTTTCCAAAATGCTCATTAAAGGCACTGTTATCAAAATGGCATCATCAGCGAAAGAAAATGCATATTGTGTACTAGAATACGCAAAAACTTCATCAGTACTTATTGTTCCGAGACATTTCAAGACTAACTATTTTATATTTTTCCTTTGGTGTATGAATTTCCTTTCCTTAGAGGACAAGGTGTTTCAGGGTTCTCCCCAGGTCCTTTTTAACGGGCGCGCCGCCCGGCTGATTTTGGCAACCGCCCGGCTGAATACACGAAAAACTGCACAACATTGCATAATATTTTATTTGTTTTTAATTTTTGTCCGCCCGGTTATTTTAGCTTACCACCACCTGATAAAATTTTCTGGGGAGAGCACTGTGTTTGTATCTCCGCTTCTACAGGATTTACAGTGGTTAAAGCAGCGGCTGATTCGATTGATCAGGTTATGCAAGCCAATGTGTGGTAAAAACTGGACTATTGTCTAGATATCAGCCCTATGCATGGTAGTAGAATAGAAGGTAAGGAAACAGTTGTAGGCTGTTATTCAAAAACCTGGCAAGAAGATTTCACTAGTGCAGTCAATTGACACCAAGCATCTCCATCGGGTTATTGGGCTTAAAGCTCTATATCTACAGGTATGGACAACTGACGCCATTTTTGGCCTTTTCGTAGGTTCACTCACTATAGACTGCTTATTAAAATTCAAAAATCGCTCTTTTTTTATGTAATTTGTGTATACTTACGATGACCGTTAAATTGCATAAAAAACAAGTGATTTTCGAGAATTTTAATAAGCAGTTGAGCCTACAAAAAGGCCAAAAATGGCGAAAATGGCTTCAGTTGTATACTGGGTGTTTCAAACATGACCGGTATACTGGTATATTTGAAAAATCAATAAAAACTAAACGGGCAGCGATAGAAATACACCGTTTGTTGCAATATGCTTGGGACAACAGTAAATTTTCAGGCAGACAAACTTTGGAAATTAGTTCACAGTGTATTTCTATCGCTGCCTGTTTAGATTTTTCAAATATACTGGTCATTTTTGAAACACCCGGTATATAGAGCTTTAATTAGGCTAAAACTGTAATTGATAGCGTTAAAATCTAAGTGTTAAAATGCTTTCAAGCACATTTATTTACTGACAAAAACTTGAAACTGTAATACCATGCTTAATACCATGCCTATTTTTCAATAAATATTTTATTTTTACAAATTAATAAAGTGAATAAAATAAAAAAGTAGATAAAAACCATTTCACAAAAATACTGATTTATGAAAACAATTTTGAAAATTTTCGTTTACGTTTTGATTGTCTTCCAAGTTCAGAGTTTACTCTTTTGCTGTATTAGTGTCATTGTAATAAAATATAATAAAATATTATATGGGCTAGCATTTCTTCTTTGTGCTCGTTACACGGAAATGGAAGTTCTATATTGCAAAAAATGTAATCTATAGTGCCATAGTATACACTTGGATCATTGACATGCTCTGAAAAAATATTTTTCAATATCTCGTAGTATACAGGGCGAGTCAAAAGTCTGCCCCCCCCCCCCTTCTATCTTGGATACAAATGTAGTTATGCAAATTCCAATCTAATCCATTTAATTTAGTTTTTAACTCTTCCATTGGATTACTTGAGCACTTAACTCCTTTTTTAAAAATAATTTTAAAATCTTGGAAGGTAAATGTTGGTTTTTCATGCTCATCTGTTCTGTTCTACTCTATAAAACTAATGGACTTCACACTATAACATTAGTTTTTACCACACAAACTTTTGCACTAGTGAACATTTTTTTGCCAGACAACCAAATAGGAGATTCCTTACCTTCAATTCTACTACCGTGGCCGTATGACAAAGAGTGCCCACATCGAACATCTGTGAATGTCGTAGAAACTTGGATTTTTAACCTTTCATGTTATTTGTTGTTTTTTTTAACGATATAAATCCATTATAGCAGTCACTGGTATGTTTTCTTTCCAGTGAATTCACTTACACTAGACACACAAATCATAAAAGTAATCTGTGCTTTTCATCTTTTAATTAGCAAGGAAACCATACGAATCTGTATGGGGGAACTGTTTGTTTGCATGCTAGCATTGCGTGGTGGCAGTAGCAAAAGTGAGGACAAAAAATATGGCGGCAAGCTGGAAGCAAAATCGTTAACGGTGGTTGTCAAAGAATTACAGTCAGAGAAGTGTTATTAAGCACAAAACCAGCTTAATACTTGCATGTTTCCAAAACTTGTATGAACACTGCAATAAGTGTGTAGCCTCAGAAGGTAACTATTTTGAAAATTATTAAACAGTTTTGCCAGAAATATGTCGTATTTTTTAAATTGCTCCAGTCTCATTTATTAATCGTCTCACCTCGTATTTCAATTTGGTGTAAATCTGTGAGGTACAGGTTCGTATGGTTCCCTTTTCAGTGAAAAATGTCAATTCAAATTGAACATTGGCAATAAAGAGATAATATTAATTCTAAAAGAAAACTGACTCACTATTCTGTTTCCGGTTTTCATTTATCAAACTACTGTTTTCTACAGTCCAGTCTTCATCTTCAAATAATTTCTAGAAAGAAAGAAAAATATATTAATAAGAGAGAAAAAAAAATTCCACTTAGTCTCTCAATTAATTGAAATTACTGAACTTCAATAACAATTTTAATCATATTTATATTAAGAATAAAGAATGATCATAATTTTTTACAGACATAATTTCTTCTGACAAAAATGGCACTGTACAGTGAATGATAGCTTACTGCGTAATGTATACATGAAACAAGTTTCAAGGTCGTGGCATTCGATTTCTGCCTGCAGACACGTTCAGTTTTGCCTACGGGACAAACAATACGCTGCTCTGACAGTCTGCTTTCGTCTCAACAAATCTTCAGCTGAGGCTTAAGCAATGTTACACGAGGCCTATGGGGAAGTTTGTTCTTTCCTACAGAACAGCACGCAGATGGTTTATAATGTTTAAAGAGGGAAGGCAATCAATGTCAAAAGAAGGTGGACCAAGTGCTCTAACAGAATAAAACATTAACACCGCCACTGAAGAGATGTTCTGAAAATTCTGCAAGGCCATATCACAAGATTGCTATTAAAAGGCCACATTTCTGCAAAAGAACCTGGATGCTTCACCACAATATCAGAAATGTTGTTGCTAAATATCTCACAAACATTAATGTTAAGTGTGTCCCTCACACTCTCTATAGCCCAGATTTAGCTCCATGTGACTTCTTCCTTTTCCCCTTTGTGAAGAAACATCTTCATGGGAGGCATTTTCCATCATCAGAAGGAGTGGTGAAGGCTGCAGAGGCAATTCTGAAGAACCTATCCAAAAATGGTTTCCAGCATATCTTTGAAGAGTGGCAGAATTGCTGGGACAAGTGCATAACAACGAGGACTATTTTGAATAAAGGTGTGTTCTTAGAAAAAAATTATGATCATTCTTTATTGAACAGTCGTAAAAATTATTGGCTGGTTCTCAATTTTCCAGTCTATTATTTCAAATGCACAAATTACGGTATGTTTTACAAACATTATCAATAATTATTTTTGTCTTTTAATTTTCTTTTATGTGTGCAACTTGATTCTGTCAGATTTTTTGATTTCAATTTTATCTACAGTATTTCGTGGAGAACATAGTGCATATCTATTCAAAATAATTTTCGTCAGCTGCCTCAATCTTTGCACATCGTTCAGGCAGCATTTGGATTTCACCCTAGAAGGATAATTCGTTCTTTGACTCAATGAAGTCAGGGATGAAGCTTCACATTCCTTCTTCAATGACAGGCACCAGACAGAAACAAATAGTAGTCCAAATAAGCAATTTCTGGAGTATACATGGAGTAGGACTTCCCACCAAAGTTCGTTATGGACGTTCTTTACCACTTGAGCGATGTAGTGACTTGGTGGGTCTTTTCCTCAATTATACAAGTGTTGTTGAAGAACTTTTGCCTCCTGGTCTGTAACTTTATTTGTTAACTGATTTTTCAAAATTCTTTTTGTATCTGATACTTAATTTGTCCTCTATGTAATGCACTATTCACTTTTCGACACAGTCCCCATCCCTTTCCACGCTTTGTGCTAATGCGTGACCAGTCGGGTGAACCCGTTGGAGAGGAATTCCGGGTTTGTTGTCGACACCAAGATTGAATGGCAGCTTTGGACCCTCTTCTGCAGCACGATAACGCCGCCCACACACTATCATCACACTTCAGAGGTGCTGGAGCACCTACAGTTCAAAGATGAAAGACTTCGCACCGTGCGACTTTCACCACTTCCCAAAGAAGAAAGAGCACCTTAAGGGACATTAGTTGCGTTCTGATGACAAGGTGAAATATGCCATTCAATCCTCGTCGACAACAAACCCCGAATTCCTGTCTGACAGGTTCACCTGACTAGTCACGCGTAGGTGCAATGCGTGGAAAGGGATGGGGACTATGTCGAAAAGTGAATAGTGCATTACATATAGGACAAATGTAAGTATCAGATACAAAAAGAATTTTGAAAATCAGTTAACAAATACAAAAAGTTACGGACCAGGAGTCTGCCCTGATGGGAGAAGCTCATGGTATACATCCCTTTCTGATCCCACCAAATACACAACAGTCTTTTTGCCATGAATGTTGTGTTTGGGTTACAAGGAATATGGTTCAGTGAGGATGACCGAAATTCCTTGTGTTACAGATTATGGTATCAGACCCATTTCTCGATCAGTTAAAAAAAAAACAAAAACGTGTCATGCCACTGCATCCAACTATTTTCCATCAACTTGTGAGATACTTATATTCCTTCCTTCTGGACTTTTCCAAGCAATAGACTTCCAATGGCTTGACGACTTATTCCAAACTTCTCTGCAAGTTCCTTTCGATTCTATGTCGTGCCTTCGGAGAGAAACACTTAAAAACGTATGACTGAAAACTTCCTCATTAGCCTGGTTCACTCCTCATTGTTCGAGTCGAAATTGCCAGTCTGAACTGTTTGAACCAATGTTGACATGTTCCTTCAATTGGGGTAGCCTCTCCGTACATTTCACACAGGTTTTTGGAGTTTTAGCAGATGTGAAAGTAATGCAGTATGCAATGTCAAATGCACACTTTGTCAGACTCCATGTCTGAACACCATAACTCGTGAAGTAATGAACAATTACCAGTAAATTTTTGATTATCCATGAATAGAGATCATGTGATTATCTACCCCCTGGGTAAATACGGTTGAAAGCCCCAGAGCTGATTTACAAATTATGAATTCTCAAAGAAAACCATCAGAATTAAGTTCACACCTAATACAAAAGAATTCTCCTGTAAAATCAATATATCAATGTGATTTAATATTATTATACACTCAAAAGCCAAAAATCATGGGATAGCAGTATGCAAATTGAATAATGCTGCTCCGTACACATGATTGCATGGATTAATCCAAAACAGCATGTAATGGTTGCGTGCATGTACACTTTTATCTACTTGTATCCCTAATCGTTGTGATTATGGCAAGGGGACAAAAGCTTTCATGAGAGTGGATGCCTGACGAGAACTACCGTCTCATGATAATGGGTGCCCGATGAGAACTATCATGAGTTCAAATGTGCATGATAGTGGGTGCCCGACGCATGGGGCATGCCATTTCTGAGGTTATTCAAGAATTCAACATTCCGGGATCTATGGTATCCCATGTGTACAGGGAAAACCTTCTGGAAGGCATTACCGCCCACCATGGACAACACAGTGGCTGTCCATGACCACCATTCTGGCTAGAATTTTTCATTCTAACCGACAAGCCACAGGACATGAAATCACTGCTACATTCAATGTAGGCCCTTCCAAATCCTATCTAGCAGATTGGTGCAGCGTGCTTTAACATCCCTGTGTTGCAGTAGCAGAAGACCCACCAGAATACCACAGAAGACACAACAACACTACACACTGCATCATGTGAACTTTGGAAGACTGGAAATAGGCTGAGTGGTCCAACGAATCACAGTTCCAGTTATATCAAGCTGATGAAAGGTTCCATAATACAGTAAAATCCCATTACAACATACCTCATTTTAAAGTACATTTCAAAATAACATACACATTTAAAATCCCTGGCTGAAATCTAGGTATTTTAATGCTAAAAGTTTCAGTTTAACGTACTTCAAAATAACGTACATTTCAGATTAACGAACTAATTTTACATTCCCTCGGTTAAATTATCCCTTCATTACAACGTACATCATTCGAATGTCTTGCTCTGATTGGTCAATACAGCCCATGCGAAAATGGCAAATGGCAATGCATCAAAATGAAAAGATATGTCATCACTTAAGCCAACGGGCTACTTAAGCCAAGTTCACATTTTAATGAACAGTATAGCATATATAAACCCGGAAATCTCTGCATGCAACTCAAACGGGACCCATTCTGTATGGCAACTCACACACTAGCCAATGGATTAGAAACCTGTGATGAATTACTGTTCTGATATGTAAAGCGGGCGAGGGTCACAGGTCAGAAACAAATTGTGATATGCAAATAAATGCAATCATGTGAGGTACATACTCATTCCAAGCTGTGCTGCAAGTAGAGGGTAGGAACAAGCTACAGCTGCTCAAGTTGAGCAAAATGGGGAAAACAGCAGACCTGTCTGAGTTCCAAAAAGGAGTTATTGTGGGAGCCCATCTAGCTTGAGCTACGATTTCCAGGACAGTACAACTGATCGGTATCTCAAAAGGTCAGGTCTCCAAGGTGTTCAATGTGTGGAAACAGAATCCACAAGAGTTGCCGAAACGGAAGAATTGTGGATCAAAAACAATCAACACAGACAGGGACCGACATCGTCTGAGACGGATTGTGCGGCAAAACTGAAGGTCTACTGTGGAGCAACTGACGGCAAACTTCAATAAGGGATCATCGCAATCCATCTCCTCCAGAACAATGTGCCGAGAATTGAAGCGAATAGGGATGGGAAGTCGCATGCCAGTGAGGAAGCCCCTGGTGTCAGCAACAAACCGGAAAGTTTGCCTGCAGTGGTGTAAAGAACGGTGTGACTGGACAGTAGATGACTGGAAAAAGGTGATGTGATCGGATGAGTCATGTTACACATTGTTTTGCACCAATGGCCAGCAGAGAATTTGGTGGCAGCCGCATGAAGCGATGGACCCCTCATGTGTTGTGAACACAGTTCAAGCTGCAGGAGGATGTGTCATGGTATGGGCCATGTTTTGTTGGTATGGCAAGGGTCCCCTGATATTCCTTGACAGTTGGGTGAAAGCCAAAGACTACCTGAACATTGTTGCAGATCGAGTCCATCCTGCAATGGTGCATTTGTACCCAAATGGTGATGGGTTCTTCATGGACAACAATGCTACTGTCTATCGAGCAAGAATTGTTCAGGAGTGGTTTTCTGAACATGAGACAGAGTTGCAACATCTGCTGTGGCCAGCGCAAAGTCCGGATTTGAATCCGATCGAGAATGTTTGGGACATGTTGGAAAGAGACATTCGTCGAAGGCATCCGCTTCCATTTACTCTGCAGGACCTGAAGGTCTCTCTGACGAATGCATGGTCTGCGATTACCTTACCTGCATTGTAATGTGTATGTTCTGTAATTACAGCCAAAGGAGGGTCAATACCATATTGAACGAAGGCTTCTAATTCATTGGCTGGTGTGTGTAGATGGGAAGGTTTCACTTGATGGGAAGGCTTCACTTGACGGACGATTGCCCATCATCAATATGGTAAGATCATACCACCATCTGTTTACTATGGAGGATTTTTTGGGGAGTCAAGTTATGGAAAGAAAGCAGACGGTCATTACAGGTTTTTTTACTGTAATACTACGGGGGTAAGGCAAATGAAAACTGCAAAATTGTAATTAAAATTCAAAATTTTGCCCCACAGTGTTGTAATTCTGCAGATCCTTTAAAAATGAGTTGTAGAAATATCCGGTAGGTGGCAGGAAAATAGAGACAAGCAAACAACATCACAGCAGCAGTTTAAAGATGGCTGCCCCACCTAAGAAGAAGAGCGTTCAGTTATCTGATTTTTGAGTAGTGAATGTGTGGTCTGATTGAAATGATGTGGTGGGCTGAACCATGACTAATGTCTAACAATTCTGAAATTTCATCAATCGTTACTCGGCGATTTTCCAACACTAAGGTTTCAACTGTTGCAATATTCTCTGGCGTCACAACTTGCTGTGCCTTAGCCGGGCGAGGGGGCTTTTGATACTGCTGTCATACCCTTTGTGAACTTCACACTCCATTCATAAACTTGTCGCCGTGACAAACATGCATCACCATTCATAAACTTCTTTGGTGCATGTTTGAAGTGGGGCAGCCATCTTTAAACTGCTTCTGTGACATTGTTTACTTGTCTCTACTTTCCTGCCACCTACTGGATATTTCTACAACTCATTTTTAACAGATCTGCAGAATTACAACACTGTGGGGCGAAATTTGGAATTTTAATTACAATTTTGCAGTTTTCATTTGACTCACCCTCGTACATGTATTCTGTCTTTGTATTGAATAAAATAAAATGCTACACTTCATGCATTCTTATGTTTTTCTGTGCACTTACTATACAGTGTATACGCTTCATTCTCAAGCCCCCCCCCCCCCATTTCTGAATAACGTACACCTCAGATTAACGTACAAAATTTCAGTTCCCTTGAAGTACTTTGTAATGGGATTTTACTATAGTATAAGGTGCTTTTGCATAGATGATTTGGATCCGCTGGCCCTGTTAAGCTGCTTTTACATCATAAATCTCTCCCGGGAAAGTAGTACACAATATATCTTATTTGAAAGATATCGTTAGCATAGCATAAACTATATATTCCCTGCCAAAAGGTTCACTAACTCACACGAAATTTGCTAAGGTATAAATGATCATATAAGTAGAATTAAAGAGAAGAAAACTGATTTTAAAATGTTACATCATCGGAATGTATGGAAATCAATAAAAATTGTTATTTTCATAATTACAAGGGTCGTTAAAGGAGTTTGACCTACACTTTCGTGCATATAAAATCGAGAAATAACTCTAGCTATTACATCTTTCAGGGAACATTAAATTAGTGAGCTGTACCCACGAAAGTTCTTTACACTATTCACAAACAGGACTGTGCCCAAGTAAGATGAACGTGCTAACTTTCCCAAGCTGGGTATTCTGAGTGGTGCGGCTCACTTAGTGAAAAAGAGGCTTCGCATGAGAATGAGGCTCAATTCCATTGATACTATCGAAACATAAGAAAAAAAGAATCAAGTGAAGATAAGCCGGTAATGAACCAATGGAGCATGTGAAAAGAATCAAGGTGAAAATCATCTTTTGATTTTATGTTATTGTTACAGACATGTTGGCATTCCTGTTTCTTACAATGAAACAGGATATGACGATTAAAAAAAAAACTGCCTTCATCACTTTCAGGAAAAATGTTTTTAATGTAAGCAGTTAAGTGGCTACAACAGGTGCTAGCAAAGTGAATGCAGGTGGGTGGCCTTTCCCACTAGCCAAGTGTGCTAGTATAAATCCAGCTTAAGACACGTCACTTAATGGTTCCCACTGTGATGAACGGTTCCCACTCCTGGTTTAGTGGTAACCATTTACACCCACTTCATGTACCTCCACGATTATGGGGGTCTTCCAGTTTGAGGAGCATTCAGAGAGTTCCAACAAACGATATGGCCAGCTTGCTACTCAGACACAATCTCCACAAAACTTTAGAGGTATACCCAAGAATTGTCACCTACCAATATAAAGGATCTGTAAGTGGCAACTCAGATGCATGACTCGACATCTTGCCAGAGGTCTTCCTGCCTCTTATGAAGTCAATGCCAGGTCGAATTACTGCTCTTCGTCAGACCAAAAGATGTCTGACACATTATCAAGCAGCTATCCCATGACTTTTAAACATAATACTAATAATTACTTACCTGTAAACTTTTCCTGCCTCTACGATTTTTTCTTTCAGCTTTTTGAGGGGACTCTCGTTTCCCTGTAGCAATGTAAAACCCAAAAGAGGAGCAAATTAAGCATGCATTTATTTAAATTGACTGATAATTAAATTATAAATACAGATGCTCACTTTTCTTTGGTGTTTTCTCCGCTGCTGATGAGAGTGATTTGTCAGTTTCTCCGTCACTCTCAGTCAAACTGATGTGATCATCAAAATCTGAGAGATCGCTTGTATGGACTGAACTCACAGTGACATCAGACCAATGGCCAGGAGATTTTGTTGCTCCCTCTACTGGCTTTGGGATTTGATCTTTCTGTGGAGAGTTTTCCTTCTTGGGAGAATCACTTTTCTCATCTTCTGTTACGGGAGATGGTTTCTCGAAGTCACTGCCGCTATTATCACCAGTTTTCTTCATTTTCTTTTTATTTGTGCTTTCTTCTGATTCACTTCGCCTTCTTTTCAGTTGTTCTGGGATTTTTTCTGGGGAATCACAATTACTTTGGCTCTCACTCTCATTGTTCTTTCTGGTAGGAGATCTGCTTTCAGAACTCTCTTTATATGCACTTGTCTCTGCTTCAGTCTGATCATCGTCTTTTGTCGGTTTTTGCTCAGACCTTCCTTTATCCTTTGATTTATCCTTATCTGCCGCTGGTGGATTTTTGTTGTGCTTTGGTTTTCGGTCTTTGTTCTTATCAAAGTTTTTAACTTTTTCACTAGAATCTGTTGATCTGTGTTTGGAAGTAGTTTTATCAGCGCTATCAGGTCTACTTTTTCCGTTGGTGTCGTGCTTTCCTTTAGACAAATCAACTTCATTTTTATTTAAACTGCTTCCTTCTTTTACCTTTTCTTCCGAGGATTTACTTTTACCCTCATTTTTTTGTGTGCTTCTGGATTTTTCATCTGTCCTGGACCTGTCGTCACTGTTTTTTTCACTTGTATGCTTAGTTTTAGAATCGTCTGCACTTTTCTTTTGCTTGTCTGTGTGTCTTGTTTCCAAATCATTTGTGTTTTTCTTTTGTTTATCTGTGTGCCTTGACTCAGATTCATCAGTACTTTTTCTCTGTTTTTCCACAGGTTTCGTTTCAGAGTCCTCTGTGCTTTTCTTATGTGTGTGTCTGGATTCGGACTCATCTGTATTCTTCTTTTGTTTTTCTGTATGCCTCGTTTCCGAATCATCTACAGTTTTCTTTTGCTTCTCTGTGTGTCTCGTTTCAGAATTATCTGACGTTTTCCTTTGCCTCTCCGTATGTCTGGTTTCAGAATCATCCGACATTTTCCTTTGCCTCTCCGTATGTCTGGTTTCAGAATCATCCGACGTTTTCCTTTGCCTATCGGTGTGTCTGGCTTCTGAATCGTTCGTGCTTTTCTTCTGCTTTTCTGTGTGCCTGCTTTCTGAAGACTTACTTTTCTCTGTAGAATGCCTAATATTTTCAGAACTTTTCTCTCTGTTATGACTGTCTTTGCTGCTCTTTTCTTTTTGCTCTCGGTGTTTATGAGCTTCACCTTCTTTAGATTTCTCCTTTGTTTTCATATCCTGAGACTTGGAGGATGATGAGGATGTATTTTTCGTTGTATCAGTTTTACTTTTGTTCTCATCACTTTTAATTTTCTTATCGGTGGAATGTTTTGAATCTGTTTTTACACTGCTTTCACTCTTACCACTTGACCCTTTACTTTTCTCACTTTTATGCTTATCTGATTTCCCCCCTTCAAACGTTTTATGTTTTTCATGCAACTTTGTTTTATCTTTTTCAAGTGAACCTTTATCAGAAGATGAATGATAAGATGAGGAATGTTTTGGTTTTGAAGAAGACGGAACAGGAGATTTAGGAGTTTTGTCTTCGATGTTTTTATGCTTATTGTCTGTCGTTTTAGATTTTGGATGAGTTTCTGAAATTTTTGAATTATCGCTGTGTTTATGCTTATGCTTGTGTTTATCACTGGAAGAGGATCTCTGCTTATCACCACTCCTGGGACTTCCTTCGTGAGACTTACTTGATTTTTCAGAATGAACACCTCCTTTACTTCGGTCTTTTGAAGTTTTTTCTGGTGATGAATGTTTATAGTCATGCTTTGATTTTCCAGAAGTTTCACTTGGTTTACTTTTACTTTCGACACGAACTTTTTTATCTGAAGACGATTTATTTTTTGTGTTGTCAGTACTTGATTTGGATTTTTCATCTGGATTGGGTTTAATTTTGTCGGTTTTATGATGATCTGATTTTTTCTGAACATCCACCTTGGATTTAAGATTATCTACCGAAGGCTTTTTAAGAGCATTATCAGCTGCTTTAGGTTTTTCTATTTTCTCAGCATTTGCATCTGCTGGATTCTCTGTGATTTCTGTCGTTCCTTTCTCTTTTTTTACAATATTTAATTTTTTTACAGTTGATTCATTTGCAGAGTCATTTTCTGCAGTTTTGATTTCATTAATATTTTTGTCCTCCTCAGCATTTTCCTTTACTGATGGCACTTCGTCCTTAACAGCGGAATTACCCTCTGTAGCGTTTTCCACAAATGCTGAAGCATCGGTTTGTGTTTCAACAGTATTTCTATCCGGTTCCTGTTCAGGCGAATTCTCAATCTCTTTATTCTCTTGCTTTACATCATTTTCAATCTCCGACTTCTCTTGTTTATCATCAGCAGACGCATCTGGTTCTACCTGCATCTTCTCTTGAGAATGCAACCCTGCCAATTTTTCTGCCTCTGCATCCTTTGCTAAAGGCAAAATTTTTAAGGGGACTGTAAAGAATTAAACATTAAAAAATAACGAAAACAAACCTCAGATAATATAAATACTTGAAAATAAAAAATGTGACTCAAGTACATAGTTATTCATAATTTCCTCCGGATACAGAATCTCTCCAAGTTTGTATCTACAGCAGACCCTCCTACTAGAGGGCGGGCAAAACGGTAAACAACAAATATGGCAGCATTCACTGATGAAAAGAAGGCATTTTGCATTGGGGATTCACAAAATGTGAATCTGTTTTGACTGTCAATGGTGATTTTGAGCGACATGTCACATTGAAGCACTGGCAGACAAAACTATTCAAGTGCGGTTCAAGAAATTCAAGGAGATCGGTTGTCTGTGCAATCCAAAACGACCAGGCCTGCCAGGACCATCGGTTAAAACGACTGAGCAAGTGAGACAAGCATTCACTAGAAGCCCGAAAAAGTCAATAAATCGTGCAAGTCGGGAATGACAGATTTCACCATAA
Organism: Rhysida immarginata; assembly: GCA_023313115.1. Classification (NCBI taxonomy): domain Eukaryota; kingdom Metazoa; phylum Arthropoda; class Chilopoda; order Scolopendromorpha; family Scolopendridae; genus Rhysida; species Rhysida immarginata. The sequence goes on from JAHWFO010102604.1 coordinate 296,205, forward strand.
AGCGTGTGGGGAATTCTACGGAAACGTTTGCAAGCAAAACCATTTGGCTGCAGCAGGCGCTGCAACAAACAGATTTCGATTGTCATGTGCAATTCTGTGTTAATTTCCAAGATCGGATAAAAGACGATGGTTTTGCAGAGAAACTGATCTTTAGTGACGAAGCTACTTTTCATGTCTCGGGCTCGGTGAACTGTCACAATGTGCACACTTGGGATGCACAATCCTCACATGATAGTGAAACATATCCATGATTCACCTAAAGTGAATGCTTTGTGTGCCATGTCTTCATCAAAGGTCTATGGACCATTCTTTTTTTTCAGAAGGTACTGTTACTGTTTCGTGTGCATAGACATGATGACTGATGGTTACTGCCACAAGTACAAGAAGACAGCGATGACTTCACTCCACAACTGGAATTGGAATGCTATGCTAGAGGAGTCCCCTCTTCTTCAATGGCCCCTATGTTCACTTGGCCTCTTCCCTTGCGACTTTTTCGTATGGGGTTACATCCAAGATCTGGTGTACGTGTTCCCAGTAGCACGTTTGGTATCAGAATCATGAATGCATTCACTGACATCGACAGTGACAAATTGGGACAATTGTGGCAGAAACTACAGGGCGATTCAAAAGTTATTGTTCAATGGTGCACAGAGGACGGTAGTAGCAAAATGATGCTGACAACGGAACAGTACGCGTTTCTGGTGGGGAATGTGTTCCGGAACTCTGGCAAATATACAGAAGAGGTTCAGCAGCTGTTTCAAGAGACGTTCCCTGGTGTACCTGTGCCTCATCGGAATGCAGTACGGAGCTTAATAGACAAGTTCTGTGCAAGTGGAACTATGATGGATGCACCACGATCGGGCCGCCCTACCACACCAGAGGAAAAAGTGCTTGAGATCCAGGACAGAATGTTGCAAAGTCCCAGTAAATCTCTCACAGACTCTCACAAAAAGCAAACGTGTCCTACAGTACAGCACAATGTATCGTGAAGAAGACATTGAAAACGTTTCTGTACAAAGTGTCAGCGGTGCTGCAGTTGCAAGAGTGAGATAACCAACAGTGAATTGCATATGCGGAGTGGCTGGAGACCTTCATTGCAGAAAACACAGAGGACGTCCTCGAACATAACATTCTTTACCGACGAGGCTTGGTTTCATCTCTCTAGTTACGTTAATAGCCAGAACACACACCTCTGGAGCACTGACAATCCACATGAGTTTCAAGAGCAGCCTCTGCACGACCACAAAATAGAGGTCTGGTGTGCCATGAGCCGCAGGCGCATCATCGGTCCCATCTTTTTCTCTGACACAATTAATGCACATTGCTATGTTACACAGATTCTGGATGAGGAAAAGATCCGAGGTGCCTGGTTTCAGCAGGACAGGGTATCTATTGTGCATCTGTTGATAGGAATGTTTTTGCTGTATCTGTCATAGTTTTTGTGCAATCCACTGATATCACCCTGGAGGGAATTATGAATAACCCCATATTTACAGAAATAAACATTTACCTTTCTCCGAAGGTGGAGGTTCTTCTTTTGGGATGGAATTTGGTCCATTTATTGTAAGTGAAGAAGGAGGTGGCTCCTTTCCCAGAAGTTTAAAGACAACACTTTCTATTTGTGGGAAAAAGGTTCTATAAACTTTGGGATTAACTACTTGTTCCACAATCCGATCTACGCCAATTGCTAACATGCCAGATCTGTTGTATAAGAAAAGAACAGTAGTAATATAAAAGTACAAATAAATATCCATTTTTACTAATACAACATAATTAAGAAGGAAACATTAATACAGTAAATCCATTATAATGAACTTGGTTAAAACAAATATCTCTTTTTCATCTCTTTTTCATCTCTTTTTCATCTCTTTTTCATCATTAATTTAAATATCTCTTTATAACAAAGGAAATCCTAGGTTCTGATGAGCTTCCATAGTAACAAGTAAGGAAAAACTCAAATAAGATGAATTTTGCTTATAATGAAATACAAACGCATTTTTAACTCATATTTGTTTCTGATGAATTGTGGGTTACATAGAATCAAAGTTGGAGAATGTAGGGAAGAGTGGGTAACAGTGAGACACACTTTTTTCTAAAGCAGTTTTTTCATGTTACATTGGACCAAATGCAACGAATTTGTTCTGTGAAATACTAAACTTATACAGCTCTAACATAATTTAATTTCAGATTTTATTATGAAAAACCTTTGATGAAAAAAAATCAAACAAATCTGAAGCACGTTGTCTCACTCTTCCCCAGGGTTGGGGAAGAATGAGACAGCAAGGGGGGGACCAATGAGACATGCTTTTTTGGTGCATTTATTTTGATTTAAAATTATTAGAATTATTATCAATTAAATTACAACATATTCTTCTAAATTTAAAAAAAACATTGAAATATTTTATAACATTTATTAATGGAAATTTATGTAAAAATACGTCATTGAAATATGTTGGCTTAAAATTTTATAACTATTGTGATTTAAGGAAAATATAAAATATGAAATTCTTTTGCCAAACAACAATGATTCTTTGATATACTACATCATGCAGAATTCAACATGTTGTGGTGGGTAACACTGAAATACCTGTCTCACTGTTCCCCAAATCATTTTGTCTCACTGTGACCCATACTACATGGTTTAATTTTTCAAGCCTGTAGGCCTAAGTTTCCATTTCATTTTTAAATCGCTTATAGATTTCAGAAAGCTTAATGAATAAGCATTCCATATATAGCTATCTTTTTATCAAATGTTATAAACGTGGTGAACAATGTACGAGGGTTGTACCAAAAGTAAGGTTCCCAATGAGCTACAGCCTCGAGGGAAGGTGCTAGGCTAAATCCGACAACAGTGCCATGCGCAGTGGTTCCCGCACTCTCGAGCCCCACTCTCGAGCGATTCCTACAGCGCTCAGTGTTCGCTTGGCAGCCGTCAGAGATGGAAGTGTTGATCGCCGCTCCCGCCAAGTGCGAGGTTCGAGCAGTAATCCGGTTTCTCCACGCAAGGAAGTTACTGCCCGTGGAGATTCATCGGCAACTGACTGAGGTTTATGGTGAAAAGTGCATGTCCGTTCAGCACGTCCGAAAATGGTGCAGGGCTTTTGCTGAGGGTCGCACGGAAGTTCACGATGAAGAACGGAGTGGAAGACCGCCGGTTTCAGATTCGATTGCCCAGAAGATCAACAGTGAGCTGCTGAAAGATCGGAGGGTCACTGTCCGTGAACTTGTTGAACGCATTCCTGAAGCTTCCCACGGCACAATTGAAAGAACAGATTGGCGGGAGACTTCTTTGACTTAGGAATAAAAAAGCTGGAGCACCGTCTTCAAAAGTGTGTCGAAAAAAATGGAGACTATGTTGAAAAATAGACAACAGTGTAAGCTTTTCAACGATGTATAAATTAATAACAATAAACAATGTTTTCTACTTGTAAAAAATATGGGAACCTTACTTTTGGTACAACCCTCGTACTATAATTGGCAATCAAGAAATTTACATTACTATCCTTAACTTATGCATGTACAGTTTTCTTGAGCCTGCAGGGATCCTAGAGAATTGAAACTAGATGGGTGCATAGATAATTAAGTTCCCCTTTTGGCTATGGTAGCGCTAGTTGATGGTGATGTCTTTTCTGGATGCTGCAATGAATGTCTCACTGTTCCCCGTGTCTCACTGTTACCTGCTCTCCCCTACTTGCAGCATCAAATTACCTTTACTCGCAACATCAAACGTACTATAAAAAGGTTGCATTCTGATCTACATTGCTGACTTGATTAATGAAACAAAAGAAAAGTTCCAGGACAGCAATATTGGTAGCGTCTTTATTAAGTGTTCAATGCTTATCGAGTATCATCTCATCTTCAGGAACTATGAACGACTACAGAGTTATAGAGTAAAACAACTCTGATTTGGTGGACTTACATTTGTTTACTTATTATTTTTACTATTATGTACCCAATCATGTAACCACACACCCACACGGTTTTTTTTGTTATAATTTTTACCACATTGCTGGTAAGTCCGCCAAATCAGAGTTGTTTTACTTTTCTCTGATTGGTGGATCCCTCTCATATATATCGGGTGTTGTAGCCATTGTAACTCTGTAGTCGTTCATGGTTCCTGAAGATGAGATGATACTCAATACGTGTTGAACACTTAATAAAGACGCTACCAATATTGTATTCCTGGACCTTTTCTTTTGTACTATAAAAGCCGTACTGCCAAGGTATCGGTAGTAAAGATCCCAGTTTAATGGCACAATATTAAAAGAATCCCAGTGGATGGAGTGGCACAGATTCAAAACTAGAAATGATATATGACGTGTTCTTCTCCCATCAGCCACGTCTCGTCCTGTCCCCATGCTACAAGTAACCACTTGTATTCTGAATTACAGCATTTCTCAAAGGCCACATGGTAAAAACTATGCTTTTAAAGTTGTAAAGTTGTTTTTTGAATCATCCTACCAGGGACAATTAAAAAGTTGCCGGAATGACGGTATAGAACTCTAATGGTAGGACATACTGCAATGCTTACCTAATCTCCTTCAAAGTAGCACCCTAGCGAGCACACACATACTTGCTCCATCGAATCTTCCAGAGCTTGGTCGTTGCATTCAACTTGATATCCTCCATGACTGCAAAACATGTCCCCTTCAGGTCGTAGGCTGTGACATTTCATGTCAGTGAGTGTCACATGGGTCCAGCTGGAATAGAGCATTGATTGATGCTCTTTTGTTTAGGCACCTGAGGAGTGTGTGGTGGGGGGGGGGGGGGGTTATTAGTGGGTAATTTTAAGTTTTTTGAAGGGAAATTGTTTAATTTTGCTGTGATTTAGAGTTTATCCCGTGTTCAAGGAGTTTTCGTTATGTTACTTTATGGTTAAATATTATTTTAACGATCTACGATGTTGCACTCATTGTTCGGCAGCGAGATCACGATTGTTTTCTCAGTTGAGATTCTGAGAAAATGATGCTAGTCTCCCAACAGTCAATTGTTGTGTCTCCAGATTCTGAGGAGGCTGTTTATATGTTTAAGTTTGGTTTTTTTTTTTGGCATCTTGGCTATCGACCAGGAAGGACATGTGAGCTGTTTGCTGAAGTTTCCTGTTCAAAAGCGTGTGTAGTCCTAACGATGATGCCGCTGTTTAAAATTAACACAGAGATTTGTATAACAGGATGTTTAAATATAATTCTGTTTATTCATTACTGTTCAAAAGTTTTGTTTAACTGTTGTGGAGACATTCACAACGCTCGACGTACCTCGAACTCTTAGATGGTGCTCATGCTCATTCGAGGTCATCGGCCTGCATTTGCAGGGAAGCTTTCCCTTGTACCTGTCCAGTAAGATGACGACACACTGATGAGTGACTCTTTTCTGTTTATTATCCAGCGTGGAGGTCCCCAATTACTCAGAGTGTAGTCGTAAAACATCTAAGTTGAGAATAACCTAGTCTGTGCAGGAAAGTGACGTTATTAAGCCCCAGGAACTCTGAACTTGACTGAGACTCTGTATTTATGCCCAGCTGTGTTGAGTGAACAGAGGAAGAGACTATATAACTCGTTATCCAAGCATTGAGTTGTTGAATGGACAAATTAGCATAAGGGCCACTGGAGTTAAGAGTTAGATATGTATGTTGTGATGCAAAGCATCCAGCTGTCCACCAAAACAGTATGGCAGATTGGCCCTATGGCCTGAACAAGAGATTTGGCTGGTAGCACTTGTTGGTCAAAGAACACCATTATCTTAGTGCTGTGGCACACCTGCTAACGCGCGACAAAGCGCAGTAACGTTTAGAGGTGCACAGCGAGTGGTTTCCGGGTTGAGCAAAGAAATCATTGTATGGAAGATACGCCCGGGGTTACGGTGTTCTCCACTCTTAGGCTTTAATCAAAGGAACACGGGACGTCACGTTGGATGCTTATTGGAATATTTGAAACAGGTTCATCTCTCTATGTTTTGATGACTTTGTATGAGGCTGCCATAGCTATACCCTGTCTCAGCTTTAGTTGAGAGTGACGTCACGAGTGAAACGGTTATAGTTCATCCGCATGAAGAAATAGTTCGAATAATTTTCTATATAAAAAGTTCAAAATTCTTTCTGCAATCATATTCCATATTTTTCTTCTCGATATAATAAAAAATCGGCAGATAGAAAAGCCATTTGATGAAATTAAAAAAAAAAAAATAAACTAATTAAAATGAAGTTGATCTGTAGTCGAGATTATTTGATTGTAAAATGAAAATGGCGGCGTCTTGTTCCTACGTGAATAACTAACGTGAAAGAGATGTGTCAGAAATCGAAGATGATAGAGTGTAAAATATTTTAAACATTAACTTTAAAAAAATGGTATTGGACAGATACCATTCGACTAATCGACTTCGAGAAGCCACGTGATTACTATGCCCGGTAAACGACATCGTTCCACGACGTCACTCTCAACTGAAGCTGAGACAGGGTATAGTGCCAGACTTTCCCTCTGTTGGCTGGGTGAATGATTTGCATACTGCTGGTTAATATGTTGTGGGTAGTTTTGCTGGACAGCACACCAAGACATTTTAGACGTAATTAAGTTATGCACATTTGCTGTGTCCTATTGTGGACTAGGGCGGTTGCCACTTATCAATGGTAGTTAAGTACGGTATATACTTAGTAAGTTGAGAGGGGCCCCGCATATACCCCGGATGTAATAGAACAGTGATCCAATCATGCAAATTCCAACATTTAAGCAATGCAAAAATTTTGTAGCATAGCTGCAGTGATTTGCTCTAACCATTTTAAAGATGATGATTATGAAAATAAATACCTATAACAGATCATGAATCAAAGAACACGTCTAATGAAATCTGGGATTACTGAGGTAGGAGGATATATGAATTCTATCCTAGAACATACGAATTCATACTCATCATCTTTAAAATGGTCATATGGCTACAAACAATAACGTTTGAATGTGGAGGGAGGCGCTACAAGTGAATGTTAGACCAAATTGGCTAGATATTGTAAATATGTACGAGGGTAGCCCAGAAAGTAATGCGCCACAATTTTTTTCTTCAACAATTATTTATTGAACACAATGAAATTTATACACAAGAAAGAATGATGTTTCTTCTACATTCCCTATTTTCCCACATAATCTCTGTCCTGTTCTATGGCCTTCCTCCAGCGAGACACAAGGGCGTGTATGCTCTGCTGGTACCAGTCCTTGTTCTGTTCACGCAGCCATGTCTTCACTGTGCGAATCACCTCTTCAGCATCCTTAAAATGTCTTCTGTGAATGGCATTCTTCAATGGCCCAAACAAGTGAAAGTCTGAGGGCGCTAGACAGGGCTGTAGGGTGGACGGGGTAACACTGTCCAACCCTGTTCCATGATGTGTTCCTCCGTAAGACAGCGTGGAAACCATCTTGAACACGTTTTTGTGTAATCAAGAGCATGGATGATTTCACTCACACTTCCTTTGTTGATTGACAGTTACAGCGCCAACTGCCGAGTTGTTCTGCGTCGGTCCTGACAAATGAGCGCATCAGCAAGCTGCATCTTGTCAGGTGTGACAGTCGAGGATGGCCGCCCCGACCACGGCAAATCTTGGAGCTCTGCCGAACCGCTTGTGATCAGAGATGGCCTCACCCTCTGTGCCCAGCAACTAACTACTTCTGTCGACTCCATAAACTGCACATAAACGTTTGTGAATGTTTCCAACCATTCCTTGCTCCACAGTGAGAAATTCAATGACGACATGCTGCTTGTAACGTATATCACTTACAGATCACTTATTTTAATATAACCAAAAGAATCCTTAATACCCCATGATTTACTTGTAAATATGTAGTTTTGAATGTTAGGTAATACCAACTGATATACGAATTCATTGTTTTCACAATTGTCATTTTTAAAATTATTAGAGCAAATCACTGCAGTTGTGGTACAAGCATTTTTATCCAATTGGCAACCATTCTTTTTTAATTAAATTTGGATCTTTGGGGAAGTGGAAAAAGGAAACATTCAACATCTTTTGTATTAAATCGCCCATGATGTCATTTTACTGTGTAAAATAAGTATTCCTCGTAATAGTTTTTAAAGATTGGTCCATGTTATGTCATGAAGCTGACAATATTCCAATTACCAACACCAAATGGGGCGCCTCGAAAATTAAACTTCGGAGACAAGCGCCATGCCATTTCCATTTCACTTCACCACTGCCACTTCACCTTAATGTGCAGGTTAGCAACCGTTTACATAGGACTGAATAATTCCACTTGCCATTTAACCACCATGCCTTTCACACACCACTTGCTTACCACATCAGTGTGAAGTGGTGTGGCACCAGTCGGGTGCCACTAGCCTCCGACAAGTTTAATTTTCGTGTGATATGCATCTTCGCTGCTACATGCTAGTACACATTTGAGTAGGCAGAGTGTGAAACTGCAGTAGTACCAGGTATGATGAGAGATGACCAAGAATTTAATATATAATTTCTAAGTCTTCTAGAGGCCCTGCCTTTATTTTATTTTATTTTATTTTTGGCCCAAGAGGGTGAATCCAAGGACACTTTTCTGCATTGATTTTGTGTATTAATATTAGCAAGTTGCACAAATAACAGAACATCTTCGTCTTCTGAGGATGATCTACTAACTGGCAAGTCGGTGGCACGATATGGCACTTGCCGCTTCAATGGGCATTAAATCACTTTGACACCACTTTGCCATCACTCCACTAACACACAATGTCGTTGCCTTTTCGGTGCCACGCACCAATTCTTAACCATGCTACTGCCCCACTGTTTCGATAGGCGGGTAATTAATTGCGAGTAAGCGCAAATCCTGAAGTCATCCCAAAAGTTGAAAAATTAATAGAAAATAATTTAAGGTAATATTACTTTGTATAAATTGTTCTTAAATGTTCATATATGAATGCAAATCATTAAATATAAACATAATAAATTATAATTATTCATATATTTTTTAAGGAATTATTTTTTACAGAAATAATGGTAATAAATTGGAAAATGCAATTATACAATACGAGGGTCATACTGAAAGTCTTGAGCAGCAATTACCAATCAGAATTTACTGACACAAAAAACAGATTGCTCCAATCTGTAGACTTTCCTTCACTTTTCAACATCATCTCTATTTCTTTGCACACATTTTTGCCATCGTTCTGCTTGAAAATTCCCTTCCCCTAGAATTCCATTCCAAGTGACCGAATGTTTTTTTGACGTCCTCTATTGTATAATGTAATGGCCTCGTATTTTTTCTTTCACAAAATTGAAAAGACAGTGGTCCAAATGGCTTTGCATGGGTACTTAAATGGACAAAATGCTACTCAGAATCTTTTTTATCAAAATTGGTGAATCAAAGTTTGTGGAGTTTCCTTGTGTGTAGGTGTTTAACATAATAACTTGGCTAGAGAATGTACAGTCATGGACAAAAAAAATGCTCCCTCACTCTATGCTGCTACATTTTTAAATGAGCATTTAAAATAGGATGGTATGATTTTATTGATTAAAAATTTAGATAATTTTATGACTGAACTAAACGATATCAGACACGAAGGGGCAAAGTAGTAAACTCTCATTTAAAAATATAGTAGCACAGAGTGAGGGAGCGTTTTTTTTTTGTCCATGAATGAACATCTAAATTAAAAATAAATTTAAAAAAAAAAAAAGATTATCAGTCATTGCTTACTGATTAATCTGCCTACGGAGAGTATCTCTCAACTGGTTCTTGTTTAAATCTGGCCTCCATTCTTGTGTCTGGAGAAAATTGGCCACATAGCTTTCCACTCGGTGCCGGAGATTTTGATAAGCCGGCTGAAAATAAATATCAATTCAAAAATCACAACACCAATATCAAGTTTATTAAAAAATGCCTGGATGTTTATTCACGTTATTAAAATGCCAAAACAGAGAAAGAAAAGCACAAGAGCAGAAACATACAGGATCGGATTGTTTATTGGTATTGGGCATTACTGATACTTTCCTTTTAAGAGACTGTAATATAAGGGTCGTACAAATGAAAACGAAAATTATTTATTTTATCCAAAGTGTATACAAGGAATTTAAAACTACTCTCCAAATGCGTTAAGGCATTTATCCCACTGTGTAACAAGGCGGAAGAAGTCTTTCGGTTGCGTGTGGAACCATTCCAAAACCTCTTCCTTCACTTCATCGTCCAACTGAAACCTGCAGCCTTTCAGATGTTTCTTGAGATCCCCAAACACGTGAAAGTCACATGGGGATATGTCAGGGCTGTAAGGTGGATGCTGCATTGCTTCCCAGTTGAACTTTTTGATGAGGTCTACCGTTGCTTTCAAGGTGTGAGGATGCGCGTTGTCATGGAGAAGAAGCACTCCTTCTGTAAGAAGTCCAGGATGCTTGCATTTGATGGCCGCACGCAGTGCCTTCAATGTTTCCCCATATCATGCTGCGTTAACTGTGATGCCTTTTTCAAGAAAGTCCAGTAATATCAGGCCTTTGCGATCAAAAAACATGGTCAACATCAATCTTCCCCGTGCTGTTTGCGATTGCTTTTGATTTTTTCGGGGGTTTTGTTGTTAGGACAAAGCGATCACTCACAGAGCTTCGAAGCGCGAGCTATCGTTCTTTCTCATGTGATGCAACACTTGCAATCTATTGTTCAATTTGCACGTGGGGTTTCGCAATTGTTGAAAACAACTTACGATCCTACACGTCATCTTTTTTTTTTTCCACACAAATTTTCGTTTTCATTCATACGACCCTTAATTAAAAAAAAAAAAAAAAAAAGAAGATATGCGTTGTCTTTCAATTGGGTTAAGGTACGTTTCATATTATAAGGGACAACACATTTTTTGGATGTAAAATTTAAATTAATAACTGTAATCAATGGAAAAAATTTTTTTTATAATGAATAAAAAATGTTCACATTGTCAGGACAATTTTGTAAGGATTAAACAAATAGTTTCAGTGCTAATATTTCTTAATAGTGCTTATGTTTCTTAACGCTTTTTTACACGTTTCAAGTTATAAGGGACAATTTTGAAAATGTAAACATACAATGTTATTTAAGACTTGATACACTCACATGCCAAAAGTCATGGGATAGCACCTAATAACGTGTGGGACCTCCTCTAGCCCGGTGAAGTGCCACAGTGCGACGTGGCATTGATTCCACAAGTTGGTGGAAGACATATGAAGACACAGTCAACCATTCTGACCGGAGAACTTCCCACAATTGCCCATTACGGAGCCACCACTGGCTTGCACAGTGCATGCTTGACAACTTGGATCCATGGCCTCATAGGGTCTGTGCCACACTCGAGCCCTACCATCAGCTTGTATCAGCTGGAATCAAGACTCATTAGACCAGGTCACATGTTTCCAGTTGTCAAGTGCCCAGTCGATGTGTTCATGGGCCCAGGAGAGACGTTGCTGACGATGTCTTGTTGTTAGCAAGGGCATCCTTCTGGGTCTTCTGCTTCCATATCCCATGGACACCAAATTTCGTCGCACAGTTCGCATCGATACAGCTCTAGTATCACCCTGGTTAAAATTCTGATGTCATCTGTCATAGTGTCAGTTGCCTGTTAGCATTGACTATCCTACTCAGACACTGTTGATCCTGTTCATTGAGAAGGAGTGGTCAACCACTGTGTTGTCCATGGTGGGAGGTAATGCCGTCAAGTTGGTACTCTCAGTAGACTCTTGAAACTGTGGACCGTGGGATATTGGATTCTTGAGCCACCTCCGATATTGAATGACCCATACGTTGTTCTCCACATACAAGTCCACGTTCGAACTGGGATATCTCTCGTTGTATAGCCATTGTCATACTGAACACCTCACCCCTTACTCATGACAGTGTAACTAAACCTACTGACACTGATTTGCATATTTATACTGTTTGCACATGATGCTACTGTCACTTGAAAAATAGTCCACTGCTGTCCCATGACTTTTGGCATGTGAGTGTATAAGACCCATTCGCTTTTATTACTTCAAAGACTCTTTTGGCATATAATTAACAAATTTCTGGAGTAATTCTGGATCTAAACTATCTCAAGCTTCAACAATAGCTCGTTTCAGATCGTCAACAATTTCAAATTGACCATGTTCGTAAACTTTGCGTGCTAGAATGTCCCAAAGGTTCTCGACGGGGTTTAAATCAGGGCTCCTAGAAGGCCATTTCATAACTTTAACCCCTTTCTCTGCAAAACAGGCCATTGTTGCTCTCAGTGAGTGGTATGGTGCATTATCCTGTTGAAATATAAATTCAGATCCTCCAATAACAAGTGCAATTGGCAAAAGGTGCATTTCAAGAAGCTCTTGATAATACTTAGATTATATATTCTTTTATTGATAAATGCAATTCTAGTATAACCAAATACTCCCCCAAACCATAACAGTTCCACCTCCATGAACTCGTTCGGAAAATATTGCTGGTTCTCGGTGTAAATCTTCCCAATAGAGTTCCAACCGGATGGACCATCCAAATTGAAGGCTTTTTCATCGCTGAAAAGAACTTGCATCCATTCATTGGTCCATCCCATGTGCTCCTGTGCCCACTGTAAGCGGCTCTGCTCATGGATGTCTCTCAGGGGTGGTTTGATGGACTTTGCCTTGTACCTTAAATGCTGATTTTTCATGATCACCCACCAAACTGTGGAGTGGGATATTGGCAGTTTCAAAGTGTCAGGAATTTGTATCAAAGAGGTTTCATTGTAGATATCTCTCGAAGGACCCTCCTTGCATCTCTTCTTTTCACCTTGGACTTTGGACCAGGTTTCTTTTTTGCTAACTAAACGGCCAATAATACTGTTTTAGACGCTTTGATATATCTCGCACTGACATTCCTTTTTCTCGAAAAGCCAGAATATGACCTTTTTCTTCATCAGTTACAGGTCTCCTTTTAGCCATCATTAAAGAATGAACGAAGAAAGGAAGAAAGCTTACAAAAGTGTTCAAAATGATTTTATGCAAATTACGGTTAGCACCATTAACATCTATAGGTAGAATAGGTGAACTATGGCACTTTTTTAATTGTGTCCCTTATAAATTGAAACGTGTAAAAAGTGTTAAGAAATATTAGCACTGAAACTATTAGTTTAATCCTTACAAAATTGTCCTGACAATGTGAACCTTTTTTATTTATTATAATAAAATTTTTTCCATTGATTACAGTTATTAATTTAAATTTTAAATCCAGAAAATGCATTGTCCCTTATAATATGAAACATACCTCACAAGTTTTCAAATCTTATGTTTTATAGAATATGCATAAATATATTATTGGGTTTCAAATGTTAATGCCTCTAAAAGTTAAATACCGTAAGTTTTGGTATATTTGCCTCTTGCAAGCTGAAAGACCACTATCTGATGAAAGAATTGCACAACTACATTCGGAGTTGCAGCTGCTATCATTGCTTTCTGTGCACATGAATGGTTGTTTAGAATGAAGTTTTTTTTTTTTTAATCAGATATGGGTTTCAATGTATTAACAATCATATAGTAAACAAACGGGTGAAACGATTATTAAGGGTGAAAACCTTCTGAAAAGTATCTGCATTCGTTTATCTCTCTATTACATTCAACATTAACTACAACTTTTATTTATCAACAAAGGCAAACCTGTTTGTATTACAACTTCACTCCCACTCAAACAAACATGAAGCCAACACTCTGGTTTTGCAAATCACTAGTGGCTAACTCGCACTCTATTGCTACATCAAGCTCAGTGCAGTATCATCATATCTCTTGTCCAATAAGTTTACAATAATGGACAACATGTCCAGAAAGTTAAAATAATTTATACAGGGTGTTTCTGAAAAAGTGTGTATAACTGTAAGCAATGACAGAGGTGACCAGAATGAACATTTTCTTTTAATACAATGTGAGTCCAAATTTGAATGCTAACTGAGATACGAACAAAAATAAAAATGCTGCCACCAAGATCAACAAGTTAATAACTCAGGTTCTGCAATGCCTAGAATAATGAATTTTGGAGGAATAATAGGATACCATAAAACTCTGTATACCCTTAAAATTTGATCAAATTCCAACGAGTAGTTTCTGAGTTACGCACTCAACATCGTAACACATGCTGGTTAGTACTCGCATGTGAGCATTGTTATGATTTTTAACTTATTAACTTGTTGATCTTGGCGGCATTTTTATATATATCCACCTTCGCAGAGCTTAGACATCTACGTGACGAATTTGAAGATCGTAAGCGTAAAACTGGTGGTATGAGCATTGTTCTTCGACTGCACAGAAATATGCCACCCATGCGTTCCGTACAGAAACATAAGCACATAGTACAGAGGATCATACCATGGGCAATTTTCTAAAATTCGATGAACTCTACTTTCTGTGCGCTGACGCAAGATAACATCACCATGTGCACTAACTCCCTGCCAGGTAAAAAACCACAGCAATGTCTGAAGTTGTCGGTAAATTGTAGGCTCGACGGTCATTAGGTTGAATGTTTTAGGTATTAAACAATACAACAGCCAATTCCAAATAATCAGGTTCAATTCAAGCTACAATACTCAGTGGGGATAACGCAGGCAATTCATATTTTAATACCAAGAATACCGTTAACAGGCGACTGATCATTTTGTAGAGTTCAAACGTCGACAATTTCCTGTTCGCCTAGCTTATGCAATGACAATTAACAAGGCTCGGGATTAAACCTTAAACAACATTGGTATATACCTAAAGTAGATAAATACTGATACCCTGCTTTAGTTTTGGCTTGGAAAGCTCGGCGAAGACGGGCATCTCACCTAGTGTTTAATATTTATACAGTGCAATATGACGTAATGACTGCCTGTATTGTTGTTAATTAATGTATATAATTTGATCATCAATGCTAGCAATTATAAGTTTAAATGAAATGCAGTAAAAAAATGTGTGCAAGTAATTTAATAGGTGATGGCTTTTTATTTGTATTTTCCCAGGGGGTAAGTTTTCATCGTCATAAAGAAGTGGGATAGTTGGCTGATGAAGGGTTGGTGAAGTTTCAATGAGATACAGAGGACTGTCTGTACAAGGAAGTCATGTGGTGTCCACATCACATTTTTTTTTACTTTTTACTGCTCTTTTTTAAGGTGAAAGTGTGCGCTTAAAATGTTTTTATTTTATTTTATTTTTTTTTAATTTCTCGTTAAGTTAGTGACGAGTCAAAAAAATGGGGACTGCATTATACAAGAGGGTAAATTTTTACTGTTTTTTGGGTTCTGAAAGTGGGATTTATAAGAGATTGCATTAAAGTAGAATACTTATGGTAAATTATTTTATATGATACAGAGTGAGTTTAAAGTAGCGCACATCAAAGTTTAGCTGCCCTTAAAAGTGCCAGTTTGAGAATTTAGGTATACAATAAATGTTCAAAATAACGTTCTCTTTCACGAATACAAAAGTGTGTTCATTTTATCAAATTTCGTGAGACTCTGCGAAGCATGGCAATATTGATGTTAGAAATGGCTGTTGTGATGTTCATTTTCAGCTTTGCAATCGTGTGTGTGGACTATTCACATAAACCACATTTTTCAGATAACCCCATAGGAAGAAATCAGAGGGTGGTCATCTGGTGAGCGAGGGGGCCACAATCCCAGGGAAATGATGTGTTGAAGGATAACTTATAAAAAAAAAAATGAAAGCCCAAAATAAAAAGTTTGTCTGCCTAAACTAAAAGCCAACATTTCAACTAATCTCTGTGATACTTTACTTTCATTTAAATTCTCAAACCGGTACTTTACGGGAAGCTAAACAACGATGTGCGCGACTTTAAACTCGCCCTCTAAAAGTCAATTCTTGACTTAACACGCGTTTCAGGTGCAATGTAATTGAGAGAGAAAATGAGGTGAGGTTAAATTGGTGAGAGAGATGTGGCAGATGATATTCAAAGTCAATTATTTTCTATTTTTAACACAAATGCCCATTTGTCACGTAAATTGAAAGCAAGTGCAAACCATGGAGTACAACACATAAACTCCTACTGTGGTGCGAAGCAACATGCAAAGGACATTTTTAGTAGGCTGGGATTAAATATTTGTTTATGAACATATTTACACATCTAGCAACAAAAGATAGAGAACGTACACCAAAAGAATCTGCCTCAGCATCACTATTTTATTGTTTTGATATTTCATCATGTTAAAACAGGTGCATGCGTAAAATTTTTATCAATCACATACCGAATACTTCCATTCCGGAGCTTTTGTTGTGAGAATAATGTCATCGAAGCTATTGAGGCTTTTATGAGCAGACAAACTTTCGTCGTTGTCTGCATCGACATTGCCAAAGCCTTTAATTCTGTTTCCCATCCACAAATGTTCACTCCTCTTCACTTACTCAAACAGCTCTACTGCCAAAGGGAAAAGTTTATTATTGGAGAAAATAATACCTGCTACTCTCCTGCCACTAGAGATATTTTACAAGGTTCGTCATCAGTAACACACTTTTTGCTATCTTTATTACACCTATATTTTATCTCGACTTAAAATTCAAAATTAGAGCCTTTGTCAATGACATTATTCTCACGAAATTGTATAATCCGTCTGACACATCTGTAATCGATCAAGATATTAACTCTGATGTACTCGTGTTACAACAATGGTTCAAGGCAAGGGGAATGAAAATTAACCCGGAGAAGACGGCCACTCTTAAGATCCAGAAAACTCGTAGTGATAAGAACACTTCTCTTAAAATTTTAGGAGTCCTCTTTGACAATCAACTTAAATTTGATCAACAAACTTCAGCATATTCTGAAATGTGCTAATCGCCTTACCTTCCTTGTTCTTAGGCTCCATAAAACCCTATCCAGAAGGGAGATTATTATCATCCTTAAAGCAAAGGTCTTTCCAAAATTTACATATGCTATCTTGGTATGGAAACCTTTAAATAAATACACACAACAGAAATTAATTGTGGCCTTTAACAAAATTCTACGAGCGGCTTTTAATGACACCTAGTCAATCTATTACCCTAGTTTGTAATGAGCATAAACTCATGACTTTTATTTCTTTACCCAATTTTATTAACCTCAAAGAGTTTGCAAAAGCATATACTAATAGCTCCAACCCAACACACTTCATGCTTTCATGGCTTAACCAAACGGACACAGCAAGGAAATCGACCTTTTTACTTTTCATCCCGCCTCACTTTGTCCCGTGTTGGAAGGAAAGGTACTTTCCTTTCAATACTGTCTACCTCTGGAATAGCATGCCAGTTGAACATCATCAAAACATCATTACCTGTAAAATCCCCAAATGCCGTGACCATCGGAGACACATCCATGACATCCTTCGGAAGTGGATTTGAAATACCCAGATTACCCAATTAGAATAACTTTGGAAAACCTCACGATTTTGCTCCATTGGAGCATAAATTAAATAATAATAATAATAATAATAATAATAATAATAATAATAATAATAAAAATAATAATAATAATAACCCTCGTGTGGTCCTACGTCCGCGTCGTGCGAGGGGGGCACAATCTTAGAGAGATGGCCCTGGTTAACAGGTCTGATTTACTCTACCCTTAGATTAATCTTGAGGGTCCAGATGACCCAGTAGGGCTGATGAGCTGATTACATCAACCAAGGGCCTGCTGATGATGGAGATGGCTAACAGGACCACCCATTTATTGGTGATCAATATGATTAGTGCTAGTGCGTTATCTGATACCGGCTCGGATGTCACCCGGGTTGCCAAGGTCCGCGCTCATGGGTTAGGCAGAGGCTCACGTTCGAAAAATATGCCACAATCTCCCAGGGCCACTGGTGGCGAAAGCAGCACCAACCCCTGTTCGGCTACTGCAATGCCACAACCTGTCCCTAGTGTTTCAAGAGCTTCTTTGCCCTCGACCACTAAGGCAGGCAAGCCACGCCAACGCATGAAATGGACCAATGACATAAACTGTTTTATCATGCGAGCCTACTACGCAGTCACTAAATTGGAAACTGACACTACAGCTTACAGACAACGCTTATATAACATTTTCAAAGAGACATATCCTCACATCACAGTCACTGAACAACGCATTGCAGATCAGCGTCGCACAATTGTTATGAACAATTTAAGACCCTTACCCACGCTACAGAAAATAAAACAAGAAGTTGCACAACAGCTACAAGAACACGAGCTATCTACACAAACCGACACTCAACACACAGAATCAAACACTAACATTGACATCACTAATGAACTTGTAGAACACACACTCAACAATGAACTTCACCATGATATTCATCCACAACACATCATGAATACCAAACTTATTGAAACATTAAATGACACCCTACAAAGATACCTTACAGTTTACACGGGAACAGATCCCACACAAAGACCAGATATACCTAAAATAAACATAAACAGCAAAACAGGGGAAATTTTATCTTACATGAACACATATATCTTATCATAGTACATTGAAGAAAATCTATCTTTAAAATACAAACACCTACTTATTTACACAGGGGCTCTTACAGTTATATTTACACTGGGTAGGAAACCAATCCATAAAAACACACAAAAATTATACACCCAACAGAAACCTAAATGGCAAAAGCGGATTGAGTCTGAGACTGACGAAATCCGCAAGCAGTTAGGTAGACTTACACAGTACACTAAAAACAACACTTCATCAAAGCAGAACAAATGCCTCAGACAGTTATTTAAGAAGATTAAAACACACACCAGACATGAGCAGCACAATCAACACATTACAGAATATATGGACACATTAAAACAAAAGTTAGCTGCAAAAACACAACGCCTGAAGAGATACAAAACATGCACTCAGCGCAAACAGCAGAACAAGTTATCTGCAAACAATGAGAAGACATTCTATAAGCAGTTAAACAAAGATTATACACAGACACAAAACACTGGTCTGCCAACACAAACAGCACTCCAACATTATTGGTCATCTCTTTGGTCTGTCTCAGTTGAACATAATAGGGAAGCTAGCTGGATTAGGGAAGAGGAGCAATTAGCATCCACACTATCAAACATGCCTTATACTGACATAACAGCAGATGAACTCTCACAAGTCATTAAACGTACTCACAATTGGAAGGTTCCAGGTGTAGATAGGATTCAGAACTTCTGGTATAAGCGCTTCACCTGTTTGCATCTGGCCCTTGCAAAACAGATCTCCAACACTTTGCAAACACCAGAGACATTGCCACATTTCCTCACACAAGGAATAACATACATGGTACCGAAGTCACATAACACTACAGATCCCACACAATATAGACCTATCACATGCCTGCCTACACTTTACAAAATAATAACTGCCTGTATCGCAAACAAAATTTATACACACATAGACACAAACAACATTCTCACTGAGCAACAAAAGGGATGCTGTAGAAACCACATGGGTTGTAAGGAGCAACTCCTGATAGACAGTGTGGTCCTACGGCAAACTCACAATAAACATCGACACCTCCATGCAGCCTACATTGATTACAAAAAGGCCTTTGATAGTGTCCCACACTCATGGCTGTTATATACACTACGATTATATAAAATAAACCCTACACTTATCACATTTTTAGAAAGTACAATGCTGCATTGGAGAACTACACTACACCTCACACTCAACAGTGAAACCATCACGACCAACAAAATACAGATAAACCGGGGCATCTTCCAGGGTGACTCATTGAGCACACTCTGGTTTTGTCTTGCACTAAATGCACTTTCCAACAGACTGAACAGCACAACTTATGGCTACACAATTAAACATAATAAAAGCTGCCACTACACGCTTTCACACTTAGTCTACATGGACGACATGAAAATCTACGCCTCCACACAAACACAATTGCACCAATTACTTGACATTACACAAACCTTTTCAAAAGACATACACATGCAATTTGGGTTGGACAAATGCAAAACCATTCACATTGAAATTGAGTACTCAGGGAAGGGGGCTTCACATTAGATGAACCAGATCACATTACTGCTATGGAAAATGACGAATTTTACAAATATCTAGGATTTAAGCAAGCCAAGCTTCTGGAGCACAAACACATAAAGAATACACTCACTAAACAATATCTTCATAGGCTAGAGACAATACTTAAAACGCATTTAAATTGCAGAAATTTAATCAAGGCCATCAATGCTTATGCCATGCTTATACTCTCCTACTCCTTTGGAGTCATACAGTGGACTCACACAGATCTTGAGGGACTTGGAAGGAAACAATGTAAACTGCTTACAAAGCACAGAAAGCACCATCCACACGCAGCTATTGAAAGACTCACCCTGCCTCGTTCAGAGGGAGGCAGAGGTCTTATTGACATAATAGATCTACACCAGAAACAGACTCAGTCATTCAGAGGATTCTTTCACTCTAAACAACACACATCACCATTACACAAAGCAGTCTGCATGGCTGATACAAAATACACACCTCTGAATCTGAACAGCATGCAGAACACCCATAACATTCCTACAACATGCACTAAACTTCAATCATGGCTCGAAAAGCAACTCCACGGTAGACATCCTTCTGACCTCAACCAGCCACACGTCGACAAAAAAGCGTCGAACTTTTGGTTGAGTGAAGGGAGTCTCTTTGGGAAAACTGAAGGAACCATGATTGCCATACAAGACCAGGTTATTAACACTAAAAGCTAAAGAAAACATATTATCAAAGAATCGACTGACGGGTCTTGCAGGAAATGCCATATCGCAGAGGAAACCATCCAACACGTCATATCCAGTTGCAAAATACTCATGCAGACAGATTATTTACACAGACATAACCAGGTAGCCAACATCATACATCAACATCTAGCTAAGATACACAAGCTAAGGGACATTCACACTCCTTACTATAAATATATCCCCGACACTGTCTTAGAGAACACCACACATAAACTATATTTTGACAGAGCTATAATCACTGACAAAACTATCCCTCATAACAGACTAGACATTACACTAGTAGATAAGCAAAACAAAGTGACTTACATAATTGATATCTCCATCCCCAACACACACAATTTACAAAAGACATACACTGACAAAATCACTAAATATACGGATCTTGCACATGAAATAAAACGCCTTTGGGGAGTTAACAGAGAACACATTGTTCCTATCGTTGTTTCTGCCACTGGGGTTATTCCACACAAGTTACACAAAAGCCTGTCAACACTAAATTTAAACCCACACTTATACAAAACCTTACAGAAAGCCACAATTCTAAACACCTGTCACATAGTGAGGAAATTCCTACACCCAAACATCAATACTCCCACGAGTGCATAACTTTCCCTTCCTCGCATTTGAGTCCCTTGGGCTTCGGCCCTTTTTTGGGTCCGCCTCTGGGATTGGCTTCCGGACTTGATATGAGTTTGGCTTCCCCAAAACAATATTAATAATAAAAATATATGTGCAGAAAACACTATGTGAATCAGATTTTATGCTTACAAGGGAACCCCACATAGCCTTTTTTTTGCGCGCAAGCACACCGTGGAAGTGATAGTGTTGCGCGGCAGTGAAGCACTCCGGAAGTGCGCAGTGTTCAACAAACATGGCGGAAAGAGGGGAAGCGAACTTGTTAGTGGCGATCGCCAAAGAATTGCAGTTAGAGCACTGTTATTAAGCATAAAACCTTAATTTTGCTGTACAATTATTCGTCTCAAAATAATTTATAAGATGAGATAGGCATCCATGAATACTATTTTCATTTAAAATTATAAAGCATCGCAATACATACCCCCTCACCAATACAACGTACCTATTATTTGATGTTGCACATGAAGCCAGACCCGTATTTGATTATTGAATTACTTAATAAAATGAAATAATAAATTAAGGAAATGGTTATTAATTACTATAGACATTTTGTACTGGAAGGCAAATAGCTAATTGTAATAATCTATTTTTAAAAACTAAGTTTGTTTAGAAACTTGAGAAGCCATTCAGTTGCCGTCTGCTGCTGTCTATTTCATCTAAAGTGGATTCGTGCTTATTGCTGTGAGTAGTGGAAGAAAGAAATTCCGTTAAGCGCATTAATACATCACTTTAACAATGGAGTCCTTATATGACTATGTGTGCTCAAATTTTTTCGTTTTTGTGGTTTATTTTGAAAGAAACAAATTTTGCACTCTCTTATTTTGCAAGCATCTATTGTAGCTTCAATTGAGTAACATATTTCAATTTGGTGGAAATCTGTGACATACATGTTCAAGGGATTACCTTGTCGGTGTATAGATGAGAGCTTTTTATTTGTTTTTTCCCAGGGGGTGAAGATCTCATCATCATAATGAAGTGGGCTAGTTGGCTGATGAAGGGGTGGTGAAGTTTCAATGAGATACAGAGGACTGTCTGTCAGTATATGAATGTAGTCCTGTGAGCAGGTTTATTTTCTCATTTTTACATGTAGATTGCAATGCATTACATTAATATATTAAGAAATGTTCACTTTGTAACTCTAGTAAGATTTTATCATTGCTGGTTTTCTGATTAACTTCACATAAAGTACGTATTCGTTTAAACATTTTTAAAATACTTTTTAACACCCAAAAATTATTATTTTCCTTATATTAAATTATTTTTTAATTGTCATCTCTTAAAAGATACAGATTTCGTAAATTTTTGAACCCAGATGCGCGGTAGATGGCCGTTTGTTTACAGCCACGCTCCTCGGTTAACTTATGATAACATAGTAGGCGATTTGAGTAAGTCTCCCGAAAGTGTTACCCCAGTGGACGAGATCTCTCGCTTATTTTATGCATATTTACAGCCTTGAAACCTGTCTTGAGCCTAAATACTCAGCTGTTTCAACAATTTGGCTCTAGAAAAAGAAAATTAACGTGTTTTTTTCCTCACCTCCTGTTTTATAACCACCAAATCTCTCCATAGCCTTCCTTACCTTGGTGTCGACATCGGCCAGGCAATCGCGCCGGAATTGATCAAATAAACCTTGGGATTTTAAATGACTGACGATCGTGCTTATCAATTTAGGATCACCGGGTGGAAGATTAGCGATGCTAAGATCCATGAAGAGCTTCGATGTTAAAAGTTCTACTTCTTGCTTTAAATCGTTGGCTTCCTTATAGTAAAGTTTTGAAGATCAATAGCACGGAGAAAAGCCATGCCAACGTTGCCTCACTCGTGCCCTCTAGTAGCATGGCGAAGAAGAGGATCTTTTGCGTTCGCCTGCTCTTCATTCGCTTGGAGAAACGTTGTCGCAAGCAGGCAGTTTTCAATTAAACGTTTAATAAAAGGTTAATCTGCTTTCTTAATTACTCCGAGTAATTGTTATCGCATTACAATGATATCACATCGAAGAAATTTTGCCTATAATTGAAAACAACTTCGAAATAAGGAGTTAATGCGATTTGACCATGAAATTTATTACTTTTTTTTTTTTATAAAGAATTTCTTTCCCCAACAGTTCGACTTACGTCCACTTGGCTTTAATTTTAAGCTGATTACAAGTGCAGAATTTAAAAGTATGTAAAAAACAACCTTGAAATTGGACTTATGTGAAATAAAATGAAATTTAAATCCAGAATTTCCAATCTATATTGATTAAAATACACGAATTAAATTAGCATAACTTTACGAAATAAAATCATAAAGCAGATTTATGGCTAACGTTCAAATATAAATGGGAATTTATCAGCTAAACTTCATTCAATATGTCCATTTTAAAGAGTCGTTATGCCCACTGTCCCCAATATCCTATTGGAATTATACAAGGCTACGATGAATGATTGATACACTAGTGTACATAAATTAAGAGATTTTGCAAATCCGATCAACACCAAACTTGGTAATACCTTGTTCACATTACAATTATTGATCATGATAAGAAATATAGTGTGAATGGAACGCGACATACAAAAAAGAATGATTATTGGCTTTTGGGCCAAGGGTAGCAGCATTTCAGAAATCGCAGAGTTTGTGAACTGTTCGCGTGCTGCTGTGGTAAAAGTGTACAGTGCACGGCAATTCAAAATGAAGTTTTGATAGATTTTTACCCAAAAAGAGCTGTTTTTCTTGATTGTTCATTTACTTGATGCACTGATTTCCCTCTTTTTGCTCAAAACTGAAGATCTCACACACGTTCCCATAACCTGATCAAATCCTTAAGCCTGTTTCACAATTGAATCGCTCGCATTAGCCCCAGCGGATCCACCAAGGAAACTTATTAACTGTCTGCGGATTGGTTCATTTCCAAACGAGATCGACGTCACACCAAATGACGTCTCACAGCGAACTTCGTCACATTCGTAGGCAAAGGCTGTTTTTGACAACGATATTTTTTAAATTACATTTGCAAATGGCAATTTCACATCAACAATGTATTCACCCAATATGGCAACAAAGATGTGCCGAAATATGACATTTTCTGATTGACTAAAGCAGTTGTGGATCCACTAAACTTAGAACCAGCTTGAATTGAAAATTCCACCCCAAAGCATTTGCTGAGAGCAATGCGGGCAAATTCCACTAATTGTGAAAGGGCAGTCCGTGCGGAAAATCTTCGTCTTGCGTTGCGGTCTCCGCATCTGCCTGTTTTCTGCCCGCAAACTGTAATTGTAAAACCGGCTTTACACACATTCAAAGCCGTTCAACTCCCAGAATTCAATGCGCTCTCCAAGGCTTTTCAAAATAGCGGGCAAATGCTATTTCGCTAATTATTTAAGAGTTATATGAACTAATTGCACCGTCTAGTTAACTAGAAGGAACTCTATTTGTTCAAGAACATCGATTATGAACCAAAACAAGAAAGAAACCAAGTTATTTTTATAATAGGAGAAGATTGGCTCGGCAGTAAGTGCCTATCGCTAAAACTCCACTATTGCCATCTAGTGGCAAAACTTGTAATCCTGATCGTGATAAAGATTTTGCAGTGTGAACACACACAGATTTGCCGATAAAGCGTAAAGCGTTTACCTTGAATGTGTGTAACATAATCATGATCAAGAATGATAGTGTGAAGAAGGTATAAGGCTCTTCTCTAGATCATGTAAAAACAATTCAATCATTAAACACAAAGGTGGCAGCACCACTGCGAACAGAACAACATAAAAAGGTATCAACACCCCTCGGGGTGGCCGTGGCCTGGTTGTCTCATCGGTTGGCTTGCTAATCGATGGAGTTCAGCAACTTCAGGCGCGGCCAGCTGCTGGCTGGGTGATGGCCAGGGCTTGAGGGCCACTGCTGGCGGGACAGCTATTTGGGGCACGGCTGTTGGAGGACTTTAGTCTGACCCATTTGCCAAGTGACCATAGCTGGTTTTCCAGCAGTTGGTGACAGCCACTGGTTTGTTTGTCCGCCAGCGGCTCTTCCATCATGAAACCCTCCATGCTTCGGAGGGCACGTTAAGCCGTCGGTCCCGGCTGCTACTGTCATCTCGTAGCAGTCGTTATTTACTGGGATGGCGCAAAACTCCCTCGTAGGAGTAGGATTTACTAGATACCCTCTGTACTAGATACTAGATCGACACCCCTCGCACAATTATAACAACCCCCCCCCCCTCGGGTTTTGTAACTGGAGGCACCAATTGGTAGGTTGGGCGGTGCCCTGCACAGAAACACAGCATAACATGGTCAAAACCAGAGTATCCAACAACGGTTGGTGGATGGCATCACATTCCTGGATTAATGACATTAGCAGGTCTTCCAGTGTTCGCAGAAGAAGTGCTGCTTATGCTGCAACACATCTTCCAAGAGCATCCCATGCATGCTTGATGACGGTTAGGTCCAGCTACCACATCCCTGAAGAGACGAACATGTTGCAGGACACTATCCCGGTACAGTTGGCCAATTATGGCCCCTCTGTCAAAAACTTGTAGCAGTGTATGGGAACGTATTGTGATGCCCCCCACACCAAAACTGTCAGGTTCAATAATGTTAGCAGGGCTGGACCGTGCCCCGTGTTTTCTCTCTAGATGTGAACATGTCAAAAATCAGACTCCAGGCTGTAGCAGGACTCATCTGAGAACATGACGTGACTCCACTGTCCTTGTGTCCATGTTGCATATTCGGTGCACAAGCCAACCATTCCCTACCATGTCCCTGGGCTGACGGGACACACCTCATTGGTCGTAGAGCATACAGGTCAATTGTGAGGAGTCTCCTGTATACTATTTGCCTGGAAACATTAACCCCTATGATGCTGTCTGACAGTGCCTCTGCTGTAGGAACAGGAAAATAGGACAAGGTGGTGGTCTTGTCTGGGTGACCATTGGATGACCCTGACTAAAGTGTCTGCAAGTGTTTCATCATGCCGGAATCGTATCCAGTTTTGAAATGACACTAGTTGACACATTCAGTGCTCGAGACACTTCAACCTGGCCTGTTCTGATTTTAAAGGTTTCGAATAGGGTAGTGATTTTAATTTATCTATAATTTAGCCAATATTGTAAACCAAGATTCATTATTTTACACACGTTGTATTGTATAGTGTATATAGTTATAATTTCTAACGTCCATTTTACAACTGAAAAAATACTGATGATATCCGAAAGGATGAAAATCGATTATATGACTAAGGAATAATAAACCAATTGTATTGTAAAATGGACGTTAGAAATTATAACTATATTGTAAACCAAGTTCGATTTTTATGTATTTGATTAATATTGCATGTATTAAAATATTTATTGCTCTTATTAACCCAGTTCGTTTTATTTTTATACTTCTATCATAATGGGGAGGGGGAAGGGGAGATGCAGCGTAACTATCAATATAGCTAATCTTACGTTTTTATTTTAGAAAAAGATGAATTTCAGCACTGCGGCCTATCCATTGCTGTGATGTTATTAATGTAAAATACGATAATAATATATTAGTCCATTTAGAATCCATTTATTAACCCTTTCACTGCATAAATAAATTCTTGGTAAGATAAAATTATCCACTCTTCACAGCATAAAGAGAAGGACTTTGAAAGTTTGTGAGTTGAATCCAATTTCTGCACCACATCTGTGGCAGCCGTATTGTTGATATTGCTGCCGACACTTTCGAAGAAAGTTTACCATTCTGTTCTTTAACCCAAAATAAATGTTAAAATGATCATAACTGTGTATTATGAAAAACTGCATATAATAATCAACAAATAATAATCTGGTAATAAAAGCAGCAGTCAAAAGCTAATGCATAAGTCAATTCTCGAAAACAAGATGGTGACGATCTTTTAGTGTAAAAAGTCACTGCAAGTGCTTTCGTTTATCCCCATCTTGTCTCTGTTTAGTCATATATAGTTAACTAGAAGAGTTACCCGGCGTTGCCCGGGATAATTACACTTGCACAATCTTTTCCTTTCATTGTTAGTCATGAGATATTGATTGTTTGTTCATGCAGAGCGTTTGTGAATTGCGTGTTGATACTATTGTTGATACCTATTGTTGTACAAACTTTGCCTTGCATTGTTGGTCATGAGATATTTCTCATTAAAATGCCTTGCCATAACCATGAATATCGATTTTTTATCGATATTTATTATTTTTCCGAAATCTGAGGTAGACAGTGACCTTCCTCATGCTTTGAGGGTCATATATGCGAAATTTTATCAAGATCGGACTAAAACTGTAGATTTGTATAAAAAACGTACACACAGACGCACAGACAGACCCACAGACAGACCCACAAACATCCTTCTTTATATATATAGATAATTGAACAATAAAACAGCATGTTAAGTGAATTCATAACAATAAAGGTGAAACATGAAATAAGATTCCAATAGTGATAGGCGATGTCAACAAAGAGTTTTTTGCCTCTACTAATGCTGGAGTCATGCATTTTTCCACTTTTTGGGGTCAAAAATTGGGGGTCGACTTTTTGTACAGCAATCGACAAGTACATGAGTATATATGGTATTATTTGATTTTGTCACTTGTTTTTGGAATAAAATGTTTCTATAATATATTCATGTTATATACCATTTTAGAGCGGTTTTGCTCTACATTTTCTCTCCGCTATTGGTTTTATTTTCACTATTATTTTATGTCCATTTCTTTCCCTATAGAATTAATGTTGGATAAGAAGCAATTGCAAGCGATATTCTCATACGAGTTCAAACTAGGCCATAAAGCAGCAGGGGACTGCAAAAAAATATGATACAACATTGGTTTAAAAAATTTCAGAATGGAGATGAGAGCCCTGAAGACTAAGAAGGTTGTGGACGTCCATTGACAGTTTACAATGACGAACTGAAAAGGTGTTGGTCGAGGCAGTCCGTGCACAACGATTTGAGAGCTTGGTGTAAAGTTAGACATAAGTCAGCCAAGAGTTCTGGACCACATCAGGCAATTTGGAATAAAAAAGCTTGATAAATGGATGCTGCATGAATTCAACGAAAATCAAAAAAATTGTCGATTTGAGGTGTGCTCTGCGCGTCTTCTGTGCAACAACCTCTGGTTCATCCACTATACTCACTAGATCGCCCGCCGATCAATTATCACTTTTTTAAGCACCTCAACTACTTCCTACAAGAACCACGGTGCCTTCCGAGAGTTTATTGATTCCAGGACATTGGAATTCTCCATAAACCAGAATAAACAGAATTATTTATCATTGGAAAAAATGTATTGATGATAATGGTTCTTATTTAACTTAATAAACTTTATTGAGAGCCAAAATATACGCTTTAAAATTTGCAAGTTAAAAACCGGCATTATTTTTCCACCAACCTACAACAGGGTGTGACAGAATGGAGTACCACATTTTAAAAGGCAATAACAAATGAACAAAAAAAGTTATAGAAAAAACCTCATATACTCAAAAACTGCTATACCCTTCCAACAAAAGTTGGAGTGGGCATGTCCAGTTAAACTTCCTATTTCAATTGTTAGACATTGTTGATTCTACTTTGGCAACAATGTCTAACAATTGAAATAGGAAGTTTAACTGGACACGCCCACTCCAACTTTTGTTGGACAGAGTATAACAATCTAGTTTCTTTTATTTCTTTTTTAATACAGTTACTTTTTTTTTATAGTTGTCGGGTAGCGACCATTCTCGAAAGTTATCCATCACTCGGTGTGACATCCCTATCATCACTTCATAATTAGTGAGGGTCCTTTATTAATGATCAATTAAATTAGCTCTTAACAAGTAGCATGACACCCTACGTTATACAGCCAAAGCGTCACGGCACCAATGTGACCATCCCTGTCCTCACTTCCCAATTAGTGAGAGTCCTTTATTAATGATCAATTAAATTAGCTCATCAATAAATAATGGAATTCAATCATTCCGGATACAGATTGTGTAGTGTAAGTTTTTCCCGTATAGTATAGGGTGTTTCTAAATTATGTCCCGTATTATACATGTTTATTAGTCAAAAACTATTACAGATTTTAGCATGATTTTTTTTATTCACAAAGAAAAACTCAAAATGTTTCTTAGCATGCCTTAATAAATTTCAGTCTCCCCCCCCCCCCCCATTTATTGAAGGACGTCAAAGCGAAACTCGATTTCTTCCCATGTTCACTCTAGCATTTCGGGGGTGATTTCAGTGATTGTTTCAATTATTCTGTTCTCGAGTTTCAATGTCATCAAAGTTGGTCTTGTACACTCTGTCTTTCACATATCCCCAGAAGAAAAATCCAGAGGGTTTGTATCGGGTGAGCGAGGGGGCCGAGGAATTGGCCCATCCCTTCCAATCCATCGTCCTGGAAAGTTCGTATCAAGGCACTACCTAACTTGCAGGCCCCAGTGAGGAGGTGCTCCGTCTTGTTGGTAGAGTGTGTCGGGCTGCAGTTCTTCCACCTGTAGAAGCAGTTAGTTAAAAAAATGACGTTAAAGTCTTTAATTGTTTTTGAGTAATAAACATATATAATACGGGATATAATTTAGAAACACCCTATATATCTTATTTATTTAGTTGTAGTTGTGTCCGCAATAATAATGTTCTAAGAAAGATAAATAGTTAAATATACAAGAAATTAATCCTCCCGAGAAAGGTATAGGAAAGTAGCGGAAGCGCTGAGGTCATCTATTTTTACCCTTTTATCTGCACTTTTTAATTCGCCCTCCACCCTATTTTTTTTAATCGAAAAATTGATTTTCTCGAACGTATTATTTAGAAGATGAAAGAGAGCTCTATCTTCTTTCGTTTCTCATCATTTCCGATCGAATGATATATCACACGCCATATGCTGCCATAGTTCTAAAGATCAAGTGAATGCCACCCCCACAACTCCGACCCTATTGGGACCATTTGGCCCAAACTTCACAATAATGTTGATCTTGCTTAGAGGAATCTGCATTCCGAATTTCACTCCTTTATATGCATAAGTACGCATAGACCTTTTGATCCCCTCTAACTTCCGCCCCCGAAACTCCGACCCCAGTGGGTCAATCAAAACCAAACTAAATAGTGAAGGTGCTCATACCCATAGTAAGCTACATTCCAAATTTCAACCTTCTACCTCAAAAAATGCGGAAATTATGAAGGGGACGGACGGACAGACAGACGGATACTGTGAAAACAATAAGTAGCTCCATTCTTCCGCTACTTAATAATAACTACCATTCTATCGTAAAAAATTTACCTAAGACTACTGCTCTCCCAGCCTTAACAAGAGACCCTCCCCCACCATTAGATTACATTAACAGAAAATGTCTTAAATAAAAAAAATTGGGTGGGAATTACAAATTAACATCTCTTTATTCAGTTAAAAGCAAGAATAAATAATAAAAGTCAAATTAATTAGTGGGTTAGTAAAGTATTAAAATTCAGTTAAAAGAAATTAAAATACTAAGTAAAAGCTATTTACAATTTACATCGCATTAACATTCCATTATTACAGTGCTCTTCTAACCCCCCACCCTTCTTTTTATTAAAAGCTTTTATTAACTTTGCTGTGTTAGTTGTTTAGGTCAAATCTTGTAATCAATATTAAACCAACTTTCCGACAAGCTAGGGAGCTGCAATTTGACACACTTATGCAGAATCGATGACAATTTATGATAAAGAAAAAAATTTTCAAATCGGTTCATTGGTTCGTGTTCTAATGGTACTAACTCATTACTACGAATTGATTGTTGTAACAATTGGACATTTCGTTATGGCGAGAGTAAATGTATCTATTGTTTATTGTTGCAAAATTAAGCTGTATTGTTGCCACTAAATAAAACATTATAAAAGCTTGGTTTGATAAAACCTTTTTCCTCTTAACTTGTTCACCCTTGATTAGTGTTCAAAAAAGAAAAAAAAAAGAACTGATGTCACACTTTTAGCATAGTTCAATACTACGAACACTTATCTGTCCATCTGCTTAATGATCCAGTCACAGTTCCTATCACATGGTTGTCATTACTACCGAACAGACAATTTCACCAACGCCTATAAGGAAGCCGCTTTCTTTGTCAGGCTATCGTCGCTCCGGGTTGCTCCTCGGTGAATGCACCCAGCCATGCTCAACTCCATGCCCCGCTGCTTTCCACGGTAGGCCTTGAGGGATCTTGCCCGCCGAAACGCCATTGCCGCTGCCTGCACCTGTATCCAGCTGATGAACCGTCCGCTTTCCGACTTCACCACCGATGCCCATAACACCGCCGCTGTTGTCCCTTGCGATCCATCTTCCTCTGCAAAATTTGCCTCTCTCGTAGCCCAATTTGCAATTCCCTACCAATTTTTTTTTTTTTATTTAAGACATTTTCTCTTAACGTAATCTAATGGATCGGCCTCGGTGGCGTGATCGCCTGTGATGCCTGAGGACGCAGGTTCGACTCCGGCCGAGGACTACGAGGATTTTTTCAGGGGGAAAATCCTGAGATCACGCACGTCCTTCGGAAGGGAAGTGAAGCGAAGCCGTTGGTCCCGTGTAGTCGTTTGCCGACTGCACGTTAAAGAACCCGTGCGAGGCAAAATTTGCGGTCCCTATAGCACCGTCCTGAAATGACCATGGCAGTTGAAAAGGATGTTAATACCAAACAAACCAAACCTAATCTAATGGTGGGGAAGGGTCTCTTGTTAAGGCTGGGATAGCAGTAGCCTTGGGTAAATCTTTTACGATAGAACGGTAGTAATTATATATTTACCGTATTTTTTCGAATATAGGCCGCAGCTCTAAACCCAAAAAAATCGAAAATTTTAGGAGTGCGGCCTAAAAAAAAATTTTTTTTTTTTTGAAATAACGAATTATTATCAGTAATTGTGAATATTTCAAAAAGATCGAAATACTTCGTTTTAGCGTCCCATTGTATTTTAAATAGTAATTTAGCTAGTAATTGTATTATTTATATAGCCATCTTCATTACTTTTATATATTTAATGAAAATTTTATAAATTTATTAATTAAATGTGTAAATAATTAGAGTAATCTCATCTTAATGAACGAGCGCAACTCCTTATTTCTTCGGCAGCGGTCATGGTTCTATCAACGCACTCACTGCTGGGTGCTGACCAATAGCGATAGAGAGCATTCTATGACATCATAACATCTTCAACTAATCGTAACCGCCAAGTACAGTGAATTCAGGGCTAGCGAATCTCCTCGTCGACATTAACTTTTTAACACTTGATTTTCTTAATAATTTATGAATGAAACATTATGTGACTGGTTAATTATTGTTCCTTGGTGTTAAAATATTAATTTCAATGTTAGAAAAAGATTGAACAAAGACTGTTAATTTAAAACCATCAATTCAAAGGCCATCGCGTTTTTATCTACAGCAGGGAAGTCGGATAATTTACTACTAAAAAAAAAAAAATATCTATCTGCGATTTACTCTTTCAAAAACTGTAACAAAATTTTCTTATAAAAAAGATAATAAGCAAATTTAAAAGAAAATGGGTACGATATATGAATGTATTGGTGATCAATCCAAAGTCATTACGCGAACGACGCTACTCATCTACAGCGAAAGCGGGAGTTACGTTGGGAGGGGAGGTCGAAAGTCTTTATTAATAGAAAAAAAGAAATTAATTCGACTTTATTTATCGTGAAATTATTTTCATGGTAGGGTACCTCATTTTGTCATAATCACTTTTCGTCGCATAGTTTTTTTGATAGATTTACTTCACGACTCAACGCAGTTATTATTATTATTATTTTTTTTTTTTTACACAATTACCCTTATT
>JAHWFO010102604.1:329365-363405 GCA_023313115.1 Rhysida immarginata
TTTTTTTTTTTTTTTACACAATTACCCTTATTCTTAACGGGGTTTTTTTTAATGAAAAGTTAATCTTTAAAAAAAAATTGTGGATTTTTCTTGCAATTAATGAAGCATCTCGTCCACACTCTTATGAATTCGTCATAATAACGAGGATTTTAAAACTATCTAGAATACCGTAAGTATAGAAATAAATTCATTTAATATTTTTTAAAATTTCACTGCCAAAGAAGACTGTATTTAAGTGCGTCGAGTCACGAAGTAAATCTATCAACAAAACTGTATGTGACGAAAAGTGATTATGAAAAAATGAGGTACCCTACCATGAAAATGATTTCACTATAAATACGATAAATAAAGTCGAATTAACCTCTCTTTTTCGAGCCCCCCCCCCCCCCCAACATAACTTCCGCTTTGGCTGTAGATGAGTAGCGTCGTTCGCGTAATGATTTTGGATTGATCGCCAATACATTCATATATCGTACCTATTTTCTTTTAAATTTGCTTATTGTCTTTTTTATAAGAAAATTTTGTTACACTTTTTGAAAGAGTAAATCGCAGATAGATATTTTTTTTTTTAGTATAAATTATCAGACTTCCCTGCTGTAGATAAAAACACAATGGCCTTTGAATTGATGGTTTTAAATTAACAGTCTTTGTTCAATCTTTTTCTAACATTGAAATTAATATTCTAACACCAAGGAACAATAATTAACCAGTCACATAATTTTTCATTCATAAATTATTAAGAAAATCAAGTGTTAAAAAGTTAATGTCGGTGAGGAGATTCGCTAGCCCTGAATTCATTGTACTTGGCGGTTACGATTAGTTGAAGATGTTATGATGTCATAGAATGCTCTCTATCGCTATTGGTCAGCACCCAGCAGTGAGTGCATTGATAGAATCATGGCCACTGCCGAAGAAATAAGGAGTTGCGATCGTTCATTAAAATGAGATTACTCTTAATTATTTACACATTTAATTAATAAATTTATAAAATTTTCATAAAATATATAAAAGTAATGAAGATGGCTATATAAATAATACAATTATTAGCTAAATTACTATTTAAAATACTATGGAACGCTAAAACGATGTATTTCGATCTTTTTAGGCTAAGTTTTTTTGCGGCCTAATGTGAATCGCGGCCTATAAAAATTATTTTTTCATTTCACCGTCAAATTTACGGCTGCGGCCTAAAGTGAATGCGGCCAGTATTCAAAAAAATACGGTAACTATTTCGGCAGTAACAACTAACTGTAAAAAAAAAACTAGATTGTTAGTAATTTTTGAAAATATGAAGCTTTTTTCTATAATTTTTCTTGTTCGTTTGTTATTGCTTTTGGAAATGTGGTACTCCATTCTGCCGTACCCTGTATTAAATGTATCTGTTAAGTACTGTTTGGCTAGAGACTAATAACATACAGTCAAACCTCATTTTGATACCGCTTAATACGTAATCCTGCTTTATAAGTATTTTTCCCATGGCTCCCTCCCCTTGAAAGCTATTTCTATATAAATACACCCATTTAATACGATATCTTTTCTCTCAAATACCGGTTAATACTATACAAATATTACAAAATTCATTCCAAGAACATGAATTATTTGAGATGTTTATTATAAAAAAAAAAAATATCTTTCGTCATGCGTCATTTAAGCACGTGTCATGCAATAATTCCATTAAACACAACTAATGTAGTGTTCATAAATTTTTTTGGGTGTCTCGACCTCCGTAGTTGAAATTAGAGGAAACATTTTTCCTCACTGCCTGGGATTGTATGCAGTATTTACCCTTATTAGCTGTCTTCTTAGGAGGATTTTACGAGATTAGAGTTGTTCACGAGTCAACTTTCATTCGTGAGATTACTTGCGATGGTCGACAATTGTGCACCTTGTCTATTTTGTTCCTCCTAGGAATATTAGCATTTATTAGACTTGTGTGACTCTCTTCTCCTCAGACCATGCTACTCAGGCCTATTTTGGAACATGGTTTTTATATGCTCATTCAGATGCTTGTCTAACTTAACTCTTTATGGGGGTAGGAGGTCAGAATCCTATTTATTACCGACTTCAAAAAAGGAGGTTCCCTGTTTGACCCGTATATGTATGTTCGCGATTTTCTCAAAAACTACTGATCCGATTTGGATGGGGTTTTCGCTATTCGACTGAATATTTTTCTGGTGAGGTTTTTGACCCATGAAGTCTGTTCATTTTTGTTAAAAAAGTTCTTGTTTGGTTTGTACATGTATTTAAGAAAGTCATGAAGCTTGCTGTTGTTTTGTTTGGGGTCTCATATTTTCCGACGAACAATTATTTTATTACTTTAATATTTATTAAGAGATTGGTGCAGTTTTTTTTTTCTACTATTACTATCTTTATAAACAATGACATTATATCTTTAATATGTTATGGTTAGACTGTTGTTAAAGTACGGTCTGCAGTTTCTGCATTGTTAGGAGTCTTCCTAAGTTTGGACGGAGCACAAAAAAAAAAAAAAAAAATAAAAAAAAAAAAAAAACAAATTTGGGTGTGGTGGTTGAAGATGAGAAACTTCATCAAAACGACGAGAAACTCCTGTTGCCATGACAGAAAAGGAAGAGTTTTGAATTTGGATGTTGAAAATCATTACCGAGATGGAATGGTTGGTAGGATTTCATTTTCCCTGGCTTTGCTTAGAATGCTTTACCCACTTTTGGTTATGTGGACATTTCGCGCATCAATTTTGACAATATGCGATTATGATGAAATCGAGCAGTAAGGTCGAGAGGAAAATTTTAGTTTTCTTGGTCTGGGTCCGAATAATTGGATGAGTATTGTCATCATAGCAGTTCTGCTCGAGTCGGAATGTGGATTTCAACAGTTATATGTGATTACTCCAAACTACTCGAGGCCAACAGAAAATGCAACTGGGTGATTTTTGCCTTTTGTCTGAACACTTAAGTGAACACATACACTATATGATCACAAATATCCGGACACATGCACGTTTGCGCTCTAGCCACGATTTCATGGAAATCAATAGGGCGTTGCACATCCCTTTGCCCGAATCACAGCTTCCACCCTTCGGGGAAGACTTTCCACCAAATGCTGGTAGGTACTTTCCGGAATGTTCCTCCATTCCTCCCGAAGAGCGAGAATCAGTTCAGGTACAGAAGTTGGCCGATGTGATCTGGCCCGCAAGAGTCTTTCCAATTCATCCCACAGACTCTCTATAGGATTGAGGTCGGGACTTTGTGCCGGCCAACCCATTTCTTCGACCCCTGAGTCCGCAAACCACTGCTGTACACGCCTCGCTTTGTGGCACGGAGCATTGTCGTGTTGGTAGAGAAATGGCCCGTTTCCGAAAAATTGCCACAACGTTGGAAGTGCACAGTTGTCCAAAACATTCAGATAACGGTCGGAGTTCATGATTCCTTGCACAGGAACGAGCTGGCCCAATCCGTACCATGAAAATGAGCCCCATGACTCCTCCTCCGAACTTGACTGTGGGCTCTGTGCACTCAGGTAAGAAGCGTTCTCCAGGTATGCGCCAAACCCAAACTCGTCCATCGGATTGCCAGAGTGTGTAGCGAGATTCGTCTGTCCACATTACACGTTTCCATTGGTCCATTGTCCAGTTTCTGTGGGCTTTGCACCACTCCAGACATCGCTTGGCGTTGACCCTGCTGATGTGGGGCTTGTGGGCAGCAGCACGGCCATGGAATCCCATCGTGTGCAGTTCCCGACGAATTGTCATGGTACTGGCATCATTTGCAGAGGCGTTTCGAAACTCTGTGGCAATTTTTTCCGCCGAGGACTTCCGGTTGCTGCGGGTGACATGACGAAGCACTCGACGGTCTCTGTCCGTTAGTTTCTTGGATCTACCGGTTCGTTGTTGATCCCCGGGTCTTCCATTTCATAATGACATAGCCTACTGTTGACTTGGGTATCTGAAGAAGGCTGGAAATGTCACGCACGGACTTGCCGCATAGGTGACATCCAATGATGGTTCCACGTTGGAACTCACTGAGCTCTGCCGAACGACCCATTCTTGCCAATGTCCAAGCAGAGTTATGTCTGAAGGTGTGGGAAGCTATTTAAATGATGTGCAAGTCATTATCATGTGACATTGGGCCAATCGATGATCTGTGAGGGGTGTCCGGATATTTTTGATCATATAGTGTATTATGTCTAGCGAATTGTAAATGGAATGCGAGCCAAAGAGTACAATCTGTCACTTAGCTTTGTTCACTAGTTAATGTTTTTTTGTAAATTCTTTCTTGACTGAGTGGTTCCATCCATAGAGAGAAAAACTGGCTTCATGATCGACCTTGCCCATCGAGAGGATTCAGAATATGGAACTATTTTTGTTGGAGTCTCGTCCACCATCTGACGTCACAGGTACTTATAGAGGCTTAATTTTCCCCCACTTCTGAGAGAAGGTCATCGTGAAATGTTCAGCTTTCTTCCCATTGAATATCCTGCTAACACTACCATTTGTTTTTTTTTTCTTTTTTTTTTGTTTGTCCTTTTCCTTTACTCAACCCTTGCTGTACTACTTTTCTTGTTCATCTTGTCTTGCCCAAATGACCCCTCTTGTCTCCTGTGCATTTTGTATTTTTTTTATTTTTTTTTTTGCTGCAGTTCCCTCATCTCGACCTCTTCTCGATGTTCTCACCTGTCTCTTTGGGACTTTATCCTTCTTCCACGAACTCAATACTTGGAGTTTCTTCCAACGTTATTGTAAGTCCGTATGCAGATTGCGGTATGATTCTTCAAGAGTTCCGATCAGTGTGACAAGAATGAGAATTTCCTTCTCATGTTTCAACATTCACCTTTTCTTTGTGAAACTCAGTTCAGGACAGTTTGTTAAATTTTTTACTTTATCGTGTTATTTTACTTATTTTGAAATTGCGAAGTTGAGTTTTAGTAATAGTGGATTACGGTAATTGTCCTAAGTAAGATTATTTGTTTATATTTTAATTTACATTCCTTGTTAGATATTTATAGTTATAATTTGATGGAATTTTTTATTAACTTTTAAGTTTTGTAGAAACAAGGTCTATTTTGTGGATTTTAATTATCTTTTTCAGGGGTGGCGACCCAGGCTTCAAATGGCTTTAGTGGACCCCATCCTTTTTATTTTCCAAGGATTTCTTCTAGGCGATTGTACCAATCCAAATCCTTGTCACTGTTATTCTTGTTATCTATGATGTACAAAATGATTCAGTTTTGTAAATAAATCATACTCTGACTTCTTGGAAGTTTTGCGTACTTGATCTCTTATAAAATAAAGTCACTGTTCCTCAAGTTCCTCCTAAACTTTACATCTAACAGTCAGATTCTTCTGAACATTTAAGGGATTCTTTGTCCTGCTGACATGAACCCTTAGACTTAGGCGTAGTGAGTTTCTGTGATATGAGAGGATGGTTTGAAGTAATGATCATTGCTTTGATCAACCAATCTTTTTACAGACATAACACTAAGCATGTGTTATTGGGTAATCATGAATTCTGATTGGATAATGAATTTGTTCAAAAACATTACTCGTATAATTATGCTTTTATAATAACAATTTGGATAATTTTTTAAAAAAAAATATGCTCGCTTATATATGTAATTACAGCACCATTTCATTAACTGATATCGATCCTAGTTGAGAATCGGGACAAAGATAGATTTGAAAGCAGAAAGCTTGGCTTCGTTTCTTAGCTCACAATTTGTCACCACGAATCGACACAGTTCGCATCTGATACAGCTTGCTGCACCGATCCGAGCATCCAGTTCTCTCTCCTGCTGCCCAGTGAACATAAATAATGAAGCTTGTGTTATTGGATAATCGTGAATTCTGATTCGTTCAGTGTTTATACAAATTTGTGCACATCACTGCATTGATCAGAATTCACAAACTCACTCATAGCATTGCATACCCATTACGTTACATTCACACCTAAAATACATAAATGTGTGAAAATTAATAATATGCAATATCTTAAGCTTATTTCATAACATAACACACTACTGGAATTTTCAGCAAATCTTATTCCATACACAGATAATGCGTTTTTTTGCTTGGTGCCATAAAAAACGTATTAACCAGATTCAACTGTACACTACCCTACAATAATTATAATTGAGCAAACAGCAGGTTATTTTCTATCACTCACAGATTTCTTGTTTTTCAATGGAACATTTTAAATTATTCAGTATTTGGGGCTTGAAATGTCCTTATGGCCCAAAAATATGGATACATTAACACTGCAGTCTACGTGCATAACTTGGAAACATGATGCGACGTGAAAACATCTAAAAGCAGATTCGAATTCTGCACATTAAAAACCACAAGAATAAGAAAAATTTATTCAAAAAGTTTTTTTATCGTTGGCCTGTGCAATGATTCTAAAATTTACTCTAGTGAAATAAGTAATGAATACTTAATATTTTAATACAAATGTTGCTGAAAAATGTTTCTTACAAAAGCAGGTTAAAATAGTAGTCAAAAATTGATAATAACATTTACACAAAACATACTAATTAATGAAATTACCGTAATATTTCAGAAAATACAAACAAAAATTGTTTATGTTTTACAAAACATATCAATATTATAATCTACTTTCACTGAAAGTGTGTTTTAAGCTTGAAAACAAAAAGCTTGAAGAAGAGCAATCTACTTTTTACTTTTTTAATTTGTAAAAGTATCCATATGAAAATTATTTCCATTGGGATAGCGATTTTCTCTTGGTGGAATCCAACCATATCTGTTCCATTGATTCTGGTTGTTGTTGCTAAAGTCCCAATATCCTGAATACTGTCCTGGCTGAATGTTATCGTAAGGTGAATACCTTTCTGGACAGAATCTATTCTGATGGTGAATCATTCTCAGGTAATCATATTGAGACTGTGACATATGTGACCATTTTGACTTAGACTTTTTCACGTTATGCTTAAATTTTCCACTTTTATTGTTTTCTTTGGAATTTTTAACATCATTACTCGTATCAATCTCCTTTGTATTTTTAACTCCAACATTGTTATCGATTTCCTTTTTTGTTTGTTCATCCTTTTTGTTGATAACCTGGATATTTTTTGGTCCATCATTTTTATCAGCTCCTTTGGCATTTGTTTGTCCGTTTTGGCCGATTTGGTTTTTATCCCTGACACTTTTATTCACATCAGATTTCTTTAATTCTGTAGATCTCTTAAACTCGTCAACTTTTTTCACTGAATTCGCGTTTTTGTTCCTCTGAGGTTTATCATTTTGGTTTATTTTTGTTTGTCCAGCGAGGTTATTTTCTTTTCTATTCTTACTTTCACCATTTTTGTTATGTCCCTTGTGAGTATTAAGCTGTTTAAATTTATTTGCTTCATTTTGATTATTAGTCTGAGTAGTTACAAGCTTGGGTAAATCTTGATTGTTTTCCTTAAGACTGTTGTGCCCAATTTGGTTAGTGATTTTTACTTGATCACAAGTTCCTTTAGTGTTCGGCAAAGATATTGGATCAGGATTTTGTGTCTTAGAATTATTATCTTGCACTTGGCATGGAGAGGCATTCTTATTTGTTTGAGTCTCGAAAGATTTTTGAGAATTAGAATAGTTCATCAAAGATCTTGCTATTCTTAGAGTATGTACGTCAATATTACTAGCACGTGATGCAGTTGGCTTAACATGACGAGTGAAACGATCCTCTGTGAATAATGTCTTTCGAGTTTCTGGATCAATTTCGGCAATATTACTAATTACTTCCCCAACAAAATTAAGGGGACCAGAATTTGAAGAATTCGTTATCATTTGTATTAATGTAGTGGCATTCTTGCTCGGATTGCTTTGTACTTTAGTTACAACAACATCACTTGAAATCTTTGTCACAGGAACTGTGTCTTTATTCCTATCCTTCTGATCACTTTGTATATTTTTGCTGGCTTCTGCTGTTTTAGTTACGACAACACGATCCTTTGAAATCGCTGTCGCAGGAACCGGCTCTTTATTCCTATCCTTCTGATCACTTTGTACAGTCTTGCTGGCTTCTGCTGTTTTAGTTACGACAACACGATCCTTTGAAAGCGCTGTCGCAGGGACTGGCTCTTTATTCCTATCCTTCTGATCACTTCGTACATTTTTGCTGGCTTCTGCGGTTTTAATTATGACACAGTCATCTGAAATCAATGCTGCAGGAATTTGTTTAGTCTTGTCCTTCTGGATAAATTCAACTAATGGTCCAAATTTAGGATGAATACCCTTAACAATAGTTTGCGACGTCTGTGCCTCGCATAATCTTATAGCTGTTCTTTCTTCATGGTCTTTTTCTCTCTTCCGTTTCAGTGTATTTGAAATAGTTGAAGCAATATTCACTCCAGAACAAACTTCATTAGCAATGCCTGATACAGAGTCCGAAT
Source organism: Rhysida immarginata (assembly GCA_023313115.1). Taxonomy (NCBI): domain Eukaryota; kingdom Metazoa; phylum Arthropoda; class Chilopoda; order Scolopendromorpha; family Scolopendridae; genus Rhysida; species Rhysida immarginata. The sequence continues at coordinate 337,736 of JAHWFO010102604.1, forward strand.
CCTTCTTCGTAGGGGACTTAATCAATTGATGTAGCGATCTTTGCTCTGATCTTTTTTCTTTAAATAAAGGTTCAATACCTAAGTCGTAATGGAGTGTCACGAGAACCTTTTCTGATAACTCAATCTCAATTTCTAAGTAATTATTAAAAACGTATTGTTTGACGGATGCATCACCAGCCCTAACCTGCCGTACTGTTAGCAGCAAATCCTCAATGATGCATGCATTTGTTTTTTTATGGTTCTCTGCCATATTTTTTCCATTCAGAACTCGACTTTAGACGGCCTAATTTTTTGGCAAGTGCAACCTGAAATTAAAAAACAAAAAGAAATAATTTACTATAAATATATTGTAATTACTTAAACAATTATTAAATAAATAGTATTGTTTATTGTCTTAAAATGGATTTTGGTGACAGGCCATCAGAATGTAAGGATGTGAGGATACAATGACTGAAACACGTTTTAAGACATTAAACAGAATTGTTGCAATAGAAATTATACAGGTGATCAAAAAGTCTTTCCCTGAAAAACAAATTTAAAAAAACAAAACCTATTTTAGAGTTTTTTTGTATAATGTTTTCCAAAAGTTTTTTTCCATATCCTTAATATCCTTGCACATGTGCCCCTTTCATTGCTCCGAGAGCAACTAATATTCAGATACAAATCTTTGGCCCCACCTAAAATGGGCAAGGCCAGCTCACTCAGACAAAATGGTGGCGATAGTAGGCTGGCAGATATGTGATGCTATACAGCTGAGATACCCACTCAGGCCAAAAAAAAAAAAAAGTCACGATGTCAATTTACACATGCAAATTCTGAAATGGGAAAGAAAGCTGATGTAGGTAGAAAATTTGCATAGGTTAGCACACACGCTAACCTTCAAATAGGTGAAGAAGCAGTGTGCAACTAACATTTGAAAGCAACCACGGTCGCGGAAAAGACGTTTCGGAGTTGAAGAAGGGCCCAGCTATTGGACTGCACCAGGGGCAGAAATCCTGCAAGGAGATTGTTGAGACAAAGGATTGTGAACCGTCCAGCGTATTATTAAATCATGGAAAGAGATGAGTGAACAAACATCCTCGTGGAAAAAGTGGAATCAAAAAACAATCTTCAACAATCATGACTGCAGATCATTAAAACCACCATAGAACTTACAAAAAGCTTCAATACGAAATTCAAAACCATTTCCATCCAGACAATGAAATGAGAACTGCAAGGACTGGACTTAAACAGTTGTGTTGCGACAAAAATGGCTTTAGTTACTGCGACTCATCGGAAAAAGACTCCAATTTGCAAAGGACTATAAAAATTGGACCCCTGAGCAATGGCAGAAGATTGTGTCCAATGAAAGCAGATTTACTTTCTTCCAACATGATGGTCGCATCAGAGTTAGAAGGGAAGTGCATGAAGCAATGGACCCATCATGTATTGTACCCACTGTTCAAGCCTCTGGAGGAAGTGTTATGTTCTAGACTAGGCTCAGCAACATTGTGCAGCAATAAAATGAAGTCTCCAGAGCATCTGAGTTTACTGAGTGACCATCTTTTACCCTCAATGCAGTACTGCTTTCCCAAAGGTGATGGCATTTTTCAGGATGATAATGCTTGAATTCATTCTATCACTCACATTGTCAATAACTGGTTCCAAGAGCATGAGGATTCACTCACGCACTCGAACTGGCCTCCGCAAAGCCCTGACCTCAATCCCATTGAGAATCTGTGGAATGTCCTAGAGAGGTCATTGAGAAGTGCACAGACTCTTCCTTCATCACTGGACTATCTTGGCAGGAAATTGATGTTATTGTGGCCAAAAATAAGTATCGAGACCTCCCAGGAGTTGTACCAAGATGAATGCGTGCTGTCATTCGTGCAAAAGATTGCCCTACAAAATATTAGGGCATGCAACTTGTTTTTTGGCCAGGCAGTGTAGAATTTTTTTTAAATGCTCAGGAAAAAGAATGTAAAAATGCACAATATGATTTTTTATTCACAATATTAAGCTAAACTGACTTGTTGAAGGAGAATTATTTTGTATTACTGGAATTTAACTAATTAGACGATGGTTTTTAGTTACTCATATAAGTCATCTTTGGTGTTTAGACACATATTCCACTGTTTGAACTGGGGAGACAGGAAATTGATGTGGATTGCTATTTGAATTGATCATTCTGCAACTGCTTCCTGCACCTCCTCATCGGTATTGAATCATAGTCCCTTGAGGAATTTCTTCAGACACGAAAGTCACAAGGGTACAAATCCAAGCTGAGGAAAATGTTATCGAACCTCCCATTTCTTCTTGGCTAGTGCATCCAAACAACTTTTGCATTGTCATGGAGAATGGCCACTCTTGAAGACAGTTTGCTGGGTCACTTGCTTTAGATAGCCATCTTTTTTTCATGGAAGGAATTTCTCGTCTACCCAAACAGTGGGATGCGTAGTACATAGACACAATAGGCGACTTCTTTTGAGAAAAATGTGTATAATACTGTTCAGTAAATACCACTCTATTTGCTTGTGATTCCTGTTCCCTGCCTTCTTACAAACCTACTTGACTCGAACGGGTTTTATTTGAACACGCCTCGTAATCCCACAAAGTCAGTTTAAATAATTAGACGATGGTTTTAGTAATACTATATTTAATTTTCTCACTATTGTTCAATTGATTCATTATTAAATATAGCATTACTATATTCGAATTATTTAAATTCTAATAATACAAAATTATTCTCCTTCAACAACTCAGTTTAGCTTAATGAAATCTAAAATACGTTACTGTAATATTTTAATATGAAGAATACTGTGAATAAAAAAATCATATTGTGCATTTTTACATTCTTTTTGCTGAGCATTAAAAAAAAATTCCACCTCAGCTGTATAAATCGCATCTCTACCACCCTACTATCGCCGCCATTTTGGCTGAGTGAGCTGGCCTTGGTGGAGCCAATAATTTCGATTGGGAATACTATTGGAGAGAAAGGGGAGACTTTTGATCATCTGACCAAGATGATAACCATCTTGTATACAACTCCAAATTTCCAAATGGGAATGGAATCATGTAATATATGAAATGCATGTGGAATTTCCCAACAAACACAACAGTGCCATTATTTTTCATGCATCTTTACTCGTTCTTGAGTTACAGAAGGTTGATTATGATCTTTGGTAATGATTTATTGTACGAATGCTATGGTCACATGTGCTTGATAGAAAGCACTTGAAATGATGCTATTATGTTACGTCCGCTTTGATCATTTCATTCAAAAGCAGTAAATATCATGAAAAAAAGTCTCCAAAAATCAGATCTTACTGGGAAGGGTACACTGCCCTTTCCGATACCAATTACGGCTATTTGATACGAAATTGAAAGCTCCATTGCATGGGAGATGCTTCCCTACATAAGAAGACATTATCAAGGCAGTGCAACACGAGATTACGAGATTGGACAATGGAGCAGCGATGGTATTCGTCGCCTTCCTCATCACTGGCAGCGAATGGTTGATTGCCTTGAAGATTACTTTGAAGGTTCTTAATGTGTTAATATGCGTGCAGACTATTGTGCACAACATTATTACGGTAGATGATTTTTTTTTTATTTTTACTCTTCTCCCTTGTCCACAATAATTCCTGAGTAACCCATGTAAGAGACATTATTGGTAAAATACATTGTGTATTTTCATATGCATATTATGAAAAATTTGTATAAGAACACATTTGCCTGAAAAAAAAAAAATAGTTGCCATGACTTTGTAAGTGACTCTCATATTATTCTGTACCAAACACCAAAACAACTGGGTCGACCATGTCACCTATCTGCTGCTAAATCCTATGGAAGTGGGGGTACTTGCACACCTTGTCTTTCACATACACCCAAAGGAAAAAAATCGCAAGATGTTAAGCTGGGTGACCTAGGGCACATCAGTAAACTCAGCATGGCCAATTCAGCATTCTGGAAGAGCTGTTTGAGATAAGTGGTTATGCCAATGTGGCAGGGTGCCATCTTGTTGCATAATGAAATCAGATACCTTTTCTTCCAACTGTGGCAATAATCACTCTGATAGCTTGTTGAGGTAGGTGAACCCTGTAACGGCAGATTCCACAAAGAAGAAAGGCCCAAACACACTGGGATTGGTTATGATGCAGGAAACTTTTATCTTCGGAGAATTACATTCACGTTCCCGTGTGGCATAGAGATTTCCCATTTGCCAAAATTTCAGATTATGTCTGCTCGCATTGCCGCATAAGTGAATTGAAGCCCATCCGCAAAACCATCTGCCTTCAGCTGTACTCACAAGTGGATGCAAAACTCTAATAATTTTAAATCTTTTATTGCATTATACAATGAATTCCTTTAATTTTCATAACGTTATCTAAGAGGAAATGAATAAAAACTGAAATAACATGTTCTTTTCATACATGCAAACAGTGTGCCCAAACTTTATGGAATCAACCAATTTCTTAAACACATTTTCTTCAAAAAGGTCATAGTTCTAAGACTTTTAGATAAAAGTGCCCATTGCAGATAATGAGGGACTTTTAGGTATTTTGTTGTCAAAGCCTTTGCTTTTTTTTCAGTAGGTCTTTGTTCCATAGACACCTATAACAGTTCTTATCATTTAACACATAAGAACTTTTACTATCACTAATGATGATAAAGTTCTATCTGTACAAGGCTGCCCCTTCTCAGTCTTACTTTTTTTTAATTAAACTAAAAATTCTCTCTTCTGTAACGTTATGAAAGAGAACAGTACTAACTTTGATAATTTTGAAAGCAACGAAAACCTGATTTTAAGGGAGATGCATTGTAATGTTTAATTTGACATCTTTAAACTCACCATGCAGCTGGTCCATCTCTGCTGCAGAAAATTCCCGAACATCTTTAATCAGTGACAATAATATTCAATTGAGAAAACGTACATGAACTTTAAAAACTCACAAAAGAAATGTTGCAAAAACTGGACTTCCAACATCCTCCATAGACGGTTCGGTGCAAATCTGTCTTCTAGTCAATAATGCTCATTAACAGATGTCGAGGACTATCAAGACCATTTTGAACATTAGCTGAATGAAAACTGAATATTAAATTGAAAAGGCTGGCATTTCGCTTCTGTGATGCTGCTATTGGCAGAGCGTTCATGTCATTGCCATGCCACCTAAAATTGTTGATCATGTCATGTTAATTTTTGCTAAAAGTGTATATATTTCCATTTAGGCAGTGCTTTTTTGCGGTGTTCAACTAGAAAAGGTAAAGAATACTGGCTTACCAACACATATCAGCAACACAATACAAAGAAAATGGCATTAATTTTTTGAAACCAGGACATTGGGACAGTTTCTCAAAAACGGGGACATCTGTTTCCCCTAATCTAACCTACCCCAATGAATATGCATTTCTGACCATTGGTTCCTATCTCAATATAATCAGTTTGCAGTTCTCTACCATCTGTAGAATTTTGATCCTAAAGGTTTGAGACACCCTGCATATCCTATACAGTTAAACTTGGAATTTTGAAATCCTCGATATCTCGAAAAATTTCTATTTCCCTACATTTTCACTATTAATTTAATGTAATATTCCCTCGTTATCTTGGAAAACCTCGCTATGTCGTTATATGGAATTTTGACTTTGTATGCCAGTGAACAAAATTATGGACATTTAAAAATTCGTTATAAGTGGGTTCGACTGTACTATACATTATTCTCAAACTAAATAGGGCCAAATTTCTAAGTCTCCCGGAATTGCCTGTTGAGAGTTGGCAAGCCTACCGGAGAAAACTGTCCCAAATGCAAAGTAGGAGAAAACTGCCTCATGTTCAGCATGAACTCTCTAAATACCTTCTATGAATCTTCCAGTAAATCTGTTGAAAACTTAAGCTAAGAATTAATGATATAATACTCTTTTAACCCTTTTGCTGCGTTATATAAGTTATGATTTTTTTCATAAAGAGAAATTTTCTGTACAAAAACAAAAGAATTTGATGTCACTTCCATTAAGATAAGATGATTCTCGTGCATTATAAAAATAAATCACGGAAAATGTTTCAATTTTGTTGGCAAGTCTCGGTTGCATACAAGATGACTGAGCAAGCGCAGTTTGTGTGCAAGTGGCTCAACTTGTACTTGGCGTAACTCTTTATACACATACCGTTTTATCCCCTATTGTCCTCCGTATTCTCATAGTACCTTTAATAACCTAAAAATCTTGATTTAAAAGTAACCCTCCATATCTCGAGGGATGCAGATAAAATGGTGCCGAAGAAAACGGTCGGAGATAAAGTGGTCTTGAAGAAAATGGTTCTAAATGCAAACAGTTCCATATGTTCAGAATAAACTCTCTAAATACCTTCTACGAATCTTCCAGCAAACTATTGAAAAATTAATGATACAATACTCTTTTAAACAATTATTAACTCCTAACATAAACCGATCATAATTTATAATACTAAATGAGCTGTGATGATTACTCATATTTAAAAAAAAATATTGAAACAACCCATAGGTTATTTCTATCAGAATTATTTATATTTTTGCATATAAAAATAAACACACATACTAATTTTTATCATAAATCACTTTAACGTTTAATTAAAATTATATAGTTTCAAAATAACAATAGCTTCGTATGAAATAAAACAAATTAAAACTAACACAAAAAATGAACTGTTTTCTAATACAAAAATAAAACAGGAACATAAATTTATTTATAAAAATCTAACAATGCACCCAATGCCTCGTAAAAGTTCTTCCATGGTTTTGCATCCTTCTCCATATGGAAACAAAGTGTTTGAAGCCACATTTGCCTGAAATTAATTCTCATTTGGCTCTTAGTGGAAGGATTTGCAGAACTGCAGAATAGCGGGCAGTAGCCACTTCCGTGAAGATTTCAGTCATTTTATCAACGTGTTAGATGATCTCACATTGCTATCTGTACCAGATGTTGCACAGGGAATGGTGTATCTGCAGACTGAATATCTCGTCAACTATTTCGATGAAACTTACGTAAGTGGCATTTATAGACAAGTCTGGACCACAGAGGGGAATTTTTGTTTTCAGCATTGTGCTCCTCAATTTCGACCATCTATTTGTAATATCTTTGAATAGAGAAGAGCATAAAACCATGAAAGAACTTTTACAAGGTGTTGAATGCATTATTCGATTTTAATTTTATTTTTATAAATAAATTTCTGTTGCAGTTTTATTTTTGTATTAGAAAAATAGTTTAATTTTTGTATTAACTTTTAATTTGTTTTATTTCATACAAAGCTATTGTTATTTTGAAACAATGTAATTTTAATTAAACATTAAGGTGATTTATGTTCAAAAATCAGTATGTGTGTTTATTTTTATATGTAAAAATATAAATAATTCCCATATCAATGACCATCTCATTTAAAATTTATCAAAGTTAGAACTGACTCCTGGTTGTTTCAATATATTTTTTTTCAAATACAAGTAATCATCACACCTCATTTAGCGTTATAAATTGTGATCAGTTTACGATGCACACACGAAAAACATAAGAATACATGAAATGTAGCATTTTCTTTTATTCAATACATATACAGAATACACGCAGCATTACAGTTGATTAATTTTTTAAAAAAAATCTGTAATGACGTCTGCTTTCTTTCCATTACTTGCCTCCCCCAAAAATCCTCCATATTTGACATTGTGAAGTGAAATGAGTCTGGTGATCAGATATGCTGTGTGAAATAATTACGTAAAATTTTTATACCCTCCATTGCTACACCTCTGGTTCTAAATGGCCATTTTCATCTTCGCCTTCATTTTGTTTTTGTCCCATATCCAGAATCTGTGAATCCATGAACTCAGCAGAAGTGTAAACCCTTTCATCACATGCTACATAATCTTCAAAGGTTACCTCTGCTGGCACATTGAAGAGAGAGACAACCTCTTGCCACAAATACTCATGAGTTTGTCCCATTGGCTTAAGTGATGACATCATTTCATTTTGATGCATTGCCATTTGCCGCTTTCACATGAGCTGTATTGACCAATCAGAGCAAAACATTCGAACGATGTACGTTGTAATGAAGGGATAATTTAACCAAGGGAATGTAAAATTAGTAAGTTATTCTAAAATGTACGTTAAAGTGAGGTATGTTAAAATGAAACTTTTTAGCATTAAAATACCTACGTTTCGGTCAGGGATTTTAAATTTGTACGTTATTTTGAATTGTATGTTAAAGTGAGGTATGTTGTAACGGGATTTTACTGTAAACATACATCAGATATAGCGAAATTATTGTTATTTAAAAGTGGATTTCTTTATATCTGACAAAGAGAAAACATTCACTTGTGTGGATTTTCAATGTTTCTTTAATAAACAAACACAATATGTCCCTTTTTCTCCTTCCCAACTTCCACTTTCATTATGATCTTAATTTTAGTGTCGAGATCTAAACATTTTCTATACTACGATCGCCCAAAGATGAACTGCCTTATATGGAAAAAATCGGATTGATTAGTTTCTTCAGGTATTCCTGGAATTCACTCCCTCACTATAAAAACAAACAAACGGGGTCTTTGCTGAATAGAGCAGCAGCAACTTCAAAAGAGTTATGCCAAGACTCCTCTCTATGTGTAGGGGGGGGGGGGGGTTGCTCATTTCCATTCATTATTTCTTTATCTCTGTGCTTTACAATAGTGGCACTCCAGGAAAAAGTAATCCGTCAAAGTTCTTCTTTCCCCGCGCGAAGTATAATACGAATACACGTGGAATTTGGTGACAAACGTAAGGGTCGTACAAATGAAAATGAAAATTATTTATTTTATCCAAAGTGTATACAAGGAATTTAAAAATACTCTCCAAATGCGTTAAGGCATTTATCCCACTGTGTAAAAAGACGTGTAATTCCTTTATGGAAGAAGTCTTTCGGTTGCGTGTGGAACCATTCCAAAACCTCTTCCTTCACTTCATCGTCCGAACTGAAACCTGTGGCCTTTCAGATGTTTCTTGAGATCCCCAAACACGTGAAAGTCACATGGGGATATGTCAGGGCTGTAAGGTGGATGCTGCATTGCTTCCCAGTTGAACATTTTGATGAGGTCTACCGTTGCTTTCGAGGTGTGAGGACGCACGTTGTCGTAGAGAAGAAGCACTCCTATAAGAAGTCCAGGACGCTTGCATTTGATGGCCGCCCACAGTGTCTTCAATGTTTCCCCATATCGTGCTGCGTTAACTGTGGTGCCTTTTCCAAGAAAGTCCAATAAAATCGAGCCTTTGCGATCAAAAAACATGGTCAACATCATCTTCCCCATGCTGTTTGCGATTGCTTTTGATTATTTCGGGGGTGGTGACCCATAATGCTTCCATTGATGACTTTGACGTTTGCTTTCGGAGTGGAAATGAAAGCACCAAGTTTCATCCCCTGTAACGATTCTGTCGAGAAAACTCTCTCCTTCCTGTTCATAGCGAGTCAAAGGTTGCAGAGACATGGCTATTCGAACTCCAAGTTGTTCTGATGTCAAATGATGTCAAGTTGTTCTGATGTCAATTGATGTCTGATGTAGTGCAGACAATTCCTGATAATGGAGTGAACAGTTCCATGACTAAGGCCAGTGTTAGCAATCACGACATCAATTGTCACTCTTCTGTTTTCCTTAAAGACGGCGTCAATTTTGGCTTTGGAATCATCCGTGATGGCACGTTTGCTTGTCCAGGTCGTTGATCATCTTGCAATGTTGACCGTCCCTCCGAAAACCTCTTGCTTCATGCCCAAACACGAGTGAAGGTTAGGCAGTCATTTCCATAGACGTTCTGCATACGATGCTGAATTTCAGAAACTGAAACTCCTTCACATGTCAAAAAACGAATTACTGCTCTCTATTCCTGTTTCGTTGACTCCATTTTGTTATTTGGACGAAGCGTGAGCTATAGTTCCTTCTCACGTGATGCAACACTTGCAACCTATTGTTGAATTTGCACATGGGGTTTTGCAATTGTTGAAAACAAAAACTTACGATCCTACAGGTCGTCTTTTTTTTTTCCCGAACAAATTTTCGTTTTCATTTGTACGACCCTTTTATAACGGGCAAAATTTTGTGTCTACAGATTTTCTGAAAGTCAATTTAGTGACTTTTTGGGGACGTCTTAAAAAATTTCCTAAGTTAATTATTTTTAATGCCAAAAAAAACCCTTTTTAAACATTTTTCCCAGACTGGAGTGACCAGAATTTTTCCATGACCAAATTTTAATTCCATAATTCGGAATTTTTGTGACCCGTTTTCCAATTTCGCTACTTTTTCGGGACTTTCGGGACCTGTAGACGCCTCGAATAGCCGTAATCATCCAAGAGGCTCAGCTAGTAATCATAATTATGAAATAACTGTAGGCCTCAAATGATTATTCTAGATTAATAGTAGATGATCATTGTCCTTTTTCAGAAACTTATAAATTAGACACCCATAAGTTTCCACAAGTGTTTGTTTCTCTACTACTGTATTCCTCACCCTCTGCTCCTACCAAGTGAATAACTCAATGCCAAGTTTAGACACCAAAAAAAAATGTTGATTTTTCAAAATTTCACTATAGCCAAACAAAAGTTGTGTGGAGCCCATAAAATAACGTATTTTCGTTATATCAGATTTCTTTATAACCGTAGAAAATTTGTTCAGTTTCAATGAACCTGTAGTTGGAGATTTCACTATAACCGCGTTTTCGCTATAACTGAGTTCGTTATATGTGGGTTCGACTGTATAATGTTATCAGAATGTGTCTGATTCTGGGAGGGTTGGCAAGCCTATTATCCAGGGACTTTTTATCTGGGACCATTTTGTCCTACTGCAGGCTTGCCAACCCTCCCGGATTGCCTGGGAGTCTCCCGGAATCAGCCTGGAATAAGCAATGAATTAACATGGAGTCTCCCATAGTCTCCCAGAATTGCCAGTCTGAAAGTTGGCAAGCCTATCCTACACCCATATATCGAAACCTCTTTATCTCAATTTTTTTTTTTTTTTCTGTTCCCGTGAAATTCGATATCTCGAATTTTCTTTTCTGTTCCCGCGAAATTCGAGATATCGAGGTTTGACTATTCGCAGTCGTCAGCCTCTAGCGGCCAATGACTGAAGCTTCATATTACCACCCCTTCAGCGGCCATATTGGAACAGTAGACGACACCTCACAGCATGGTAGCTAATGGTACCGTTATAAACGATGGACATAGAGTGGTTCATGCCTATACAGTTAGCTGTATCAACAGCTGTCTTACTGTGGAGAGCTGTCTGATGTTCCAATATGGCCGCCAAAGGGAGTAATATGAAGCTTCAGTCATTGGCTGCTAGAGGCTGACGACTGTGAATATCACTTTTTTCTAAAAAAAAAATAAATTTGCCCACTTAATTTTCTTCTATAAGGCCTCACAAATTTCCAGGCTGGTCCAACTGTGAATATTGTGTATAGTTTACAGTGAAGGAAAGAAAACCAAAAACCTCTTGTCCACAAAGATTTCATTAGATGTATATGTATTTCGGTCTCCTTGAGACAATTGTGTTTTCATTTTTTTTTTTGGTTTTCTTTCCATCATGTCATTATCCACAGTGAACTGTCTCTGCTCATATTTACATGTCACTAAATAGGCTTACTGAACATGTGACCAAAGCTAAATAGGCTTATGTAAAAAAGTACAAGTGTCATTTTCGAAAGATCACGTGATAGAATAGATGGCAAAGCGTTTTAACACCATAGATGTGATGGGGTTAGCGTGCAATTTAAATGCTCAAAACAGTTACCTCTTATTTACCATTTAATATGAAGAATTCAGTACACGAAGGGTTATTGCATCTTATGCGGTCCAAACGTACCTAATACAATCGTAAGAAAAAACGAAGACGCGTTTTAAATTATAGAGAGAGAAAAACGACATAAATGAAGGAAGCAACATCAATTGAACCCAAACTCTTACCGTTTCAAATATTTCAAATCGTTTTCAACACCTTCTATGTGTTTTTTAAACGGAATAAGCAGTTTGGAAACGCGGTTCTCGGTCTTTTTACTGTTAAAATTCTGCTTCCGGTAAACATCCTTACCGTTTGGGATTCAATTTCTCTCTCAATGAAATAATTAAATTTTATTTCAGAAATTAATACCAAGTTGGATGTTGATTTATTTCAAAAATTTAAAGCTGATTAACAATCAATGGCGACGGGAAATAATAATACTCTAAAAATCAAGAAAGTGAAAGGAATTCTAAACGTTTCAAGCAATAAGTAGGGCCTTCTGGAGAATACATAAAAGTTGTTGGCTCTGTGGATGAGTGGATAAGGCACTTGCTCGCTCGCCCTCCTAACACAACATGGTTGCAATGTAATGTTGCGGGTTCGAATCGCATCCTAGGAAACCATGCATATTTTTATTCTTTCTAATTCGCTGGAAACTCATTTCATATGACATTCGAGATTATAAAAATAATTCATATAGTATTCTTTTGATTTCTAAAATAAATGGCATAAGTATGGTAATCTATCTGAGCTTTGTCAGCAAAGAGGGTAGTAAAAACAAAACCCAGTCTTAAAGTGCAAGGGAGGCAAAAAAAAAAAAAAGCACAAAACCCCCAGAGATAAAAGCTGTGGCATAACGAATAGAATTAATTTTTATATCATTTTTATCGAGTTATCCGAAAGTTTACTGAAATTTTTTCCATGTATTCGGGGGGGGGGGGGGGAGGGCTTTTAAAAAAGTTTTCTAAAATTAATTTACTGAATAAAATTTTTTAAAATCTAGTTAATTGTTCTTATTATTACGTAATAATAAATGAATTCCGAAGGTTTTATATAAATGAATGGACGCGTTACAATTGCTTGAATTGCTGTCGAGATTTTATTAAAGGAAAATGAAAGCATATGTCAGAGGCATTGATTAACACTATACAAATATTTTAGATCTTCGTATTTGTAAATATATACAGGGTGCAGTGGCGTATTTAGGGGGGTTTCCTGGTTGCCCAGAACCCCTCCCCCCTTTGGAGGGGCGCCAAAAATATGGAAAAAGAGTTACTGAAAAATAACTTTATAAGCATCCGATCAGTGTTGGATACACGTGTGAGGAGAGGGGCAGAACTATCAACGGATGACCACCTTGTTGTCTACATTTTGCGGTTCCCTGAATCCATGCCAACCAAGCGAAATACTAGGTCCAGACAGATTTGGTGCATCAAATGGGAGGCATTGGAAGATAGAGCTATGAGGAAGACCTTTGCAGATATACCTTCAAGTTTCAAAAAACTACCAGGTGATCGTGGTACTGTTGAAGAGGAATGGCCGTTGTTTAAAACTGCTGTGATAACTTCGGCTGCATTATGCTGTGGTCGTAAGCGGCTGTGTGTGGCGCAAGACGGTGAGAAAAGGACTGCATGATAGAAGGGTGAAGTCCAAGAAACTCTCAAGGCAAAGAAGGAAGCCTATTTGCTATGGTTTGCAAATAAGTCACCTTCGAGTCGAATGCGGTACACTGGGGCGCGAAAAGCAGCACCTGAGGCAGTATCAACAGTTAAAGCCAAGGCCTGGGAGAAGCTCGGGGAGAAATTGAAGGTAGATTATGGTTCGGCGAACAAAGTATTCTGGCAGACTGTGCACCGCCTCCTCCGTGGAAAGAAGTCTCTTTCATCACAAACTATTAAGAGTTTAGATGGAAGGCTTCTGAAAACGGGGGAAAGTGCATAGTTGAAAGGAATACTTTGCATCTCTTCTTAATCTGGTGACAGTAACAACTGAGGCACATGAAGTGCACCTTGGAGCGGAGAATAGACGGGGTGCGCAGGAAAAAGCTACGCGCATGCACCACTTTTTGTGCCTTCTTTCAATACCGATCATAGAATTTCTGAGGCAGGAAAGAGTAAAAAACGAACAATTTAACCAACAAAAATGCCGTGTTGTGCTCCTCCCGGCTGAATCAATTCGCAAAAGGCAAAATTATTTAGTAAAGTAACGTGTCATCGATTTCCGTGTACTATTTTATAATCTCCGACTCAATAATAAATTAACGAAAAATCGCGCCACACGGCACTCAATCTGAATAATGTCAACTTTTAGTAGCAGCCAACGCTAGAAGTACAGTTATTACATAAGCGGAAATACGTCTAGGCACAAAGTAAGCTAATGTTTGTAAACACGCACCCCGTCACAGTAGTATCACCGAAGCAGAAGTCCCTGAAGACTGGCAAAGCTATAGGTGATGATGAAATCCGGTCCGAGATGTTAAAGGCCTTAAATCAGGATGGCATCTTGTGGCTGACTCGGGTGTGTCAGGATGCTTGGATATCTGGCCAGGCCCCTAAGCAATGGCAGACAGGAATTGTTGTCCCTATCTTCAATAAAGGAGACCGGAGATATTGCAACAACTATCGCGGCATCTCTTTGCTCAGCATTCCTAGGAAAGTGTACGCTAAATGTCGGAGAAGAAAAGTCGGGAAATAGTCGACTCCAAACTGTTGGAGGAGCAGTGTGGTTTCCGATCTGGCCGAAGCACGACGGTTCGCATCCTTGCTCTTAAGGCAAATCTTTGAGAAAATTCTGGGTGTATGCAAAAGATGTTTACGCTTGGTTTGTGGACCTTCGAAAAAGCATATGACGGTAGAAGCTCTGGCAAGTGTTGCAAGAGTACGGACTGGATGGGCAATTACTGGTTGTATTCGTGTCTCTGTATGAAAGTCTGAGATATGCGTCCGGATAAATGGCATTAAAAATATTATATATTATTTATAAGATATTTTTCCTTTTAGTTTTTTATAAGTTTTATAAGTTCCTCTGTCTCATTTTGTTTTTTTATCTCTTTTGTGATGGAAATACGTAAAATGAAAATTTAAAAATAAAATCGGTTAACGCAAGAATATTCTTTTGTGCCAAAATAAAAAGAAACTTTTCTAAAATATTTAGTTCTATTTTAACCATTAGTCTTGTTTTTAAAATCATAATTAAAGTTACATAAGGGGCGCCGAAATCATGTTAGGAAACCCCCATTTGCAAAATCCTGGCTACGCCACTGGGGTGAGTCATAAGTCTGTTACCCCCTTCCTATCTTGGTTACCAATGCAGTTACGCAAATTCCAATACAGGGAATGAATAGGAATTGAGGGTGCTCTATCTGATGGAGCACTTTTCATCTTCTCAAATATGCAAATTAGGACACATCCAAATTCTATCTCAAAAACCGTAAGAGATACACAACAAAATTCCAATTGCACATTTGTTCAAGAGTAAATTCCAAACAAACAAAAAAAAAAGTTCACCAAAATTCAATGAGCGGATCACCCACAATCCTCATTGCAAGCTCTGCAACAGGACAATTGGCTCTTCTACTGTTTGTTGCTTACAAACAGTCATCTGATACAAAGTAAGCCTTTCCATCAATCCAGATAGTGTTCAATGTGATAGTGTCCACTTGCACCATAGCATAATTCCGCACTACATTTCAATGATGCCTGGTTGTTGCGTGATAATTTTGCCTCGCCTCAGCAAAGCAGAGGACCATGTTGATCATTTCCTGCTTAGTGTACTGTGCCATCTTGCTTTGGTCTGGTTTTTTTCTCAGCTTCAACATGCCTTTTTATACCAATTGCACAGGAAACTGGTGACTTTATGGTAAAGTGTGGAACTTTCCAGAACAGGACGAGGATGGTGCATGAAATAATTTCCATGCTTGGCAACTGGTATTCAGAAGAAAAAAAAACACTCGGTGGTTACTTCCGAGACTTGAACCCGGGATCTTTGGACTTCGTTGCTCTTATTTCCTCCTACGGCCACCCATCCCTTACCTCAATCTTGACAGGAATCAAGGTTTTAATGATGCAGAGCTTGCAATGAGGATTGTGAGTGATCCGCTTATCGGATTTTGGTGAAGTTTTTTTGTTTTGTTTGGAATTTGCTGTTGAACATATGTGCAATTGGATTTTTTTTGTGTATCTCTTATGGTTTTCAAGATAGAATTTGAATGTGTCCTAATTTGCATATTTGAGATGATGAAAGATACTCCATCAGATACAGCACCCTCAAGTTCCTATTCATTCCCTGTATTGGAATTTGCTTGGGTGGATGGATTTTCAGCCTGCATCTCCCCTTTTATCCAGGAGACTAGCTGTTTGTGATGAAAGAATGATGATGAAAATAGACAAACACAAACATCCATGCCCTCGGCGGGATTCGAACCTGCGACTCGCTGGTTTTGTAAGCGGCAAGACCTGCGCCTCAACGCTCTCGGCCACCGAGCCGGCTGGAATTTGCTTAACTACATTGGTATCCAAGATAGGTGTTACGTGGTAAAAGCTCAAGATCGAACGAGGTGACGTCCTCCAGCCTCCGTGACGAAGAGAAGACACGGAGGAGAACGCGAGCCAATCGGCGTAGAGATGGAAAGAAGAGGGAAATACGTAGAAGAACTATGAAAGACGGAAGCGAGGAGGAGAAGGTAGAGAAAAGAAAAGGATCGACAGCCGACGAATGAGTACGAGCAGGAAGATTGGTAAAGATGACGAATGAGTTGACGTCGGGAAAATCTCCCAACGAGATTGAACAGACGTTGGAGAATTGGAGGCACGCGGAAAGCCGACGGAGAAGAACAAGGTATTTTCGCACGTTTCTACAAGCCAGCCCGCCATGACAGCGTCCGACGACTTGGCGACGCAGCGCGCTGAACGAACGACGACGACGAGAGCTGCTGGGATAAGCGTTTAAGACAAGCCGAGGAAAGGGAAAGCGAAAGCGGCATCGAGCCACACGGCGACGCAATTCCACCGCCTGCCCGTTCCAGCCAGCCATAGCGCCAGCCCCAATGCCTAATGCTCAGGTTTCATACTGGCGCGGTGCGACAGGGATGGTACTCAATGGAACATGGTTGTGCGCGAGAGAGTGCTATGGGAGTTATGGGAAATGAGACAAACGAGTTCCCTAGTCTACGTCACTTCCTGTATATAGCGAAGAACGGCAAGCATTCCTAAATGACGTCATAATTAACTTTTAATTTTTTATTTTGTAAACAAATTTACGCTCAAAGAATAAAATTATTTAATCAGATATGCATATTTTAGTGTCTAGTTCAGAAATCAATACATTTTATGCGAGCAAAAATTTCATTTCATACTACCTTTAAGCTGAGTTTGGCGTTGTTAGACGAATTCGGGTTCGTAAAACTTAACGAAGAGCTATGCAACCCATCTATGGAGTCATGTATTCTTAAAATCGAGTCACAGAGCTATAACCCAATAAAATGAATCGTACGAACCGGAAATTGCTGTGAGTGCAGATTCTCCATGTAGTCTAGCCACCTCGTTCTAGGCCGACCCCTTGGTCTCTTACCCACTGGCTTGGAAAATAACAACTGCCTAGGAAGACTAGTTTGGGGCATCCGTATCATGTTGCCATAACAGCGCAACTGAGATCTCTCAATGCGGAGAAGTAGCGGCTCAACACCTAAAGATTCCCTTATTGTACTGCTGTACACTCTATCTAGTAGGGTAACACCTGCCACACCTCTCAGAAATCTCATTTCGGCCGCTTGTACCCGCCATCGCACTCTTTCGGTCATTACCCAAGACTCATGA
Organism: Rhysida immarginata; assembly: GCA_023313115.1. Classification (NCBI taxonomy): domain Eukaryota; kingdom Metazoa; phylum Arthropoda; class Chilopoda; order Scolopendromorpha; family Scolopendridae; genus Rhysida; species Rhysida immarginata. Next base: position 355,284 of record JAHWFO010102604.1, read on the forward strand.
CCATAGGTGAGAATGGGGACAAAGATAGATTTGAAGACGGAGAGCTTGGCTTTGTCACCCAGCTCGCGTTTCGTTACCACAGTTCACTACAGTTCACGTCTGACACACCTTGCTGCACCGATCCGAGCATCCAATTCTTTTTCCTGCCGTCCATCACTCGTGAATGCAATCTCGAGATACTTGAACTTCTCCACCTCCCATAACTTGGAGAACGCACTGAATAGGCTGTCTTGAAAGGACCAGAACCTCAGTCTTAGCCACATCCCAGCTTCTTCACATTTGGCTGCAAACCGGTCTAGTGCATACTGAAGGTTAGTGCGAGAAGACCCAAGAGGACAAGATCGTCAGCAAAGAACAACCTCTCCACCAAGCAGTCGCCCACAAAAACACGCTCATCGCCTCGGCTGCCCTATCTATCCAGTCTATAAAGATAATGAACAAGAGGGGCGACAGTACGCACCCTTGGCAGAGTCCAACACCCACGGTGAACAGCCTTGACTTAATGCCATTTATCCGGACACACATCTCAGAGCTTTCATGATAGCAACCAGTAATTGCCCATCCACTCCATACTCTTGCAACACTTGCCAGAGCTTCTCCCGAGGAACTCTGTCATATGCTTTTTCGAGGCCCACAAAGCAAGCGTAGATATCTTTTGCATATTTCCAGGATTTTTCCAGATATCCGTCGTGCTTCGGCCAGGTTGGAAACCGCACTGCTCCCCCCGACAGTTTGGAGTCGACTACTTCCCGACTTCTCATCTCAAGACACTTAGCGTACATTTTCACAGGAATGCAGAGCAAAGAGATGCCTCGATAGTTGTTGCAATCTCTTTGATCTCCCTTTTTGAAGACAGGGATCACAATTCTTGTCTGTCATTGCTTAGGGGCCTGGCCAGATATCCAAGCAACTTGACACACCCGAGTCAGCCACAGAATGCCATCCTGATTTGAGGCCTTTAACATCTCCGACCGGATTTCATCATCACCTGCAGCTTTGCCAGTCTTCAGGGACTTAATTGCCCATCTGACTTCTGCTTCGGTGATACTACCGCGACTATTCTCCGCTCCAAGGTGCACTTCATATGCCTCAGTTACCAGAATTAAGAAGGGATGCAAAGTATTCCTTCCACCTATGCAATACGCTCTCCTCCGTTTTCAGAAGCCTCCCATCTGAACTGTTAATAGTTTGTGATGAAAGAGACTTCTTTCCACGGAGGCAGCGCACGGTTTGGCAGAATACCTTGTTTGCGGAACCATAGTTTGCCTCCAATTTTTCTCCGAACTTCTCCCAGGCCTTGGCTTTAGCTGTTGATACTGTCTTTGCTGCTGCTTTTCGCGCCTCAGTGTACCGCACTCGACTCGAAGGCGACTTATTTGCAAGCCATAGCAAATAGGCTTCCTTCTTTGCCTTGACAGCTTCTTGGATTTCACCGTTCCACCATGCAGTCCTTTTCTCACCGCCCTGCGCCACATCTAGCCACTTACAACCACAACACAATGCAGCCGAAGTAATCACAGCAGTTTTAAACAACTGCCACTCCTCTTCAACCGTACCACGATCACTGGGTCGTTCTTTGAAACTTGCAAAGGTCTTCCTCACAGCTCTATCCTCCATTGCCTCCCATTTGATGCGCCAAGTCTGTCTGGACCTAGTATTTTGCTTGGTTGTCATGGATTCAGAGAACCACAAAGTGCAGACGAGTATCCAACACTGATCGGAATAAGTCAGCTGATACGATTACAAAATCAAAATGTATACTTATCAGTTGTAACGTGCTAGTAAACAGTGGTCGTGTTTACCGTCACGTTGAGCTCCGGAGGGAGGAAAAGAAAAATAACCTGAATTCCCACTTAAGAAAACACAAAAGGATCAATAATTTCCAAAACCCAGAATATTAACTAAAACGAACCCGTCAAGAAAATAAGGATTAAAAGGAAAATTAATAAGGTAAATATAGCGATAACCCCAAAACCCGAGAGTTAATAAATTGATAGCCTTAGATAACGTTTCAGGAAAGAAAAACTAGAGCAATCCATATAAATATTTTCTTTATTGCTGACAGAAAAATAATGAAACTAAGCAGACAGCAAATAACACCAAAGATCGGAAACCATTTAACGGAAAAACTGAAATAAACTCAGAAGTAAAAAACAATACATCTAGTCCAAATCAGGAGTAGTCCAAATTCCACAAGTACAGAAGAAATAACTGGAAGATATCATGGAAGTCGAAACGTAATTCACGGAAAGGGTTGAAGATCATATAAATAGAAGGTTGAGGTGTTAAGCTCGTACTGCAAAAATAAAAAGAGAAACTGACAGCAAAAAAGTAAGCAAATATTGGAAATAAAAAAAAAATAAGTTTTCATGAATATTTAAGAGATATTAGAAAACAAACAAATAATAAGTGATATTCACAACTCTACAAAAGATGAAGGTAGAGCTTAAAATAATAAATAACAAACCATTAGACCTCTTCCACAAGGACTCTGAAGGACAGGTAACAAAATAAAGCTAGAGTGATTACAACGGGGATAACACTAAGAGGAATAAATACGGGAAAGGGAAGACAGACCAAAGGGTAGACGCACGACATAAGAGGTGACGATCGGGTAAGACGGGAACAACATGGTCGAGGTCCTGAAAAAAAACAAAACAAAATTATCAAAGTATCATCAAGAAATAAAAAATTAAAAATGCATTCAATTAAACGGGCTTAATAAAATCATCAAGAAAGTAAAATAATAAAAATTAATAATTAAATGAAGTTCAAAAAAAAAAGACGAGTCGATTTTCTAGAACATCACCGAAATCAGAACATAGATGCCAAAAAAGGATGAATCAGTTTCTTGATGAACTTCAGCATGTTGCATTGTGAATATTCTAGTTCAACTCCAAGTCGCTCGACGAACTAAGACATCACTCTTATATCATCAGTAAGGCGAAGGCAGTCAAAGGATGAAGGAAACCACGTCATATCTTTAACGAGAACAAACACTTGTTATGTTTAAACGAACTGAAAAAAAGCAAGGCGAATTACAGTACGCCTGTAGATTAGCCGAACGCTACATCGGCGAAAGAAAACAAAGTTCCAAAATCATGACGGCCGTCTTCATGTCGGATGACCGCACATAATCAAAAAAAGGTTTGTAGACTTCTCAGATACGGAGTGATGAATTCTTAACTCAACATCACATACTAAAAGTTAATAACATCAAATGACTGTAAAACCATCTCAATATCCCAGAGATGGGAGAGGAGCTGTTGTTGTAGCTGGGACTTGATGTTGTTCGCCCCAGCGAATACCTTGAATCAGATCTTTAAGAACGGGGCATTCAGGCGCACATGCTTTAAGAGTCGAGCAGCCCTTTATTTTAGGGCTGCGTCACTTAATTAAACGCCTTCGTTGGAGACTCGTTCGCCCACCGGTGAATTATCAGAAGTCCATGGGGAACATAAACAGATGTCCATAAGAGTTATGACCCCCTTGGATAACCACACAAAGGCGTTTTGATGACGTATAACGCCTTTTAAAAACAGTTGGACCTAGCCGGTGCCATTCAAGGAGGAGGAAGGATCTTAGATGTGCAGCTCCTCTCTTCCATACTACTGCAGATGTTGGGTTTAAACCTTTCATCCTATCAATTCGAGCAATCCATAGTTCTTTATTCAAAAAGGCGATGGAGACGGCCAGGTCCAGTTTTAATGCAGCACCGGTGGAGTCGTCCATCAGGAATCGCACTGCCTGGTAAGAAAAATTGGGCAGCCTAAAGTGTTGCATAAGACGATCCCAGATGGACTTTGCGAACGAGCACTCATAAAACACGTGTTCGATGGATTCGTTAACACCACAAAACAAACATCCAGCAGACCCGACAACTCTCCAAAGGTGGAGTCGCTGGAGAGTGTGGAATCCATGGTGCAGCAAACGCCATTGATAATTGAATGATGTCCTATCAAATGCAATTGCTTTCATTGACTTAAAGATGGCTGACCATGGATAATCAGGATGTGACTGCAAGATGTTGGTAGTCGCACCTTGGTCGGACTGCTGGAAGAACCAATCAAGCCTTAGGTTACCCCAGTCTTGTGGGTCGAGTTGTCGAAGTCCAGGAATATAGTTCAGTAAGTCCAGTTGGATGTTTTTGTATAAATCTGGAAATCGTACATTAATCGTCACTGGCAACGAAGATGGGATCGGAAGCCTATTCACCTTGCAGAAGAAGCGGAGATGTAAAAACATAAAGTTCGCCCAGATAGGAGGGGGAAAGAGGAAGGCTCGAATCAATGCGGCCATTCTAGCTGCAACAAGGTGTCGTTTGATGTCTGGCAGCCCCAAGCCTCCCCTATTGAAGGGGACAAAGATAAAGTCGCTCTTAATTGGGTAATGGCTGGCATCATAACCCCACACACACTTCATAATTGCTCTGCGCACTTCACGTAGCTGATAATAGGATGGCAAGGTGAACAGGCATTTAGATGACAATAGTGGTAAAACATGAGTTTTAATAAACCTCACCTTGACAAACATCGATGAGGTGAAACGAAGATTTTTGTCAAGGCGGGAGACACACTTTTCAATAACTGGTTGCCAGTGACGAGAGTCCATATCTGGTAAAAAGGAAAATACATGTCCTAGCACTGTTACTTGGTCACACCATGATATTGGGAAGAGTTTAAGATAGTCACTGGTCCAATTCCCAATAGCAATACCTTTAGACTTGACGAGGTTGATGGTGCTCCCCGTCGAAGTACTAAAGTGGTCAAAAGTCTCTTTGTAAATGTTCAGGGAGTACGAATCCGACGCAAAAAGCACTATGTCGTCTGCATACGCTAGCGACCTGATGTTGATGGACGCTGCAGGCAAATCGTATCCCCGAACATCTGGGTGGCGATTCAGATGTTGCAATAATGGTTCCAAGTAGAAGATGTATAGGAGGGGGGATAAAGGGCACCCCTGTCTGACACCTTTTAGAAGTTCAAAGGTGGGTGATATAGAACCATTAATCGCCACGCATGATGTGGCCGAAGTATACAGTGCAGCAATCACCGTAGCAAAAGCCCGAAGACGAAGATGATGAAAAATTTCAAAAAGAAACACATGGTTTACTTTATCAAAGGCCTTCTCCTGGTCAATGCTTAACACAGCAAGAGTCTGTCGACGAACACGTGCTTCCTCCATAACACATCTGATGGTAATTAAGTTATCGGACATCCTGCGAGATGGAATAGAGCAGGATTGTCCGGGATCGAAGAACTCATCGGTGAACAGTTTAAGTCTTCGCTGAAGGACTCCAGTGAAGATCTTATAGTCTGTATTGAGGAGGGTGATTGGTCTCCATTGGGTCACGTTCTCTGGATCCGGGACTTTAGGGAGAAAGATGATTTTCCCGACGGTGAAGTCCTGTGTAATGGAGGAAGGATTTTTTAAGATGGAGTTGAGTACTTGTACCAGGAAAGGCCCAAGAAGTTTCCATGTCACGTTGTAGAATGCATATGAAAGGCCGTCCAAGCCCGGACTAGACTGGGTACGCCCATTCGCTGCCAGAAACTTCTTAACTTCGTCTTCGGTGAAGGGACGCATAATGAAGGCATCAGAATCTTCAGAAAGAGGTCGAAGTGCTTCTATCCAACTCCTCGTGGCTTCTGATGGAGCGACTGGGTGATTAAAAAATGATGCAAAGTGGGCATGAAAGGCTGATAAGATGTCAGAATCAGCTTCCACGACTTCACCTTCCACCACTAGACGACGACATCGTTTGATGTTTGCTCGGCGTTTCTCCTCTGCATATGCTGCTGATGACATATGCCTGATGTCAGCAGCCCAAGAGAGTTTAGCTCTGAGCGCCGCGCCGGCAGCTTTGCGTATCATCAAAGCGTTGATCTCACTTTTAACTTCTCTAATGTCATCAGCAAACTCCTCCTTAGGGGTGGAATTGCGGAGGAGCCGAAGTATTTCCTGAAGCATGAGGAGATGACGATGCCGCCGCCTGGCCGCATCCATTCCAATCTTCTTGAAGAAACGTTTGATTTTTTCTTTGAGAATTAACCACGAGGCGAGAGACGGACGCACGTTGTGGAGATTACGTTCCACAAACTGAACGAACGAACCCATGTACTCCTCCTCGTCGAGCAAAGAAACGTTCACGAACCAGTTGCGATGAACAACCTTCCCTGCAGCTGATGCTGGCAATGGAGGATTCCACGACCACATGATGGCACTGTGATCAGAAAAGGAACATGGGATAACCTCCATTGTACCAGGTGTACCAGCAAAAGCATTATCAATCAAGAATAGATCAAGGCGTGATGACACATTGGGTCCTTGATGGTAAGTGAACCCCGGATGATTGGTCAGTGACTGGTGTGTCCATAGATCGAATAATGCATTTTGCTGGCACAGACGATGCACATGTCCGAATGAAAAGATGTTATGTTCATCAGGATGGCAATTGAAGTCGCCAGCAATCACTACAGGAAGAGACGTACACAGGTAACTGTCTAAGTCGTTAAAAAATGTTCGTTTCTCTGCTGTACCACATGGAGCGTACACGTTGAGCAGTCGGAAGTTGACACTGGATATTGCGACGTCTAACGAAATCACCCTGTATTCACAATCATACATACAGTTCGACACTTGGATGGTCGGGTTGAAAATGATGATCGCAACTCCTTTACTATTTGGCGAGTGGGAGTTAATAAAAAATTGTCCAGAAGAATATTGATTGCGCAAGCCAGGCAGATCGTAGTACTGTTGTGTGGGGGCTAATTTAACCTCCTGCAAAAGAAGTATATCTGGCTTGTACAGGGCGATAAACGTTAGCAACACCGACTGCTTGAATGAGGAGCCAAGGGAACGAACGTTCAAAGAGATGACCTTCATTTTGAGGATTTGAGATGAGGGAGACTAACCTCTATCCGACGAAGACTGGAGCTTCTGAGATGGCGATCGATGCTCAGAAGATCGTCGAAGTGGCGAGCGAGTCCGATGAGATGAGCTATGCTGATGACTTGCGCTGCTCTCCCTCTCGGAAGACGATGATGCCTTGCTGTCCTTTCTGCTACGGTGACGTTTCGCTTTCTTTTTGCGAGGACTCTTGGCTTCTGTAGGCCCTTCTTGCAGAGTAGATGCACTAGAGTTCGTCGCTGGGGCCGAAGATGACACTGGTAACTTAGGAGGAGGACACAAATTCACGAGAGGCTGTGATGTCGGTTTCGATGGAGGAGGAAGAGCCGGAAATTCCTCCTCCGGAAGAGTGGATACAACGTTTGATGGAGCGTTGGCGTCCTCTTCCGCAGAATTCACCTCTTCAGCCATCAGGATGTCACTTGATGGTTGTGGGTGCGATACCTCCGCTGTATCTGACGGAAGCGAAGGTGACGGATCCGAAGCTTTAACTGGAGGTGGCACCGATGAAATCGAATCTTGTGGTTCGGCAACATCCCAAATTGACATCATCTTCGGTCGAGGCGTTGTTGCTCCCGCTGCTGATATGCCGTCCATCCTCCCGGGGCAACGATGGTATTTGCCCACCATGCGATAACACGTCTCGCATTTCTTCAGAAGAGGGCAGTCTCTTCTGACATGGGAGGATTTTTTGCAGTACCAGCAGCACTGCCTCATTCCCTTGTATGACACAAAGACCCGTTCTCCGTGCATCACAAGGGAGTCAGGAATCTCCTTTTCCAGGCGCATATCAAAGAATATGTCACCAGTCATGAGTCGGGGACAGTCAGGGTGCTCAGGACGGTAAATACCAAGCACCTCCCCAAACTCGGACATAAAATTCTTAATATACGCCGTGGAAAGCAGCGGCGAACTCCCCCTGACGTGGACTGTTAAGTGGCCAGGGTCAGCGTGAAACAAGTTGACGGTGGTGTTGCCAACTTTGATAAATTCGGCATCTACAATGCGGTCAGCAATCGAAGGCAGTCTGCAGAGCATTCTCGACTCCGTTGAGGAGAGTCTCTGCAAGACCAAAACTGAAGGGTCCTCAGAAGCTAAGACTGGAGGTATACCTGTCTTGGCATACAACTCCTTCATAAATCCTAAGACAGAAAAAGGTCCATCAGCGACCATTAAAACCATACGGTCCATGGTCGCGAGGAAAAAAAAAAAA